>VSDK01006048.1:405987-426509 GCA_009767595.1 Symbiodinium kawagutii
GAGCGTACAGCTTAATTGGCGAATACCGGTTACTGCATGTCGCTGTTCAACCCATCGATATCGTATCGCATCACATTGAAAAGTGTCGACCCCCCCCCTCTACCCTATCAATCAGCAACAGTTTATTCCTTGCTATTGATCATGCTTCATGCTTGCCAAACAAGCCCGATCAATCACCAATCTATTGCCCCTGGCATTGCCAGGAATACAACGGTCACTAGCTCACATCATTACTAGTAACCTTCACCCTCATTCACAAACCATCCGCAATTCACTCCCATGACACCCTGATTGATGATCCAAATACTGAGCCCCACTTCAATATTCAAAACCTATCAAAACTATCAAAACTGACACTCATCAAGCTGCATGGTAGTGGTCGCCAATGCTGAAGCATAACAATCCATGACCATCCGCTTGAATTTGTTGGAACGTTCCAGTTATTCCAACGGATTCCAACGCAGTGTGAGCCCATAAACAGTTGACAGCAACACTGGTTGGAGGTTAAAGTCAACCCCGAAATGAATAGCTTCCATAGGTTTGTTCATTTGGGGGTTCATTTTGTAGGAAACCAGTTGGCGAACTTGGGGGATACCCCTCTAGTCCCCAAAAAACATGAGGTTGTCAACTGGATGATATTTTTTCCCCACTTATGGTTGCAAAAAAAAGCATCAACCAGCAGTTAACGATCATAGAATCATCATGGAGCCGTTGTACCTTCTTTTTCAGCGCCATCAATCAGCCAGACCATCTTGGAGCGCGACGTCGCACCAATGGTTTGCACACGGCGCAAGAGCCCATCTTAGAAGCCCACACTCGTGTACACAAATTTGCATCCCAAATTTCATGGCCAGATCTTGGCATCTTCTGGGGACCTCATGGGACCACTCGGAGCCTTGATCTTGCCGACTCCCGGGAAGTCGAACTCCACTTCCGGCGACGCCGACACGGCCTCGCCAGTGGTGCTGTGTCGGTGATGGCAAGCCGTTGATGCTTGGGGAAGTGGCGATGGTGAGCCCGCTGTACACCAAGGGTTTGACGTAGAACAACGATGGTTGGAGATGGTCACATAACAATGATACTGGTGGTTAGGGATGGTCAATCATAGTTGATGATCTTTGGCTTGAATCAATTGAAATCACTTGGTGATGTTTCATGATGGTTGATTTACTGTGACGGATGGGTCATGACTGGTTAAAGATAGTTGTTCAAACTGGACCAAAATGGCCAGATGGTCAACAGCCACAAGAGCTTGCGATATACCAACAGCGACCAAGAAAGCTATTATCAAACAATGCTAATTACGGTACAATAGATGGTGACCTTGGCCAATTACCAAACAGCATGGCCCGCTTGACCTGAGAACCAGGGCTTCTGGAAACTGCCCCAACGACTGGTCAAGCTGATCCTTGTGACCAGGTTTGCCTGAGAGTTTGCTGGTCAGCGCACTCACTGTAGTGTACCAACCCCTCAGGAGCATCCCCAAACACATCTTTCATACCTGAATCCGTACCACATCATAAACTACTCAAATCCCGATGTTCAATTAGCTGAGCGCACACCCAAAAACCACCACGATTGTCAAAGTGATCTGCAGCACCAAGCGGTTAAACATTGCGAATCAGAGCGTATCAACGATATCTCAGGGCAACCAATCCTCACTGGACCCTGGTTAACTGCCAAGCCGCGGCCCAAAAATCTCTCACCACCGCTTGCAGCATCTCCTGCAAGCAGCAGCCGGACGTGTTTCGCCAACCGCGACGGGGGCCACCCCCCATGGCCCAGGGAGAAGACGTTGGGACATCGACTTCCAACGACCGCCCCCGACTCATCAGCTGGACGCTCCCCACGTGGACCCGGGGCCTCTGCCATTTCCTTATGCACCCCAGCGCTTTGGGCGATTTTCTCGACCTCAGCTGATGCTGCATCGGCACACCTGCCATTGGGTCATCCCATGGGATTGGTGACGGATGGAGTTCATGATGGAAGATGATAAAACTATCCATCCAAACCATGCGGAGAGATACTGAGCGAAACAGCAGTTTTGCTCAGAAAGAGGAGTGTTGAAATGCACCTCATGCTCCTGTCTTCGGACATTGCCATTTGCCCTGGACGTTCCGCGACATTCCCGAAAATACCATGATTCCTGACCTTTGCAAAGGCAAGGGGCCGGCAAAACGCTCTTCTCAAGTTCCAATTTCCAGAATACTTGAGATATCTTGAGAGATTTTTCATGAAGGCATTTGCCAACTATAATAGCTGGCCATAGCTGGCCATATCTCCACAGCCCCACCAGTGGCCGAGGCCATCCGAGGCCCCCCACCCGCGCTTTGGCGATGGGCCCGATGCCCGGACCAGGACCGTCCCAGCGGTGCTCTGCGGGCAACAGCTTCTCCAAGACCTGCTCCAGCAGTGACGCGCTGCACAGGAGGAGGGGATGACCAGCTGCCACCAGCTATGATCCAACCATATTAGGCTATGGGTCAATATTAATCAGCAATAATGGGGGATAATAACCAACCATTTTATAGGGAAAAGAATTGTTAATGATGGGGAACCAAGGGTACGGGGTTTTGACCCACAGCTATATCTGGTTGGTGGTGCGTGCTCACCACCCCGTCATGAAAAATGTACGCGAGTCAACCAACCATCTGTTAATGATTGTTAATAATTTCTGGGGAAAATAGAAAATGTTTAAAACCACCAGCCAAATATTCACCAATGATCTGCATAAAACAATAGTCACAAGATGTGCAATAATTTGAGTATTCATCAATTTCTGAGAATCGATCCATTTTCACCGATCAATCTATCTGATAAACCAACATTCCCAAGATGATTGGTTAAGTAATTGACCAGCTATCATTAGTTGATTTGCTGCGGGATTATCATGAGCTGGTCATGAACGATGGTTGACCAGCGGATAGCGGCAAGTTCCAGCAATCCATCCGTTCAGCCACCAGCCGGATGTTGCCACTGCTTGACTGAACCATGACCAGCCTGGCTTTGTCTTCAATGAAGTGATTGGAATTGTTCTCCCAAGCTCGGAGAGAAAAAAAACCTGCAAATTCATTATTCTCTATCAGCCATATATAAAAAACAAACCAACCATTTTTGGGGGGTCCCCAATGTTAACAATCCTCCATACAGTTGCTGATGGTTTTTGCGATGCGCAACATCCTGCAACTTGCGTCCCCCCATCGACGCCCACCTTGAAGCGCATCTGCCCTGGACCACCCTGAAAGAAAAGGCCCAAGTTGGGCACGTGCACAGTCCGTCCCACAGAGACTTCCTGTACCTCACCAGGGGGGCAACTTCACATGTGGTGACGTCCATGTCCCCAGGCACAACGTTTTCCTGATTTGTTTTGTAGTTGCGCTGTCTTATCGGTGAGCCTTACCGTGAGTCGATAGCGGCCTGCCGCCTTCAAAATGCACAACAACACACGCGCTGGGCCCAACCCGGATCACCCAAACCCATTGCTTTGAGGGTTTAGGATTATCAACCCCCAACCCCCCAATCTTCGGGGGCAGAAAAGAAAGGCAAGCAAGCAACTGAGCACGCAAGCAGGCAAAAGAGAGCAAGTAGAAGCGAGCAAGCAAAAGCAAGAGCAAGCATGCAAGTAAAAGGCATGCATTTTTCGGGCATATCCAACGGATATCCTTGGCCGTTATCCTGTTTTCTTCTCCACCTCAGCATACCTTAGCCATCAACTGCCAACCACTAAACACTATGCAACTGACCCCTCACCAAAACCATCAACCATCACCTGCCCGGTTCCCCCTGGCAGCCCCAGCGCACAAGGTAGCCACATAGCGCTTGGAAGACCGCAGAAGCTCGTTCCTGCGCTGCTGGCGGCTGCTTGGGAGCGAGGTCAGGAGCCGGGGGTCTCCATGGCGGGCCGCCCTTTAAAGGGGGGGCCAGGCCAGGAGCTACCGAGAGGGCGCCAACCCAATGGTAGGTAATGCATCAGTTGTTCGATCATCTCAATCACTAGCAAGCCTGATGAAATCACTACTGGGACTATGGTGATTTGATATCGTGTGTATTTCATGGCCGATTATGGATAAACATGACTGCTACATACTGATACTAATTGTTATGGAGGAACGTATTTGGTTCTGAGTATATAGTTGGCATTGTAAATAATCCATGAAACTCCAGGTTCAGCATGATCGAGCATGATAATCCTAGTCAGGATCTGGCTGGTGGAACAAATCACTTGCACACACACGTAAAAAAAGTTACATATGTAAAGATCAAAGGTACCATATCCGGAATTTAGATTTAGCCTACAGGAGGTAGATCGGGTGCCATGGAGCAGCCAATTCCCACAGAATCATTTGCTAAGTCAAGTGTCCCCTGGTCTCCTCAATATCAACCCCACCAATGCCGGTGAAATCCGGGTGCAACTCATGTGTTCACCCATGGATTTTTCCGAAAACAGTTCTGCAGCTTCTATGGATCTCTACCAGTTTCATTCGCACGACTTTTTTCGCGCAGGGCCCGGCCGGGCATTGCTCACCGCCCCCCACCGCTCCCAACGGCCGCACAGCTGGCCGCACGACACCCCGGGGTGCCACCTGCGACTTGGCGCCATCATCCTCCACCTCGTCCAGCGTCGCCATGGCGCCGGCTCCGCATCAATTCTGAGCCAACGCCAGGGACGACAACCCAAGGTGACCCCCCCCAAGGTGACGTGCGGTGGGCCAGGGCGGGGGTTGACCTCACATAGGTCACATGTAGATGTAAAACATGTTTGGATATTTTATTGACTTATGATGATTAACGATCTACATTTTCATATGCTTTTAAATCAAACAAGTCTGGATCTATGATTTGTATCTAGAAATTTGATCTATTGATCAAGGTCTGCAAGTAACTGTAAGTAAACTGCCGGACAACCATGGCTCTTGGACTCTTGGATCCATATTGTAGTCGTAAAACTCTTTTTGATAAACTCGCCGGTTGGCGCAGCTATGCTCCCGATCTCCCCAGATGGATTTTGCAGAATTCATCGCCACTCTGGTGTCACAAGTGTCGGCAACATATGCCTGAGTAGAACCATCAATATGAACGTCACTGAGCATTATATAATAACCATCAACTGCTAATCAATAACGGTTAACTATCAAACTTGCTTGGGAATCATGTACAATTTAAAAATTATTCCTGATCCATTAAACTAACAATCATTTGACCATGAACTAGTCGCTAGCTGTACCATGGTGCACCGTTGCCACAAAATCAGTACAATCATTGTCCAGTGTCAGTAATCATGATCACGTTGGAGGAAGACATATGATTGACGGTAACAATCTCATCAACCTATGATGTTAAGCAATACTAGTATCCCCAACTACCACTCACCAACGATAACCGTGTTTAAAGATCATGTTTTGGCGATGATGGACCTAAAAATTGCAAGAAGAACACTGTACCATCAACATCTATCAACCTGAGGATGGATGAACGATAAGCCACTTTGCTAATGACAAACTATTCATTGATGATGGCTTACAGTAAGACCTTTTCAACCATTTCAAAATATTCTAACTCATCATGAGCAAAACGTGTACATCACTCGAATCTGGTGGAGGACTCAATCGTTTCCAAGACAGGCTCATGTGATATCATCTGAACTGGACATCACTGCAGCTGCTGCCATTGCCGCACCGGTCCCTTCCAAACAGATACTGTAAGCTTGAACGTGGGTTGGAGGAACTCGCCAGTGAAGGCCTCAATAAATAACACCAAATTGGCAGGTATCATCCATCCCCGGGTGTTGGTCAGACAGCAGGTTGGATCAGATTGGTGATCGTCCCCTGCCTTTAGGCAGCTTTCGACCCGTAAATGCATCACCTCGAATGCATCACTGACCATCAAAGCGGAATAACCATTCGCATCCATTGGTTGACCATATGATTTCCACTCATATGACCCATTCTAACCCTCAATCAATGAACCGGCCATTGTGAACCCTTGGTCAATCACCGCGCCAACCGACCAAGCGTAGACAAGCCTTCCACATGCCACCCAGCACCTCTTGGTTGACGAGAACTGTAGAGTGATGTCGAAAACACCTGCCACGGCATTCCACTGTGGTTGCTTAGAACTGGCGCTAACGGATCTTTGGACCCTTCGAAAACTAAACAGTTTGAGGTGTTTCAAGGGTGAAGTTCCATCAGCCTATCTCCTCAACAGCTGATCTCCCCGTCTGTGCCTTGCTACTATTCCCGGCTTTGTTGGCATGTCCACTGCTTTGCCCTGCTGATCATTGCAGTTCACTCACTGGTGGCGCGCAAGGCGCGATGAAATCGCCCCGCCTACGGATGCTTCATCCATGAAGAAGAGGTGAAGATGATAGGTCAAGGAACCAAACCTGAGATGCTCTCAGGATCCGAAGTCGAACGAATACCCGTGGGTTCTGTGGTTCTGTTGTTGACTGGGCGCTCCTAGTAGCAACATGATTCATATCATGGATCCTCAGCCTTAGATAAATAGACTCTGTAGATCTGTAGTTAGCAATCCTATACCTTATGCCATGCTTAATTTTTTCGGAATAACTCTGGGTAGCCATAGGTTAACTGTAGTTAACCATAGCTTATTCCTACCCCCTTGGGCGATTCCCATCATCGCTGAACGGCTGGCACCTTCCAGCCGGATACCTTCCAGGGGACCAAATCCAAGGGGCAGATACATCAAGGAGTTGAGGAAGTGCAGCAACATCATGACCTCAGCCGCCAGCGTCACCTGGGGCAGCTTGGTAACTGCTTAGGGGCAGCGGTCAGCTGCCAGAGATCCGATCAACGAAATCTCATGCAACCCATGGAGGTAACAGCCAGCCGCTTCGGCCGCTTGAACGGAGGGACTGGTCATGTGCCCTAACACCTGGACCGTTTCTTGGATCACTACTGGTGGGTTAAAGCTAGCTACAACTTCACAAGAGCAACTCACAAGATTGAGCATCTCACCTCTCAACTCTGTGCGGCAGTTGCTTACAATGCTTGACCCAGTCCCCAAAATGACAAAAAACTGTGGAACTGATTGGAACTGTCACGTCAACTAGTCTCCGCCGTCTGCCGTCTCCGCAAGTTGCACGAAAAAAAACGCCATAGCAGCCATGACACTTCGAGGACAAAGCCTTTCGTAAATGGTGAGTTGTCAAGTGACTTAAAATTCATCAAATGAACCATGCCGACAATGTTTCAGCACATTAGTATGTACACAATAGACCCTTTCGTGCCAACATGATGTGTTACACACCTTTCGTCCCTGCGTAGGCTCAGGAAATGCCTCTGTTTGACCAGTTGTTCATGAAATCTCACATTGTTGTTGATTGTTTGGCGGTTCATCTCTTGACAATCCATTGAATTGATGCGGTTCATCCAGGTCAATTCCTCTGATGGGTTGCTTGACTCGCCAAACCTGTTCTTATGCACTCTCAACTCCCCTGATGGTATCACCAGGGTGATTGCTGATCCTCTGGTAGTCTCCTGGTTGCAGAGAAACTCCATCATTGATTGATGGTTCATCTGTTTCAAATGGTGATTTTTGCTGCTTCCAGGTGAGCTTCCCAGAGGGGAAGACCGCCATCCATGGCTATCAAATGCTATCCATGCTTGAAACCACCCATCCAACAGCCGCAGCAACAATCAAGACATCAGCCCCTGAAGCTTGTGCCAAGGCACGTTTAGGCCTCGGCACCCAGGTTTGGATAGGTGAGAAATCGGCGGGGGCATATTGTCGATGAATCACCCAGACATCATGTTGAATGGCAGGCATGGGCTAAATGGCGGGATCTGGTAGGTGATTTGGCCTGATGCAACTACTTGGCTGTCGATAATTGGCAGGTGAGTCCCTCCAATCATTTTGTCTCACGAATTTTCCACAACCAAACAGTGCCCCGGCTTTCACATATTTGAAACACCCTCTTGTAACGCACTGATGTAAAATCCTGCTTATTTCGGATGATCTCGCTTTCACATCCCTTTCCACATCCCTCTCATGTCCCTTCCACATCTCTTTTGCATCTCTTCAACCGCTGCTGTAAAATTACCCTGTGATGAAGAGGATGCAGGGAGTCCTCTAGCTGTTTAGATGCCGGCCCCCGGCAAACCGGCCCCAATCTGACCCGGGGCCCCAGCCGTCGTGATCGTCTGTGCCCAAGCGGGAAAACAGGGGGCCCTCTGAACCTGGGACGGTGGCTTGAGAGAGCCTAGCAGTGAAACATGAGACTGACCTGATGGGGTCATGTTAATGAACTGCTGTTGAACCATGTTTCACTAGATCGACCTCTCAAGACTCATTTTTTTGTCAGACCCTCATTGATCATTGCATTATCCACTGCTCTATCTCCAGCATTGATATTTTTCCATGATGGCTAATACACTGCCAGGTACCATCCTTTGCCATCATTTGTCTCTTTTCTACCCATCGCGAAAACCAAATCCAAATGGCATATCCACCAGTAGCCTACCGTTCCAACCAACTAGTTCACTATCATAACCACTAGTCACTCCTAGCTGCAGCTGGGTTCATCACTTAACACGTTAGCAGCAGCAGCATCAGCAGCAGCAGCAGCATCGCTCACCCACCCTGCCATCTGCCACTCCTGGCAGCTCCTGGCAGCTCCTCCTTGGCTCACCACCCACCACCAACGCAGGCCCCGGAGTGCGACCAGGGCCCCCCGGCTGTCCACACAAATGGGCTCCAGAGCGACCAGAGCCATGACCTGGGTCGGATCCCATGGTTGGTTGGTTCACGCGCTCCATGTGTTGCTACCGTTGCAATGGAAAACCTTGGGAAATCATAGGAAAATCCTGGGGAAAGGATGGGAAAACCATGGGAAAACTCTAGGGAAAAGCATAGGAAAACCGTAGAAACAAAGGAAAATCAAATAGATTGATCGAGAAACTTTAGGAAACCATCAATAATTGCCTGATTTTCCATGGCGACGTTAGATTGTCGGAGGGTCATGCTTGATCTTAGGAGATGGTTGCATGGTTACTTGATGTTACTTGCTGGTCAATGTTAATGGGAATAATGAGTTTCACTCATTTTGGATCATCTCATTGACACTCATCAAGTCTGACCAAGTGAGGGGAGATAAGGCCAGCCAGCAGTTGGCTTGGGGGCCCAGCTTGCACCCAGCTGAACTGGTAGAATTTGCTTCCAGTCCAGGGAAAGTAGCACCAGCTATAGCTGGTGGTTCCCGACACATGACAACCCTAGATAACAACCCCAAAGATAATATTCGAAGGACAACATATAATAACCATCTGCAGTCCGTTGGAATTCATTGGAACCAATGATGACCACATAGGGGGTTCTCAAAATAGGGGTACCCCCCAAATCATCCAATATCAGCCATCTTTAACAGAAATAAACCAACCACGATATTTGGTATATCCCCTATTGTTGCTAATTATCCCCTTGTTAATGACCATGGTTAAGTTAATTAACCATCAATGTATAGTAATGGACCATAATAAACCAACCATTTTGGGGGGTCCCTCATTTCAAGAACCACCATATAGTCGAAGTCCATGATCCCTCACTTCACCTGTGGCCCCAAGGAAGCCCCTCCCGGCACTTCTCGGCCCCGCGCTGCAGCGAAACTCACCAGGGCTGAAACTGCGCGAGACGAGTCGGTGGATGCTGAAGATCTAGCCGTGCAATCTATGCAGGTCGGCTTGTATGCATGCATGCTTGCAATAAATGTCTGCTATGCGGAGGTGTGAGTGCATGATGCGAATGCATGTATGCACGTGTGGGTGCGCTTGTTTAAGTATAATTATCCAGAGATTTTGCGCGTGGTCACAGCGTGGTACTAACGAGAATTACGTATAGTGGACGGTGACCGTAACCACCAGACCGAAGATGCATCACCAAGGATGGAATCTAAAGACTAGCTAGACAAAATACATACGGTTGACCCATCTATAATGCATTCTCTCAGGATTTGACGGTGGACCCTTGTACTCCTGGGGTGCCATCATTGACCACTGCATTCCCTTTGATTGTGTGTTCCCCCAATATTGATGTTTCAAATAGACCCAGAACATCCCATAGCCATGCGTTCAACTGCTCACATGGGTGGAACGATGTCACAGCTACCATCACTGCCATGCTGTGCGGTCGCTGCCAGGTCTCCCACCTTTGAGCACCATGGAGAGCTGCTTGCTGGTGATGACCTCGAAAACTCAAATGAATCAAATGACCAGCTAATCAGCTGGATATAGCTGGATAGTTTATGAATGATGGGCAATGGAATGCCAAGGAGGTATGAAGCAATGCCTTGCGGTGACAAAATGCCCCGCCATGACAAAGAATACCCGGAGTGTTTACTTTTTTGAGGAGGGCAGTACTAGGGAGATAGGATCATATAAAATATGAGTCTGGGTTTCTTTCCAACATCCTAGTTGGCAGTGCACACTGATGCAAAGTCAAAACAAAGTCATGGCATCGTCTCGCCAGTTGATGCGTCAAACTATGGCCAGCTAGTCAAAAGCCTTGGTCCATATCACTTCCCTTCGCACAGATTTTTTTGCTCAGCAGGGGCCCTAAGCCTCGTCAGCCTCTCACCAGGGCCATCATGTTGAAATTGACGCTCTCAGGATCTTGATCCATGAAGTTCGCCTTGATGACCTGCGCAGCCGCGGCCAACAAATCTCCACCCGTCGGACCATGGTTGATGGGAAAGGCCTTGTTGCCATCCAACTCATAGAGGTCGCCATCTTTCTCCACGAAGCAGATGAAATGCGCATCCACATCGGCCGTGGCCTCTGGTGCTGCCGTCTGTCCACCTTGGGCGCTGGCCTCTGAGGCACTGTGCATGTCAGTGGCGTCCACCAGGGCGAGCCCGGCATCCTGGGGCGACTTGCCCTTGATGGTGGTCAGGAACTTGCCCATGGGAGACTCCTCTGAGATGCCCATGTACTGAGCGCTGTTGCCAAGGCTATGAAGGCAAGCAATGGTCCCACAGGCGTTCCCAACGTACTGCTTCAAGTAGACCAAGTCTGAGCTCAACTTCTGGCCTTCGGCTTCGATCCTCTTCTGCTGTTCCTCCTTGAACTTGCGGATGTTGCTGGAACATTGATAGAGCAACGTCACCGCCAAACGCTCGGGAGGAACCATCACCAGCAATTCGGGATCGGTGCTGAAAACATCCACAAACTCGAAGTCGGGGGGCAGCCCCACCTTTCTGGCGAAGTCATTCAGCATATCCGGGTTGGATTCCAACGGCACCCAGTGGACCTTTCGTATCTTTTCCATGTCGACTGCCATGGCGAAGTTTGTCGCACCGGTGGGGTCTGTCGACTCACAAGGGTTGAATTGAAGGGTTCTCTTGATCCACCAACTGGCTATGACGGATGATGATAAGGCTGCCGTCCTCATCATCATCATCATCATCATCATCATCATCATCATCATCATCATCATCATCATCATGACCACATGTGGCAAACGGTCCACCACTCAACCATACAAAACGCGACGTTGTATCACTGGTATAGTACAACCCCTTCACGCAAAAAAACAACCGCGCCAGCTGATCCCACAAACAGAAGCAACTAGCCGATGATTCATCCTTTACAATTGCGACGCCACCAGGCTGGCTGACCCAGGTCAACCCATGCTCCACCGTTGGTTTCTGTAAGTGGTGGCTACCAAAAAAGTTATAGAACCCAATACATTCATCACAACGGGAGATCACCAGAAATCTGACCAACCAAACCCCACAAGTTGATATCACAAATCCATTCAAATCCCCATATAGTTTCATAGTAAATCACCAGCAATCCATGGTGCAACTTGGATCCAACCGCTGGCGCTGGCGCATCCTCCGGCACCTCACAGGGCCCACTGCCGCCAGGCCGCATGCCACGTGGTGTTCTGCGGGGAGTCCGGCGACAGCTTTCCGAAAAGCCACCGCAGCACCCGCAGCAACTGCGACTCCGCGCCCTGGCCGCCAGCAGGTTCCGCAGCACCCGACCCGAGCCCACTGGTGGACCTGGTGGCACCAGTTCCATCACCGGAACTCATCAGCTACCCTCTGGTAAACTAACAATGGAAAGCCCATCGATGATCGTTTCCCAGGGTTTCACTACAATTCACATTGTGGTTTTCCAGCCAGCTATGTTAGCAGAGTGTAATAGGAATTGTAAATTCCGTACCTATCATACCATGATACAGTACTTCCTGAATATACAATTCATACCTATATTCATTTATTATCAGAGTTCATCATGGTTGATCTTGGTGAAGATGGATGAACTCCGTACCTTTCACAACATGATCGAAGATGATGAAGGCCCGCCTTCTTCCGCCGCATCTTCGCACGCGTGCAAAAGGCAATTCCCAGCTCCTCCTCCTCCACCATAGTGAAGCCCTTCTCAAACCTGGCCGTCAGCATCAGGGTCCCAGGGTTCATGCTGGTGGTTGAGCATAGTGGTTGGGGGTTAGTTGGTTGAGAATGGTGGTTCGGGGTTAGTAAATGCAATGGATGGTTGGTGAGAGCTAGTATAGTGGTTGAGAAGATGGTTGGGTATGCTGATTTTGTAATGGTGGTCAATCGTCATAGGTCAATGGCACTTGATAGTGATGATCCGTAGGTCATTGCAAACTACTTGTTTCATTATATATAGTTGCTTCATGCAGGTTGCCTGACAAATCCCCCTTGTGATAGCCATGGTTTCAGTGGGAGGTTCGGCTCCTGATGACAAGCCAGCGGTGAGGGTAAATCAACAAATGATTAAGGTACCACTGAGGATGTTTGATCCATATTGATTTTAGAAACATCCTCAGTGGTACCTCAATCATTATCAACCACCACATCAACACCTAAGTTTTGACCTGGTCAATGAAACATTGATAATCAGGCTACTCTAAAAAAGATGTTGCAAAAAGGCCAGTATTGACCACTGGAGTCTTGAACATCTAGAGGAAAGCCGGTAGATCTGCCAACCATCAGGGTAGACCTGCCCAGTCCGTCTCGCCTATTCCGATATTCATCGGCGGACTTCACGGACACACCTCAACGAACTGCAGGCTGCTCCGAAGGTCCATCAATGGGGGTGAAGGCCAAGAGCTTGAGATTTCATTTGGTCGTGCTAGTTGCAGCATCTCATGAAACAAAAGCCGCTCCTGAAATCGATGAAGCCGGATGAAGTCTCGCCACCGATTAAAGTCTAAAACAATTTGGAAACATGCAGCCTACCTGGACTGTTCCTGAGCTAAGAAGCTCCCAGGGTATCCCATGGTATCCCTTCCACCAGCCATGGGAGCTCCAAAGATCTGCAATTTCCAGGCCCCTGCCCCCGTGTTCTCGCAGCCAAGAGGCGAGGATTCCCTGCTTCATCAGCACTGCCCAAACTCCAGCGGCGACCTCGTGCCCAGGTTGCCGGGTTGGTAGCGCTGGGTGGGTTGGGGCGGTTCGTTCATGGTGGGGTCATGCTGGTTATGGTGGGCAGTAGGATGACATAACCAGGTATTTTTTCAGAGATGCACCAACAAATTGGTGCTTTCTCAAAATGGGGACTTACAAATCATTGTCAGTAATAAACCAACCATTTTTGGGGTCCCCTATTCTTAAGAAACCACTAATTCTATTAAATGTTCAGTGGAGTTGGGGAACACTGCGCTAGCTAAACCAAATGCAGATCTTCCCAAGCAGCGCGAAAGTGCTGGGAAGATTCGGCAAACTTTGGCAGCCATAGCCCTCTCGCTGACCCCTTTACCTAGGCTAGTACGATATACTAATCATGATTACTCCCTTTAATAGTCATCAATTCACCCATGACACGATTCAGTACAATATTCATACTGATATATATAACATATTTGCAAATATTTACCAACCACCCTTTGAATCCGATTGACCAGGACTTAAGAGGTCATCTCCCATCCCTCATCCACCAACAATTTCGGACGTGGACGACCTTTTGACCATTGACTTGGGGGTTGGATGTTCGGTTGAGAAGTCGAGAAGTCCAGATCGAGAGGCGGTGACCCGGCCATGATCTACCGTCATGAGCATGATGATCAACCAGCGAGAAGTCGTCAACCATCATCAAATAGCCAATGAATTATCAAGTATCAACCATTGTCTTCACCTCATGGTTCTCAAGCATCACTGTGAACTAATCACTGTTAACTGCTATCAACACTGAGATGCTGGTACTATCATGTATTGTCACTATAGTGCTAGTCATCATCAACCATACGGTCATGAATCAACCGTACGATCAAAGAAACGAATTGATTATCAAACATCGCACTCGAAGCTTAGGATAAGCTTAGGCAATGAATTAGTCGTCAGTCTTGAGAACAGCTACCACTGTGCTGTTATCAACCACCAAACATCAACGATCACCATCACCCATGAGTCATCAATCATCAAAATGTGTAATCAGCCATCACCATCAACCATCAGTCATCAATCATCCAACCTTGTTATCAACCATCAACATCAACCACCAGTCATCAATCATCCAACCTCATTATCAATCGTCATGATCAAGCATCGACTATCATTAGCTATCATTACCCACCATTTTCCATGGCTTTATCGTCGCGCCAAAGTCCGGCCAAGACAAGGCACCAAAGACGCTGCTACGACCCGAGATTTGCAGTTTCGACACCTCCAAACCGGCTGCATCTTTCGTGACAGCAAAAATAAGTTCTACATTGGAACATGCACGTAAACATTGCACATTGTACCTCCATCACATTGTTGCACATTATATCACATTGTTGAAAACATTGGTATCTTCCATATATGTTGTCTGTACGTGATTTTTTCTGAGATATGAGGCCAGCAAAGTCTGGTGCATATTGCATTCTCGAATCTCAAAAATCATTGATGGGTCATTATTTGCTGGTTGTTGGTTTCAACCCCTTTCAATATATGTTTGTCAACCAACCATTCGTTAATAGCTACATTTGGGAAATTAGAAATGCCAATCAATCCACCAACCAATAGTTCCTTAACCATTGTTGTTGGTTAACTAATTAATATTCCCTATTAAAATCCATAATTATTACTAGGGAAAATAAAACATATCAATCAAACCACCAGCCAGTTTATGTAGACAGACCATCCATAGGGCAGCTGAGTACCAAGTGCGTGCGCATTTGGAGTGTTCAGTAGTATCCTAGGAGTTCTTGCTGCCCGGGGTTCCATTCGGCCAGGAAGTTGACAGTGGGTAGGACATCTAACCATACGTGACCAGTGGTAAATACAAATAAGTAAATTGTTAATGAAACCACTGTTTAGATAGAGGGTCAGCAAACCACAGCTATAATTGTAGATGTAGATGGGTAATAATACCAGTTAGATGGGTAGTCAACCACTTGTATAATCACGACAGCGGTTTATCAGCAATAGTCAGCTGCTACGCTCTGGTGGCGCCACCCAGCTCATGGCTGGCCTTGGGTTTGAACAGCCCGAAGATGGATCCTGGAGCCACGGCCAGGAGGGAAGTGAAGCACCAATAGATGGTGAATGGATGGCTCATGACGGGTCATGATGGGTGACAACCAGTAAACTATGATGGATGGTTGAGAGTACATGATGGCAAACTTTCGTGAACAATCTATAGAAATCTGAATAACCATGAATCATGACTATACAAACGATGTTTTGCTGGCATTTTGTTCCATCTTTTTTTGCCAGGGCATCCAATGGTTTTGCCTGGGACGTGTAGTGTCACTATTGGACTCACGTCGCCACAAGATAAGTGACCAGGGGTTGCAAAACAACCGAATCATGCTTCTTGCCTTCATCTAGATCGGCAATTTCCACTGAGCTACTTGTGAGCCCGAAATATCCCGAAATAATGTCTGAAAATTAATCTTGCCAGTGCTTGCTGTACAAGAAGCTTTAAAATTGATCACTGGCAAGGGCTGGGTGACTGCATATGCCCGCTCTCTTCTCACTCCTGGATATGTCAACCTTGCAGCAGCCCCAGCTACAGCTACTTGGACCACTCGCGTTGAGCTGAGAGCTCAACAAAGCGCTTCCAGTCGTTGATCAGCTGCTGTGGGGCCAACACCTTGGCCTCGATCAGGAGGCGGTAGCTGGTGCCGCTGGCGGCCTTGAAGTGGAAGGACGCGTCGTTCCTCTCGACATCGTTGCCGATCCCAAAGTAGTTTCCAGGGTGGCCTTGCATATGCCGAGCCGTCTTCCATCCTGAAAGCTGGCCATGGCCAGCAGTCACCAGGTAGTTCGTGTGCCACCCGTATGGAGCGATCACCCGCCGCCGGATGTTGTCGAAGTCCTTCTGGGATGAATCCACCAGCTGCCATCCGGAGGGAATCTCCACAACCAAACCCTCCATGTCTTTTCCAAATTCCTTACTGTGTGGTGATGCTGGGGGCCACACTGCGTAATTGATGCCATCGTACTGGATGCTGTTCTGCCCGGGCAGAGCTGTGGGTGTCACCTCCATGGACGCCTCATACCTTCCAAAGATCAAATCAACTTTGTTGTCTTGGCATGTGATGTGGTAAGCGACCACAACCGTACTTATCTTGTTGCCATGGCTCGCGTCGTGGAAGTGCCGACCTTTCTCCTCTCGCCCATCACACGCGTTCAATAAGGGCTTTGCTTCCCATTCTGAAAGCCCAAGTTCTGACTTGATGCGCTCAACGACTTGGGGCAATCTACCCTTCCTGAGGCCCTTGTGCTCAATCAAGCTGCGTTCCGAGCCAGAGCCCAGAGCAATCTTTCCGCCGTTCCCTACGACTTTTTTCCGTGCATCTTCAACAGCTTGATCAGTGACATCTCCGTTTCCGATCAGCCAACCTTTAGCAACCTTGTTCACTTCCAGATTCGTTGGGAAGCGGTATTCCACCAGTAACTTGGGCCTCGGGTGGTCAATGTGCTCTGCAAGAAATTCTTCGATGCCGTCATTTGTGGCATCTACCAGGATCTTGTCTCCATCCTGGTCTTCAAAGTAAAGCTCAAAATTCTGGATGCCAACCAAGCCGGCCCTTTCCAACAGCACCTGGTTCAAGTCCTCCCGGTCCGGCTTCCACCTCACATGCTTGGTAGCTTTGGCATCATCCACGTTGCCCAAGGCAATCTTCACGACCTTTCCGGAGGGCCAGGGGGTTGAAGCGTCAGCCCTCAACCCGCCCATCAGCTTGATCTTGTCCAGTGCCGGTGGGCCGAACACCGACCTGCGGCTGTTGTCTGCGCACCTCCCATCACCAGAGGTGAGGCCCAGCGCCCCCAGCCCTAGAAGCAGCTGGAAGATGAAGCCAGGCATCCGTGAAGACATGGCGAAACACGGCGGCTGCAGGTTGGGGGAGGATTCTCAAGGGCTAAGCGCCTTGAGACAGCAGTGAAACAGCAAGACATGGCAAATCAGGATAAATGATCAATTGATTGATATCAATCATTGATAGTTTGCTGGTATAGGAGGTAATGATCACTACTTGGGATGCACCAAGCTGAGCTCAACTTTTGCCAATGGTCAACGTAGAGCGATCGACCCAGCCCAAGCCATACTGGATCGGCGTGCGACTAACGAGCCAGGGGGTGACCCGTTGCCGCCATCATGTTGGAATCCCCACGGCGGATGACCATGTGAAGACCATGTTGGACGGCTGCGACACGACACCAGTGCGATTAGGTTAGGGACCCCCACACTTTGTAGGGGCTAATAAGCATATGTAAGCATCAAGAAAAAATCAACAAAAATTCTTTTAGGGATGACTCTTGCCAGTGCCACCACGGGTATAGGGGCTATTGAGCATCAAGAAACAAACATTATATTTTGTTTGACGCAGCTGGAAGATGCTGGAAGATCATGTTCACCGTGAGCGGTTCTTCATCCCAACACTCGGCTTTGCAGCCCACTCCAGCTGCGAACCCCTGTCCAGGCCGTGCCCTGCCCCCAGCCTGCCACGCGTTTCTGGAAGCTTGGCAGAGGACTGTTCCCATCATCCTGGAGGCGGTGAAAGACTCCATTGATTCAGTGGTGGATCCAGCACTTTCATGGTGAATAATGGGGGATGGTCTTGATGGTTAATTCATGGTTTTTATAAAAAACAAATCATCATGCTTGATGATGGTTGATGGTATATCCAGTCACTTAACCACTCCCAGTTTCACCATCGAGAGAGTCTTTGGGTAACAACCTTTAGGCATCCTCATATCCCAATGTTAATAGGGCCCATTTTTCAAACACACCATGATGGCTATTAACTCAAGAATTAGGACAGCTGCTATAACAAAGAGTACTGGTTGGAATTCACAAACAGAAACGACAGCCACGATCCGTCAAACTGACCATGACAGCAACAGCAACAACAACATCAACCACCATCAGCACGAGAAGCAAAGCGCCACCAAAACACCAACACAAGAACCACCACCCACAATCAAAACCCACCCATCCACAAAGAAAACAAACCAAACAACAAGCATCTTTATCATTCCCAACCATCGTTGACCACCCACAACCATCAAAGCATTTTTTTGGGGGTTCCCAATTCTAAGAACCTTCCATATATCAGGATTCATCGTCCAGCTTGGCTCGAAACGTGTTCACCGAAGACCAATGAGATATGATTGTTGTGCGCCATACGCTGCACTTCCTTTTCGCATGTGCCGCGAAGATGCTGAGGGTGTCCCAAAATGTCCCCAAGGGGTTGAGAACGTTTGAAAACATGCATTCCTGGAAGCCATGCGCGGTGCTATGGTTCTGATGGAGAGGAGGCCCCAGAAATGCAGAAACCTGTTGCTTGGTTAGGTCATTGAATGTCATTGATTGAGGTTGGATGGTCGGTTCGTTGGTTAACGCGGGCAAGAACGATGGGTGAATACCAATAACAATAGGCATGGATATGGATCAATCATTCTCAATCAAGATCACCATTCTGAATCCAGAACTTGACCACTACACATGTACTTAGCTATCATTCGGGATATTTAACGGTGGTACGCATCACGGAATCCTATGTGTGCCACCACGAGTCCCACCCCGAGTCCCATCCACCACCAATGGCAGCCACCGTGCCCCGCTTCGGTCCTGCAGCTCTGAGCCGAAAGATCCCACCGAGGGCTTCGGGGGGTCGGGCGGCCCATCCATGGAGGGCACCGGAGTCACCTGCAACGGCGCCGGCGCTGGGAACCGTTCCGGTTCCGCTTCGCGGAACGAAGCAGCAGAGGTTGAAGGAAGAAGCAGAGGTTGATGATGGGTTGATGGTTGGTTGGTATGGTGGGTTGTATGGTTGGTTGGTATGGTTTGATATGGTGGGTTACTGGTGGGTTGATGGTGGGTTATGATGTGATTGATGCTTGGGTTCCTGGTGGTGATGATGCGATTGATGCTTGGGTTGATGGTTGGTTATCGAGACGATTGATGCTTCACGAGGTGAAGCATCAATCAACATCATGAAGAATCATCAGTCGAAGCAGCGTTGAGCATCACTCACCGGCAAATTAAGCACCAATCGGCCAAACAAGATGATTGCAAATGGCTTTGGGTAATCTATATACTATATAAATCGCTCATGAAGTCCCATGCTTGAGTTTCTTCCAGCTTGTAAGCCCTTGGGGTCACATCACATTGTCTTTAAACGCGTTTGGGACCATTTCCAACTTGCCCATGCAATGCCCAAAACCAACCAGGACTATCCATATTTTACCATGGCGATTGACCGTGACATACCGTTCTCCAACCATGTTGAGCCGTTTTTGACCATGTTGAAGCTAGTCCCCCTGATACACTCACCATCACTATCCAGTCATGCCGCCCTGATTGCCATGAAACAAAGCAGCTGTTGCTACCGGCCATTCTCAACCACCACGATTCAGGTTTAGCCATCACTCACCATCATCCACCTTCAACTTGGGATGTGCAGCTGAGGCTATTCGCATGATTCTAAGCCCTGTAAGGTAGCTTAACCTCTAGAAACCATGGGAATTGTGACCGCTTATGGCTGCACATCCAGCCGTAGTATCAATCCCCCACCATGGTGATGCATAGCTTCATATGCCAGGTGCGGTTCTGCGACCACACCTCCTGGTACGACATCGCCCTGGGCACTGAGTTGGGCAGTTCGAGTCTCGCCGGGGCAGTCTTGGCCAAGGCCTTGGCGGCTGGTTGGGCCTGGGAGTTACCTGGGGATATCTTGGCGAAGGCGAGTTGGTACCAGCAGTTGATGGTGCTTCATGATGCTGCATGATGACTAAGGAGGGTGAATGAAAGGTCATAGATGTCATAGATGAACCAATAATGCCTTCTTAGATGATAAGAAATAGAGGTGAATGATAGTTGATAGATGTGAATTAAGAATAGTGCGCAAATTTGTTTTAAACATATCTTTTGACGAAAACTCATGGTGGAGTAGTATGTTTCATTCGAGGTATCTGAGCTTAATTTCGAGGTAAGTAAATTTGGAATTGAACTAAAGATTATAATCACATGTTGTTATCCATCCCATTACAGGGTCAGGTCAGGGGGTCAACCCTAGCCAGCAGCTTCTAGCTGCTGCGGCGGGGGGGG
>VSDK01006048.1:441810-471401 GCA_009767595.1 Symbiodinium kawagutii
GGACGTGGCCGTGAACATGTCATTTGCCACTGCTACTGTGGCGAATGGTTTGTTGGAGGAGTGGGTGAAACAAAGTGTATTAAGTTAACTAAGGTCTTTTGATATATTTTGTCATTGTGTTCTAAGATATTGGTGTAAATTAAACTTAAACTTCTTAGTTAGCAAACCGCTAAGCTAGTGCTAGTAAGTCCAGGTTTTCATTATTTCAGAAGCCTGGTAGGACTGGAAGAACGGAGTGGGGGCAGTGGGAGAGATTGAGCCCAAGTACAAACCCAACTTTGCGGATGAGAACAGATCAATGGACCTCACACAACCAAGCTTCCATGTGTGCACGGTTGAAAACGGCTTTCTCACGATCCCAGCCGACATTAGGAGCAAACACATTTCTTGTCCGATCAGAGGACCAGAGTGGAGGAGGCTTCTCCAAGTCTTCGACCAAACTTGGGGGAGTGGGGGCTCATTGAGGCCTTCTTCCAACCCGGTCCCAGTCCAGCAGACTGCTGCCACAGGTGAAGCTACTGCCGTTGTTCAAGCTGAGGGAGAAGCACCGGATGCTCATGAGGGGGAGGAGGTTTCCTTTGATTGGTCTTCGGTGTTTGCTTCGGAACCCAAAACAAAGGCTGAATTTCAACAGAAGTACGGTGCTGGCAGCCATAAGTTCACCATGGCCAATGCTTCCGTGGAAGCAGTCATTGTCGAGGGACCCAAGCTTTTCCTTATCGGCAATGGGGAGGCTGAAGTTGGATGTGCAGAGCCAGTCATTTTTTGTGGCGCTGGTACTTGGCTCCTGGACGCCAAAGCCCAGAGCTTCCTTGATGACCGGGTTGTTCAAAGAAAACATGTTTGTGTATACATTTAAAGCTGTTGTACCTCATAACAGGGGTTGATAATAATGTCCCTGCTATCTTTGTGGAAATCATGGCTTGGCAAGGGTCTATTCCATCCACTTTCGACCCTCGGGGATGTCAGGACAACCCTCATCGCGGCTATGAGTTCAAGATGGATGATGACCAACGAATCGTTGTCTTTGAGGACCTACGCTATGTGCGCTAGTTCTGAACAAACAGTGATCTAAGAAAAATAGGTACTGAATTAATTTTATGTTGTCCAAAATAAAGGTAGGCTCAGGTTCCATTCGCTACATTTGAGACCATCGCCAAACATTTGGCCGCCTTTGAGGACTCAGATGGGAACGACCAGGAGCCACAAACACTCCGAGCAGTGTTGATTGGCTTGGAACAGAAATCGATTGTGGACTTTTCACTTGCTGGGCACTCGTGTGTTCGCCCCGCATCCGTGTGCCAGGGTGAAGAGGAGGGAGACAGGCCCAATGAGACTAAAGATACATTTGGTTTGAAATGTTTGAAAATTGGTTGGTTTTATAGCTAACTTTTAATTTGAGACATATTTAGCTGTTTCATTCAAAGCACATGGTTTTTAACACCAACTGATAAATAAATGGTTGTATACTGTTTGAAGCCCCGCTTTCAGGTTCGAGGTGGCGTTGAAGGAGGGAACTTCAATGGTTTGGAAACCATCCCAAGTCCAGTTGAAGAATGTGAAACAAAAAAACGTTGCCTCGTTCTTCGATGCGCAGCAGATCAAAGAATCACCAGCCCTTTCACAGGCACGGGTTCCATGGAACATGAATTCTATGCATTTGGCACAACATATTTATTCGGCACAACATTCATAGTACTCTGTCCATATCACATCACATTTATTCAAAAAAACATATATAATAACTTATACGTTGTATGTATGCACAAATTGAGTACATTTCAATATAATACAACATATACTAGATACAAATAAAACATCGACTTTGAAATCAACAAAAAAAGGAATGATATAGGACTTATATAACCCATATACCGTTCCCCAAAAAATGTAACTACCGTTTTGATAAAACTGACAATTAAGTAATATGTTAAATGAGTTTTGTATCAGTTGTCAAACAAATCCCACATTGCTCGTCATTGAAACCACACAATCTTAAGATCTTAAGCCTATCAACCCATCATGCCATAGGTGTGGCGGGTTCGCTACTACGAGCAGGAAAAGATCCTGGGTGCCGCCAAACCATTGATCTTGCTACGGGCAAGTCTCCATTTGAGTGAGGGCCAGTCCCAACGCATTTTGTAACTCAATCAGGCTTAAGGGATATCAAACTTTTGAAACTTTTATTCTGGTTCAAATCAAACAGTACCATGGTTCAAATCAACAGAATCTTTCTGGTTGAAGTCCTGATGCTTTCTCTTATGGTATGCCATGGGGGACGGAGCAGTCGTTAGGAGCAGCAAGAACCAGTCCAAAGTGTAGACATAGTTTGGATATCATCAGGCGTACGGTTTGATACTCAGTGATTGTAATAATTTTCGTGTCATATTCATTGATAGTTGTCCCATGATCTGTCTATTGAATCATCCATCAAAAACAATCAGACCACAAACCATCATATGATTGACATCGTGTTTTGGACTGGTGGCTAGCAGTGCCGATGAGTGTGTCTTTGGGGACTTGGCTACCAAACATCTGGAAGCCAGATGCTGCCCAAAACGGAAAAACTTGCCTCCTCAGCGATTCGTAGACGAACACTTCCAAATAGTGACCCAGGTGCTGTGACTCCTGCAGCTGGCTGTGTTTCATGATCATTCTAATAAAGCATCTTGGCTCTCTAGTGTCTTAGTTGTCCTACCGTTGTAGATTCTAGGTAGCTTAGGTCATTGACCATGGCTTCTGATGATGTCCAAGTGATTTGGGGTGACTCGCTAGAGGTGGAGTCGGTTGACTTCAATGAGCCACCGCCACCTGCACAGGGGTTTCATTCTATTGAACCCCATGTTCATACCGAGCCTGGTGATCTTGCGGAGTGGAACCCCAAAGTCAACTTGGCCTCAGCCTTGGATTCCGCCTTTGATCCACCGGGGATTATGGCGCAACCAGTCTGCCCAGAGCCGCTGTTGATTACTCCACCAGCTAGAAGGACAGGTATTTTTGAGTTGTTTGTTCCTTGAAGGGTTAAAAACTACCGATATTAATTAAGCACATGATCAGTGATCCAAATGAGTTCATGCCCTGCAAGGAGTGAGGATGCGAGGAGCCCACGACCAGCCCTTCGCCGACTACCTCCCCTTGAACTCCTTGACAGCCCCACAGCACCAGCAACAGCAGCAAAAGCAAGAGCCAAACCAAACGCAAGCAGTACTGCAAAAACGCTGCAGGACACACCCAGTACCAATGCGACCAATGGCACCATGCTTGAAGACACTGGTGCTGCGACAGGCTGGCGCTTCAGCCCCTCACCTTCGCCTTTGACACAGGATAAGGGCACGGACAAGATGGAGCTCACCAAGGAGAACCTGGAAAAACTCCACAAAGAGATTGACCCCAAGCATGTTGATCCCAAGCCTGCCAAGAAAGAGAAAAAACTAACCCTGGAGATCCCTGTCCATGGCACAAGGGTCACCGTTGAGATCCCTGAGTCCCAGAAAGATGTCACCAGGACCGTGGAGAAGCAGATCAAGGAATATCCCGTGGATATCAAGAAAATGAATGAGGACTCAGTGAGAGCAGAATGGAGGCAGCAGCTCCACATTCCTGGGGATAGCGATGATGAGGAACCTCCACTACCTGAATCATGGCTGCCCAACACGGCGGAGCAGCCCAAGACGGTGGAGCAGCCCAACACAGTGGAGCAGCACAACACGGCGGAGCAGCCCAACACTGTGGAGCAGGACAACATGGAGCAGCCCAACACCGCGGAGCAGCCCAACACGGTGGAGCAGCACAACATGGCGGAGCAGCCCAAGACGGTGGAGCAGGACAACATGGAGCAGCCCAACACGACGGAGCAGCCCAACACTGTGGGGCAGCACAACATGGCAGAGCAGCCCAACACGGTGGAGCAGCACAACACGGCAGAGCAGCCCAACACGGCGGAGCAGCCCAACACAGTGGAGCACAACACAGCACCTGTCCAGAATGAGCCCACTGACTCCCAGGAGACTTTGATTTTGCCAAATGGCATTGCATCGCCACGCAAAGCAGCAATTCCAAAGGGCAAAGCCAAAGCCAAAGCCAGATCTTCCAAGCCACCTCCCAAGGGAGCAGCAAAAGCCAGGAGCCGAAAGCCTGAAGCCAACAAGCTGAAGAGTCGAAAGCCAAAGCAAAGTGAGGAGGAACGCAAAGCAGCGCACCGTCGTGCCAGCAAGAGGTGGCATGACGGTGTCCCACGTCCTTTGAAAACATCTGAGGACGAGAGCACTGGTGCTGACAACAAGATCCCCAAGAACACCGTTGGCAAGGCTACTGCCGATATCAAGCCTGCTGAGACCGCAGCACGCAAGCGTGCCGCAACACCTTCCAGCAAGAGTACCAAGAGCAAGCGTGCCAAGCAGCCTTCCACCGAGAGCAAGGAGACGCTTCCCACCGAGAACAAGAAGATCCCCAACGGCAAGTCTGCTGAGCCCAAGCGCAAGCGCGCTACATCTTCCAGTAAGACCCCCAATGTCAAGAGCGCCAAGAGCGATCAGGCTAAGGACCCTTCCACCGAGATTCCCAAGGACACTTCACTAGCTAGACCAAAAACCAATGTTCTAAATGTGTTTACTATGAGCAATCATTATGATGTCAAATGTTTAATGTGATGGTTCCATTTATCAGCTATGAATCTGATCATTGATCATAGTAATATGATAAGATGCGGTTGCTCACAAGAATAATGGTCATGAAACCTCAGACCCCGCAAGCATGATCAAAGGATACCATATTAGACAGTTCTACCATCGATATTTCAGGTTGCATCAGCAATGGATTGATGGATCGAAGGTTTAGTACCACCTACTGGTCATCGATTATTCTGTTTGTCTATTACCAGGTTTCCCCATGAATTGACCCTTAACAAACACAGGAGGTCAAAGAGGCCATGGTGCTCGATGGTCTGGAATTCCCGATGGTTTCCAATGATCTTCGCTCTGTTAAGGGTGCCTACATCAAGGCCTATGTCGCAAAGCTCACGGAGCAAGAGGACTCGGCTAAGTCTGACGATCACCAGATCCTTTCCAATTCTCAGAAGTACAGTAAGGGGATCGAGAGCTGGATGCATTCCAACCTGCGATCTGTTTTGTGCAGCGGTAAATCCAAAGGGTTTACAGCTATCCCTGCATCTTTGTTGCTGGCCAAACAGTAGCTTAGCCACCAGAGCTAACAGATGCCAATACTGGGATTCAATGGGTGTGTTCGCCTACGAACAACACCTTCATGGGGAAAAAATATGGCAGTTGTCTGCATTTCAGGCACCACCGCACAACGAAGACAGATCCCGGGGGTATGTTTGAAAAATCTGAGGCCTGATATTATTGTTATCAAGGTCATGTTTAAGCTGCCCAGATTTTCCAAACATACCCCACAAATGCTCCATCCCACGAAGCGAGCGGTCCTGCCCAACTGCCAGGCACTGGCCACTGCTGCACCGCCGCCGCAGCGGCAACGCTGTCACCAGCGGCAAGGGCCGCCAGGGAAGCAGCGGCAAGAGCCGCAAGTGGAACCCCTAAGAGGGGGGAATCAATCTAGGGGGATGCAGAACCAGCTTATAATGGTTGGGGCTCATATATGCTAGGCTATACTGAATCAATCACACTTATCCAACCCAAATACCATGAATATAAACTCAATTACCCTGAATGTTACATTAGTGGGTATCAATGATTGATGAATCAAGTTCACTTTGAACCAATGATAGAGCCAGTATTCATTGAAAGGCAAACGCTCAGGTTCGATTACCAACAATAATCAACCAGGTCTGAATACTGACGATGATTATGACTGATGATTAGCAGTAACGATCCACAATGATGATTGCGACACCTGTCACGGACAATGATGCTTTATAAATCATCATTCGCACGGTGGATGATGATGATGATGATGATGATGATGATGATCATCATCATCATCATCATCATCATCATAGGTCATTATCAGGAATAAATATTCACTTGACTACCCATCAAATCTCCAGCTATCATGCTCCATGAGTCAAAATTATCATGATTGGCCATCAACTCAAGCAAATCATCGCCATCTATGAGCCATTCGCCAGAACCATCCCTCAACATCCCTCAACCATCCCCTAATCATCCCTTAACGATCCCCAAACCATCCCTTAATCCTCCCTCAATCCTCCCTCAACCAACCCTTAACCGTCCCCTAAGCATCCCCTAAGCATCCCATACCCATCCATTCCCCACAGGTTGGCGCGAACTGTGTCCCCGCACCATCGGCTAACCACGCCACAACTGGGCTCACCGAGGTCATGGGTGGAGCACCAGCAGGCTTTGGCGTAGCCAGGGGGTGCAAAAGAAAATGGCATGGTTGAACCTAAAATCCAATGGTTAGTGCATAAGAAAATGGCCAATAATGGTTAAGAACAATGCATTCATCATCATTCAATAATGGTTCAATGATGATGAATCATTGATCATTATTAACCACTATTAAATCATGAGCCAATGGTCAACAACCATGCCTTTTTAATCATTATGTTGATTGATGAGCCAAAGCCATAAAGCTATTGTCAATCATTAACCGTTATTGAATGATGATGAATGATGGATTCTTCTTAGGCCAAAAATGGTTGAATCATGAACTATAGTGAGAATGGCTAAGAAGGAAAACCCAAGATCATCAGTAATAATAGCTAACAAGAAATGTTTCATAATGTTTTCTCGTGTTTTTCTCCGGGATTTGGCAGTGTAACCATGCTGGCTTTCCGCTTTCAATCGGCCAACTGGATCAGGCGTGACCATGCGCTAACCACAAGCAACCGGAAACATCAGTAATCACCACTATGTTACCACCTGGTAATCTAACATACAAATGGAAAGTCTACCCTTCGACTGGTGATATTCCAGCCAGCTACGTTAGATCACCATTGTGGCAGGTCAGCCTAGTGCTTCAGATCAGCTTCAATAGCTTCATCGTCAAGGGTGAAACCCAAGTGATTTGGTCGGAGAACCATGGCAAGCAGTTGGGACCGATGATCCTGTGACACGTCACCGTGGACACGACCGGGGCCATCTGGGACACATGTTCGTTTGGAGGGTATGTGGCCAATGATTTTGAACATGGAGAATTTCAAGCAAAACCAACCATCATCAACCACATTAATCATAGCCATAACCATCGATCACCAACCATCATCCATCCATCATCCAACCATTAACCAACCAACAATCTTCAACATCATCGACCTTTCTGAACCATATTCACAACTATTAACCACTATCATCAACCATCATTGACCTCTATGAGCCACTATTCACCACTAGTTATTAACCAACAGTCAGCCATATCAACCATTATTGACTATGAAAACTATGCTTAACCATTACAAACTGGTCAGCCAATATTTGATTGACCACTGCTGACCACTACTAAATTACCATTGCCAAACCAATATTGATTATGAACTACTACTAACCAATTAGTGGTTAGCTACAAACCCTTTAGTTGAACTACTAACCACTCAACCATTATGAAGTACTAAGATGGATAACCACTGTGGGTAGCCAATCGTTAGCCACCATCAACCCATCAACACCTCCATCGTCGCAGCGAGGGCGAGCTCCGCGCCTGTCACGCCGTCCGTTTCGGTTTCGACGAACAAAGGAGGCGTTCTTGGCCGTGGGATCTCATCCTGGGCGCCGATGGATCAGGAGTCCAAAATCAAGGGGTGCGAAGTGCGAAGGTATAACTTGTGATACTTAGGAATTAATGGTAAAGTGCTAGTGGAATTCCTAGTAATTTCCGAGGTCTTGCTAATGAATTACCACGGATGTTTTTTGGAAAAAGCAAGTAAATATTGTCCCTGGGCCTACTAGAGATTACTGACTAAGGGTTACTAGAGATAACAAACAAGATTGCTAGGGATTACTGGGGATCAGGCGCACCTGGAAGGATCAGGATCACTGGGAACTATTGAGGTATAATCGTTAATCGTAACGGATTCTTGGGGACTACCAGGGACTACATGGGTGTTTCTCATAATTCGGGTATCCAAGAAATGGTTGCTTTATTTTTTCAACATGATTGATATGGGATGATTCAAGGGCACCCCTACTTTAAAAAACCACCATTTGCAGGAGTAAGGATCATGATTAATGCACGGCTAAGGATGGCTGATGATTGGTGGATTACCAGTGGATTACTTTGGGATTACTAGCTACAGGAGCGAACTTTGTGAGACAAACACTTAAGATTACAAATCCATGATGAGCACCCTGAGATGGATGCTTCAGCTGAGAAAGTACGCAAACGAGCAAATCCCTTCATCCAAACCTCCGAATTATACTAAGGACTGCTAGGTCATCTTTTACCTTTTACTGACCAAAAGAATCATGCCGAGTAGCAATTACTGCAACAATGCTTGGTAATTCGTAATGGAAAATATATGCATAGCGCGCATTGTCGTCCATACCTTTTTCAGTCATCCATTCAAAAGAAACGTGCGTGAGATTCTGCTGGCGCAGGTTGCATTCAGAATTCATCAATCTCCACTCTTCATAAAAAATTGACCGCCCTAGGCTTCACAAAGCTATTGTAATTATCAACAGATCACCCTTGCAGTATCAGTACCCCAATCAACATCAACCAACTTGGAGTCACTGAGAGCTCCCAAGGTCCCAAAATGGCCACTTGATGCAACTTGTCACAGGGCCCCGGACGCACAGCGCCGGTCAACAACCCTTCAGGTGAATTGACCCCTGCCGCGCGCGGCTAAGCGTGAGGCTCTGAGCCAAGAGCAGGGCGAGGGATGGCCATGCATGACTCTACGACGTCCTCACTTCGGTGCCCAGTACAGGCCCCTCATCAACAAAAGTCGGGTCCTCATAGCCTCAAACCCTGAACCATCCCTGAACCTCACCCTGGTTTCCCGGCGCCATGAAGGCTTTTGCCGCAGCAAGTCAGATTACACAACAGCTTACCAACTGCCTGGTGTGCTTGGCAAGCTCCCTGGAGAAACTAGCCATGCTAAGTTCAGATTAAACCAACCGGCACCTCAAAGTCCAGTCCCTACATTTCTTGCAAATGAGGGGAATGAATCCCTAGAGGTAAAGTCTCCCAATGTCTCCAATATTCCCCAACCCTCT
Source organism: Symbiodinium kawagutii (assembly GCA_009767595.1). Lineage (NCBI taxonomy): Eukaryota > Dinophyceae > Suessiales > Symbiodiniaceae > Symbiodinium > Symbiodinium kawagutii. Next base: position 450,963 of record VSDK01006048.1, read on the forward strand.
CATTGCTGGCTAATGCGTTTTATGTTTTTTACACCCAAAACCGCCAAAACCCCCAACAAAGCAAAGTAATGCTACGTGCAATGTTTGACGAACATGACCTGTCGAGATTCACATACGCCTTTTTACAGAATGACGCAGCGATGGAAATCATGAATCCAACTTGAAGCATTGACTTTTGACAATAAACTTACAATCGACATTTCCTCAAACATCTCATGCAGCCTTTGCACCAGATTCGGCAGGGTCTTCATCTGACGAGTCCTCAGAAACATCTCCACACGTTAAACATGGCTGGGCCTCCAGCTGTAGTACTTCACCATTCGAAGCAGAGAAGTGAGCCACGGCGCTGAGAAGAGCCAGAGTTGAGCTCACCAGGGTGTAGAAAACATATTGGTTCCATCCACCAACTGCAGTGATACCGCATGTGAAGAGAAGTTGTGGCAAGTCCTGCACGAGGGCAAATACTACAGCGACTTGGGCGAAATCTTTGGGGTTACCGAGACTTCTGATCAGCGCCAAGATCTCAAGGATCTCCAGAACCATCAGCACCACGCAAAGAACGAAGCCTATGGATGATCTCAACTGCGACATAGCCAGGCCCAGCAGGGTGTAGAGATTCACAAGTTCAGTCAAAACGATGGCTGAAGCGTTGGAAATGAAAGGAGTGCAGCTGCAAACTGGTGCTTGAAGGTCGGAAGACTTCGCCAAGGATTTCAGCAACCATCTCAAGCAAAAGAAGATCTTTGCCACCTGAGGACTGGGAGTTTGAGTTCTGCAGTTTGTTCATGATGGCTCATGTCATGGCACCGGTTGGTATGTCATGTCATGAGCACATTCCAAATTTTCATTCCTGAAACCCTCCCGGATTTACATCGCTGATATCACAGCTGATGGATGTGCACATTGCGCACCATGCAAAACTGATGGAACTCCACGTGTCACTCCTGGTGAAAGCCATCCGTCCCTCGCCTGCAGTACGAAGATGAAGGGCTCGAAGCCTACATCTCCAAGACAGAAAAGGATCGCTCTATCTGCATGTGGCCATTGACCCTGGCTGAAAATCACATTGTAAGGAAAGAGAGCCCACTCAACAAGGATAGAGGACGCATTCCAAAACCAAACCAGTACGAAGGACAAACTCAGCACGCCACAAGATCCAAAAAAAACCTCCTGCTCACTCGGGAACGAGTGCACTGGCGGCGCCAATGATAGGTTAGTGGAGAGACAACAACAGACCACACCGACCAACAACAGAAAAATCACAATGGCCAAAACAGCTTCGAAGGAGTTCAGTGTGTCCTGAACTCTGCCCACAAAAGAAGAGTAACTCAATGCCCCTGACGGGCCCACTGCCTTCCTCTGTGTGCAATTCATATCTCCAGCGTCCTCATCAACCATGGAACACATGCGCCCGATGAATGGAGTATTGCAAGTGCAGGAGCAGTTGTCAACATTCCTGGTTGGTGCTTTCAACCCTCATGAGAAATATTGCACGTCAACCAACCATCCGCTCATACACTTGCGGAAAATGAAAAATGTCAGTCAAACCACAAACCAGTTGTTTAAACACTGTTGGTCTCTGGTCCCTATAATGAACCAACATCACTAGGGAACATAAAGCATGTCAATCATTAATGGTCACTGGTCCCTTCATCAACCACTATCATCAGTTGCATAACCCCTGTAAAACAGAAGCATAACCCCATAAAACAGAAGTATAACCCCTGTAAAACAGAAGCATAACCCCTGTAAAACAGCAGTATCACCCCTAGAAAATAAGGACATAACTTCCACAAAAAACTGGCAGAGCCGCCACAAAACCATAAAAATCCTCCACTTTCAGCTGGAGATTCAGTCGACCTCGGCCTCCACAGAAGCTGTGCCCAGCACAGGCGCGTCGTTGTAGGCCCCGGTCGTCCCCGAAGGCGGTGGAGAAGGACCAGCCGTTCACGGAGACAGCCCAGCGATGACCACCTGAACGAGCAACGGCGCCGGCGGCCAGCGATGTTGGTGAACATGGGCTATCAACTAGTGACTATTAGCTATTTGTTATAACATGATGTTGGTGACTATTACTATAACTATAGTTATTAGTTATAACTATAGCTGTTCGTGACCAGCGATGTTGGTGACTATTAGCTACAACTAATGGCTGTACCTATTTAGTAATGCAGATAAGACTATATAATAATCTAGTGACTATTAGCTATAACTAGTAATGCCTATTAGCTATAGCTAAGCTGTAACTAGTAATGCCTATTAGTTATAACTATAATGACTAGTAATGGCTAGTATAACTAGTAATAACTAGTAATGACTTGGGCTAATGCCTATGGCTATAGCTTGGCTATGACTAGTAATGACTATTAGCTATAGCTAGTAATGCAATTAATGCTAATAATGGCTGTAGCTTGGCTGTGGTTCATGTTGGTGACTTTCATGTTGGTGATTGTCTAACTAGTACTGACAGCCATGTTCACCGGCTAGATGACTGTGGGGGACTAGCCGGCTCTCTCTCTCTCTCTCTCCATCGTCATCAGGCGCAAGGTCTGTCTCAGCCAGGCTGAGGGACGAGAAATGCATTAGTATACAAATGGCCAAATTTACATCTATTTACTATGATTGTTTACATGACATGGACCAAGCCATGGCTAGTAATCTGCTGTCATAAGTTCATCTGGCTGAAGGTATGACCAACTTCAGCCGCTGGGAGCCGACGGACACCTTTGACAAATACCATGACGAACAGCATGCAACTACCGTAGACATGGTCCCACCATAGACAGCCCACCGTGGTGCACATCAAGGGCCACAGCTTTACCATGTATCAACTGGCTATGTGTTTACACAGTGACTTGCACCCCTACAGGTTCGTTGAGCTTGTGATTTTCAAATGATGGATTGCTTTCTGGATCGATCCATGGAGAATTCATTGGAATTCCTCATGAGCCAGTTGAACTGCTGAGAAAACTCGGTAGCTTATGGTAGCTTGGTTCATGAGAAATTTCACCTACCATAAGCCACCATAAGCTACCATAACCCGGTAGCTTTTGCCTATCAACTAACCATTGCCATCCATGATATATAACCATTGTTTAACTATCAAATTACCATTATGGCATTATTATAGTAACCACTATTATTTATTGATAATAAAACCATTATAGTAAACGTTAATTGCCATTACATCATTATAGTGATTTTTTGATATCTGATAGCTATTGTTATTATAGCCATTATTAAATAAACTATCAGATATCAACCAACCTCATGGCATCTTCCATGGATCGCAGCTGGGTCACGTGCGGAGGTCCGAATGGATGGCGGCCGCAGCGGCCGCAGCTCCGACACGTTTTTCCCCGTCTCCTGCAGCGTTGCGACCAGGCGGATGAAGCCATGGTCCAAGCGCCACCCCTGCGACCAGTGGCAGCACGGCAGCACGCAAGGGCGAAGGCTCAACGCGATGCACGCCTGGCCGCGCAACGTGGGGCCAGGAGCTATGGTTGATTCGAGTGCTTAAGTATGGTGGTTAATAATGGTTAATGGTTACTATTGAGCCTTAATAATGATTAAGTGGTTAATAATGGTTAGGATTGAAGTTGACATTGGTTCAAGATGGATATTATGGTTAACAATGGATATTATGGTTCGTAATGGTTAATCAACAATGGATATAATGCTTAATGATGGCTAGTAATGGTGAATATGAATGAATGCAGTGGCTAATAAGGGTTACGATCAGCAATGGTTAACAATGGTGATGACTCAAGATTAACGATTCGTTGCGCAAAGCCCGCGTAATTAGCAATGCTTAACAATTGCTGATGATGGTTATACCTCCAGACTCAGAGTAATGATTTGTGATTACTAATGGGTAATCGTGATATCATTCCAGAATATAACATGATCTGTGGTTGACAATGGTTATACTTATATCTGGTACTTGGCAACAGTTAGTCTGAGCCCCAAATTAATAAAGCCCCCAAAATAGCGTAAACTTGTTCCAAACTTTGATTCTTTTCTCTTCGTTAACAAATACCTAACTCACTGTTAGCAAGGAGCCTTTGCTCATGCAAAAAAAACCTACAAATAATATACAAAAGGATTGGGCTTCATGTTTTCTCATTTTAAGTACAATATGTGTTTTTAAATACGCCCTTTTCACGAGAATGCTTTCACTTTCAAGTTTCAAACTTGCTTGAAACACGCAAAGTATGAAGCAAATATGGTCATGAGAATACACACAAAATTAAACTAGCATTCCGAATGTAAATTACTAGCAAACTATGTAATCATACAATATCAACTCATCAGCTTTTAATTACTTTACTTCGTGTAATCCCCACCATCACATGCAAATCTGAACAGGTCTATCTGGCATAGCTTTTGACCTTCTTTCTGGCATAGCTTCTGGCATTCTATCTGGCATAGCTTTTGGCATTCTATCTGGCATAGCTTTTGGCATTCTATTTGGCATAGCTTTTGGCATTCGATTTGGCATAGCTTTTGGCATTCTATTTGGCATAGCTTTTGGCATTCTATCTCGCATAGCTTTTGGCATTCTATCTGGCACAGCTTTTGGCATTCTATCTGGCATAGCTTTTGGCATTTTATCTGGCATAGCTTCTGACACTGTATCTGGCAGAGCTTTTGGCATTCTTTTGGCATAGCTGAGGTCCGGTAGCGAACACTGGGCGTAGATGGTCGGGGTCGAGGTCCGGCAGTGAACACTGGGCGTGGATGCTCGTGGTTGAGGTCCGGCAGCGAACACTGGGCGCGGATGGTCGTGGTTGAGGTCTGGCAGCGAACACTGGGCATGGATGGTCGTGGTTGAGGTCCGGCAGCGAACACCGGGCGTGAATGGTCGTGGTTGAGGTCTGGCGAGGAGGAGGCGAGGAGAGGAGGAGAAGGAGAAGGAGATGGAGAAGGAGACAGCTAACATAAAATCTAACAACCCTCACCTGGCAGGTGGGGAAAAAATGGATTAATGAAATAATGAATCAATTATCTATAATGAATTGATTCATTAATCAAATTGACTTAGCGAATTTTCAACATAGAACAAGTCAGATAAATCATTAATCAATTAAATATCTAAATTAATCAACGAATATATCAATTGATTCATTCATCAACTATAACTATAGCTAATGAATTAAGTACCAGTAATTAATGATGGTTGATAATGATCATCGCTGGTTGGTGGCTAGTTTCGCCCTCCCAAAATATTGATTAGTCAACCAACCAACCATCCCAAAGACTAGGGAAGATAAGCTTAGAACACCTTAAAACCACCAACCAGTCCTGCAAGTGGCTTTCAGACGTGAAATTGTCGCAGCTCTGGTTGTTGATGCTTGGAAGATACGAGTAAGTCAAACAAAGGCCAGTTGGTTGATGTTTCAAGCTTCCATTCACAAAGCGCCACAAATCGGGCCACACGCAAGGTCTCAGCGTGATCTTTGTTGTATAGTCCAGGCAAAAATTCAGATCTTCCCGGACAAAGACGAACCAACCGGTGTCCAAGGGAGCCACCTCCGTTGGCAAATCCAGCGGGTTCCACGTCAGCCAACTGTAAGACGCCAAAGTCAACGAAACAAAAGCGGCCAGAAATGGAACAGTGAAGACGCAGGTTCTCGAAATGCACAGGACCTTCAAATTCCCAGAAGAATCGTCCCAAACCATGGCCGCAACAAAGCGAGTTTCATGGGAGTGACAGGCCGCAACTAGGTCACCAGCTGCGAGAGCCAGGCCGGAAATGGACCGAAGGTTGCCTCCTGTACATCCATCAGCCCTGACATCATCGGCATCACCATAACTGTCACCATTGCAAACGCCATCAGCATCATCATCATCATCATCATCATCATCATCATCATCATCATCATCATCATCATCATGTGGATCTCTGGTTGGTTGACCTCTGTCTTAATCCCACCAACCCTGGCTTTTCCGCATGTTTCCTCCCCTGGTAACCAGGCAGCCGAATATCACCCTGCAGCTTGCAGGGTGAACCCATGGGGCGGACCCCCAGAAATTCATGGTTGACTGGACAGCCCCCAGCAGTGATAAGTTGGCTGGCTGCTTCACTGCGGTTAGTGATGAGTTCTGTCCCAAAAGTTGCTCTCTGGATTCTTGGCAACTTGTCCGCTTCCAGGCATGTTTTGACCAAATACCGAGGAGTGGCCGGCAAGGGAGGCCGGTGCTGAAAATGTTGAGAGGTGTGTTGTGCAATGGCGGGTGGCAATGGTTACCGACAGTCAATTGATGGTGAATGATGAGTGCTTCCTTGTATCGATAAAGAACCTCCCCTAGTGACCGCACACAACTGTTCAGAAAAACGGCTCCTAACCGATGGAACTGTTAGCATAGTCAGCAAGCGTGAAATCATGGTTCATTATTGTTGGCTTGCAGCGTGCTTGATAGGCAGAGCTTTAAGTAACTGGGGCAGCTATGGCTGGGACTAGGTGTCATGAACTGCGGGGAAGAAATGAGGCATCAAAATGGCGAGTTGGGTGGAGATTTACCCTCTGAAAATCTGACATAGCAATGGAAGATCCAATTTGAATCAATGGAAGATCCACTACTTGATGATTGATGGCTTCCCGAGGTTTCTCTCCAAAGTCGGGTGGCATTCCATTGCCATGTTAGATTACTGGAGTGCACACCGATTTTTACCAACAGTGGTTCTTCACCATGAGATTCCTCTGCTCTTCCCATTGTCAAGCGTTGTGGATTTCTGAGTTTCAGGCAAGTTACGCTTGCCGATCCACAGAAAAGCCACGAATGGCTTGATATACGGATCAAATGAGTCCAGTGAATCCAATCACTGGCGGTAGCCCACAAAAATTTGTCTATTAAGAATGTATAGTCCTGTTGGGTTTATTCAGTCGTTTGGGGGGTATTCACCGGGGTACCAAGGTATTGACCCACAGCCATTCCGTGTGCAATGGCGTACGCCCATGCCAACTTAGACACACCACGATCACCAGCCTCTGCCCATCAGGCAAGCAGTGTGAGGGCTCAAGATGTTGGGGGCCGATCTTGAAAAAAACCGAGCCTCTTGACCATCTCCGGTTCCATGTAGCAGTGGGCAACAACTTTTGTTGAGAATCTCGGCCACAAGACTAATCACTGTCTGGAAGTGCTGGGCAAATTTGTCGCAAGGATTTAATGAGTTGGATCTATGCATTATAGATCGGACAAATAACAATGATTAACGAGTTATGATTTGAAGTAATGATCCTAAAATTTGAACCCTAATTTTGTGCCAGAGGTAGAACCACATAGAATCACCAAACTCATGTTCTGCATGGGAGGACGGGCAACCAAAAACTATGCGTCAATTCATGCAGGGATCGGCTGTGCTGCAAGCTCGGGCAAAATCGAAGCAGCGAGCGAGCGATGAGAAAACCTTCGCGTGCTGAACTTTGTCCACCTTTCCGCCAGCTTTCGTTACAGAACCTAATGGTTCTACAATGGATCTATGATTACTATAGTGGTTAATTACTATAGTGATTATATTGGTTGACATCACTGTAGTGGTTGTACTGGTTTACTGGTTAATTACATTAACTGTGCGTGGTTATACTGGTTGATTACTCTAGTGCTTAAGGCTTAAGACTTAAGAACCACCATCATTGCTGATTAGCTCAAAATTATGAACCAGTGGCGGCACCTGAGAGGACAACCCATTGAAGGATGCTGAAGTTGCTACTCATGGCACCTGATTTTATCAGGTGAGACCTGGTCATTTCCAAGGCAGCCAAATGAACCACGAGCACGGTCACAGTTCAAGGTACGAAGATTTCGCTTCAGCGAAACCAAGTGCAAGTTTGCTAATGCCAAAACTTCACAAATCATATCGAAACAACAAAAAAAAACGGAGCAACAGCCCTCCTTAGCTCCCCCTTTCAAGGGGTGGCTATTCTGGGCTCCTGGCCTCGCTCCTTCCCGACCAACAGCAACTGCTACTGGCACCACGCATCCTTACCCCGCCAGGGGCGCACCTTTGGTGCCACTGGTGTTGCTGGTTGCACCTCCTGCACTGCCAGGCCGGACACAGAAAATCACCGGATTTGGTGAAGAAACCCTTGATGAAGGATGAGTTTCAGTGATTGACGGGAAGAAACTTTGAATTAAAAGATGATTTTTTTCCAAGTAGTGGTAGATCCGGTGGGGAGAAACCATCAAGGATGATTGTCCACTGGGTAGATCCAGCTCAAGATAAACCACTAGGTCAACCACAAATTGCTGGGGATTTACCATCAAATATAGGGGGGTGCTCAATGTGAATCTCCCATGACTCGGATTCAAACCATACTCTAAAACCCGACACCATGCAAAATAAACGATGATCGACGACCAAACCTTCTAAGACATCAAAGGAAAAAATCCCAGGACCATCCAAAGAAAAATAAAGGGTGATTTCCCATGGATCGCGTACCATTTTCAGTACCAAAGGCTGATGGTGTCCAAGGCAATGACCAACAATCACAGGGACCAACTACGAACGCACAAATCGGTACCGGCGCGATCGTGGCGCCTACCACTGGACACCAATGACATATCTGGAAACCAGCTGCTCTCCCCATGGAGCAATGGTACGTGCCAGATCTAAGCTGCTCAGCTTTGTTGTCCGAGCAGGCTTTCGCAACTAAAAAAATGATGTCAGGGATAGCTACTAGTGGAGGATCCGGATTAATTGATCAGTACTTACCACTACCAACATCAATTCAATGAACGTGTACTGATCAATTCTACTCGTGAACTGAATGCTACTGACCACTACTCAATGAATATCAATTACAAACCATTACCAAGGATTTTTTACCATACTAGCCATCACTCATCAAACCATATTCACCAGCACTGACAATAAACCATTACCAGCTATCTCTACCAGTAGAGATTGGTGTTACCAACTATCATACCAATCTATTTGAAACTTAGTGACACCAAGCAATATATTGGTTAGTAAACTATTACCAACTACTGGTTGGTGGTTTCAACCCCTATGAGCAATATTAGTCAACCGACCAATTGCTTATACTGACTAGGGAAAATAAAAATGTGGGAAGCCACAAAAAAACTATGACCAACTATCATTCAATGAATATCATTACCACCTACCATTAGTAAACTATTACCAACTATCATACCCACCATCCAAGTCATTGAATTCAATGTTCAACACCAAGCAGCAGTGACTCAGAGCACCAGCATAAGCAAGAAGCCAAACAGCAGCAGCTGTTGACCAAGCAGCCAGGCTACCTTTTTTTGCGCCCAACGAACCAACGAACGAACGAACCAACCAACGGATCAATCATAGATTGATTCTCAGCCGGATTACCACCGCCAGGGCCTTTTTTCTTCGCGTGACTTTACCAAGTGCCACCACGGCACAGCATCCTGAAATGAAATGAACAATGATGGCTGGTGAATGATCTTAATTCATGTTAGCTGATCAAACTACAGTTTGATGAATAAACAATGATGATGATTGATGATTCATGATGATCGTGTATAGCTATGAATGATCACATAAAAATAAACTGGTCACGTCCACTCATGGCTTATTAGGATCAAGATCTTGGTACCTATACCAAGCAGCAGCAGCAGCAGCAGCAGTAGCAGTAGCAGTAGCAGTAGGTCTCCTCTTCTTTCTTCGCCTGCATTGGCTATTGGCAAAGTGCAAGTGATCGAAGTGTACAAGATCACTTAACCACCACAAATTCAAAAAGCCACTTGCCTGGAACTAGAGGTCCTCTTCTTGTTCTGATGATTCTGGGGTTCAACACTTTTTCCCGGCCAATGTGACAACCGTTCAGCGGGTGGTCAGGGCACCTGCCAACCATCAACCAATAATTCAACCTCCATTTGTAGCTAAAAATGGACAGGCAATCTGAATATGAGGTAGCCATTAAAGTCCTTACCCCCCCCAAAAAAATATTGAATTGGGTGAATATATCCCCGCAAAGGCTAGCTTGGTCATGGGATGTGAACAGCCGGTGCGGCAACGAAAGCTCATGGCAGGGCGCGCTCTTTTCAGCGTCGACGTGGGTGGTTGCTGGTGTTTCTCGCGGTGGCCTATCATGGGGGCAAATACCTGCGGGTCACGAAGAAACCACCCCCCAATTGGAATAACATGGCTTTTTGCTGTCAACAACGAGGGTTTCAATTGAAATAATTGAATACAAATGTAGAACTAACAATGTACTGGTTCATTGATGTTCATTGCGCATACTGGATACGAGCTTGTCAGGGGATGGCCGCTCATAGCCGGGAGCCATGATCCATGGCAACGGCTTAGCGCCAACCATCCAACCATCAAACCATCCGCTGCGACCATTGGCGTAGCCCCGGTCCCTTGGGATGCGACGTCGGGAGCGCCGGACCCGATGGTAACGGCATGACCTATCACCATCAGCCCACCGCTCGAGGCAAGTCCTAGCAGGGTGAAGTTGCAACCCACCAAAGGGCTGAATATGTGCAAAATTATCGTCAATGAGGTAATAATATCAAGTGAGAATATGTGATAAATTGTGATAATGATGGGGTCTGGATTCCCAGCGTCCTCTTAGGGCAATAGATTCGCACCCCGATTGATCATCATCAAGTTTCGGCCACTTCAGGGGCTGCAACTATGAGACTCTGAAAAATGCGAGCGCATCCCGAGTCACCACAAAGCTTGTGATGCTTCGGATCCGCTGAACGAAGATGAACATAGTATCCCATGAAACTTCCCAGCTAGTTTCCGTGTCTTCAGAGATTTTACCTGCGACATACCGATGCCAAGGATATTTTTGTCCGCTGGAGTTGAAAGAAGCCCTCCAGGTATCTCGGAGACAGTGGTGGTATGTCGTGGTTCTGAGGTGATTTGGCCATGACTTTTTTTACAGGTGGGAAACGGAACAACGGATCGACGGAAAGCCCGGCCAACAGAAGAATTCTCCTTGTCGCTTCTCACCCTCCAAGGCAACAAGATCCAAGAGTGGACGACTTGGCAGTTGCACTGCTCTTCAGCAGTATCAACCACTGACAAACATCAACCAAGCATTTGAATCATCCACTGACAGCTGATTAACCACCAACCTTAAACCAACAATCAAGTACGAAAACACCATCAATCAGTCCCGGTCCTCTCCTTCTGGATGCATCCGTACGGGTCCCAGTTTGCTTCTCGGCGCCGATCTCACGGCTTTCCACTGCACTGGATGTCCTGGTGACGCAAGGTGTCAGTTGTACGGTTTGGCTCAGCTCATAATTCTTGATGGCTACGAATGGTCACCAGCTGGTACACTGACCTGGAAACTCAAAATCACCATTTGCTATGGGTAAACCCTGGATTTTCAACTTCCATCTTAGGATACCAAAGCATGCTCCCTACCTTAGTATACTCCCCCCGTCGATATACCTCAGAATCATTAAAAATTATTCCACCATGGTTGCACATACATTCCAAATATGATTCTGGACGTGGTAATTTTGTTGGATTCATTTCAAGCTATTTTTCAACATGTGCTTACGAGCTCTGCAGGGCAAGGTGCCCAGAATGATTCCATGCAAAGTTGATAGGGTCCCTCTCTCCCGTGCGTGCTTCTAAATGATTCCGTGGAAATGATTCCATGGAAATGATTCCAGAATAATGATTCCAGTAACCCACGGTATGCCCCGGAATCATTTCTTAAGGCAGGGGGCATACCAAAGCATACGAATGGTTAAGAATTCTTTCAAAATTGAGGGTGGAGGGTATGGTCAACCTCCGTGAAAGCTGATATTTGGAATTCTGGCAAAGCACCACCAGTTTTGGCAACAGTTTGGCCAAAGAGCTTTGCAGATATTGGCCAGCTGGATATCTGTCTTCAGATTCCTTTCCAAAGCTGGATATCTGTCTTGGCATCATTTTCAAGTAGTCCGCACTTGGACCTTTCCAAGCAGCTGGAATTCTTTTCAAATAACCATACGTGGTAGATATCTAGAAAATTTCTACCTGAACATTCTGGATACTTGTCTCATCTTGTATGCTGGGTGTCACCAGTTTGCCTTCTGGCAACACCTGAACATGTCTGAAGCTACGTCCGAATTCCTAGGCATCCCCAGGCCTACCTCAGAAACATCACCCAACAACTCTCCACTTCTTTATGGAGAATAAACCCAAAAACCTGGGGCAGGATCACAAACCCAACAATTCGTCTAACTGGGTAGATCTCGAAAAGTGAAGTTCTGACTGAATGCACATCATAAACCGATCAACCGGATCAACTCGGGGGGTAGTTCATCTTCCAATCTCCATTTCAGTCCTTCAAAGCCGCACATCACGGGATCGCCTGCGCATGCTTCTGCCGTCTCTTCGCTCCATAGATGCCTGTACCAGCTGCAAGGTTCATACCCCAGCTGACCACTGGTGATTTGGTGCCTTAATCATCTGGCTAGTGAAAAAACAAGATTGAAACCACCAACTAGTCTTGCTCAAGCAACCAAGCATCCCGACGAGTTTTTGATTTCTGCCGTCCAACTGGGTCTGCCCCCAACAGCTAGTCGGCACAGCTTACAAAAGGTATAGGATCCTGTGAAGTAGGGGGAAAAACCAAAGTTCAAAACTACCAGCCAGGTTCGACAGTCAGGTCATAGCTACACAGCGCTCCAATTCGCCCCCGAACTTCTCCAAGCGACGCTCGTAGACCAGCAGATACTCAGGTAGGACCTGGGACCCATCCTCGGCGATACGGCGCAAACGAAATTGTTGGCAAGACGTCATGGTGCAAGCCATCACATTCATTGTGGGCATGCAGGTCGCAACCTATGTGTCAAAAATGAGCGCGTCGAAGATTCATAGAGGTACGAAGCTGAAACATATGCTGCTGAGAATGATGGGACTCCAAATGTGGTGAGCGGCGCTGATTGCAGTGACGAGACAACCACAGGCGACCCCTTTCAAACCAATACGGCGATTGCAAAGTTCTCCTGTTTTGGGGGGGTTCTTTCTTTTGGGACTCCCAAAAGTGATGGCTTTTTATTAGATCTCGGCGTACCCCCCGTTGAAGAAACCACCATTTTTTGGGGAACACGAACGTGGGAGCCAAGGCTTGTAGAACCGACAGGGTCCCAACGTTAGAGTGCTTGGTTGGGACGAACCTCCCAAGCATTGGAGGATCTGGTTGCTGGCCACCATCAACTTCGACAAGGATCCGGCAAGACAAACTCGCGGTAGGTGTGGCAAGACGCTTCCAAGTCGCACATCACCTGGGAGGCAAAGATGCTCAAAGCACAACTCGCAAGAGGATGGAGGGGTTGATCTAAATTACAAGAATTTGTCTTGATCATGGTTAGTTGGTGATTTTCTATGGAATAATGGAGTGGTTTATAATGATTAATGGTTAATAATGATGGTTAATAGTATTCTAAAGCGTCCCAGTTTTCCGCGTCTTTTCCGTTAGTTCCTTGAAATCAATGGCGAAGAACAGAGCTGGATCCAACAGCTCCACAGCTCATCCCAAAGGTCACAGCTGGTCCGCCAAGACACCGAATCCGCCTGTGCCTCCAGCAGCATCTGCTGCACAGATTGCCAGCGGTTGCCACTCGTCAGGCGCAAGGGCCTGCCCAGCAGAGCGCGGCAGAGGAGCAGCGTCCGCCAGGGTAACTCAGTGTACTCGTCGGCTTTGGAGGAGCACTCCTGGGAGGTTAAGGTGGTGGTGGTGAAGGTGGCGGTGGCGGAACCTCCCCATGGTTGGCCATTGGTTGTTCCTAGTTGATGACGGTTGGTAGGTGGTGGTAGTGGTTGGTACTGATGGATTCCAAATGTAGCTGGGGATCAACTCCCGTGAAATCTGGAGGGTGGGGCTAGGGGAGATACAGGGATTCTTCGAGCCAGTGCAAAGCTGCCGTTTCAATGGATGCAGTAGCTACTATGCATCGACAGCAGCAGCACCACCACCACATCAACAGCAGCAGCAGCAATTACGACATGGGCTCCACCAGCTGCAACCGAAGCTTCGGCAAAGAAAACGCCCCCTTGAAACATGGGTCGCTTGTGACGTGAAGGCACCAGCTCCCGTGGGCTTGGGCGAAATCCGCTGCGCAGAATCTCGACCTGGGCCAATCTCCATGGCAACATATGGCAACCATCCAAGGGTCGAGGCTGGAAACCATCTGCGTGAACATGTGGGCGTTTCTCAAGCCATAAGGGGGGCCTGAAAAATAGTTGGCATGTTTTTTTTAATGGTTTATAAATGGATGCTTGGGAGGAACGCCTTGAGAAACCACCATGTCTGAACCACTCCGTTACTCAAGGTTTCTGGTTAGGTCTTGGGGCAGGTGGCCTCTCTCCTTCGGATGGCTTTTGCTGGGCGGCCAGCACTGATGGTTCATGGTGGTGCTGAATATTGGTCCAATCATTTGGATCTGCGCTTAGGACGGTCAACTACTTAGGGATGCTTCGGATGATTGCTTACTGTCAACCAGGTACTGTAGATCTATATATTGATCCCCAAGCAGTATGTTGGCAAAATTACATCACAACTGGTCGATTTGCTTGAAAATATATATGGCTGTGGGTCAAAATCCTGTATTCCTGGTTCCCCTATCATTAATCAATGTTTTCCCTATTCTTGTTGCTCATTATTCCCCATGAAATTGGTTGGTCAACTGCTTGACCAGTTTCTCAAAAGAGGGGTACCCCCGAATCATCCAATATTGATCATGTATAGTAATACACTGACCGTTTTTGGAGGTCCCCCATTTTGAGAAACCACCATATTGCCCAGGGTGCGTTACCCAGGACCTGCACTTTCCAAGGCACTGCGTTCTGCCAGCACGTTCCATGGAACAGGTAGCATTCCTGAGCAGCGCGGAGCCAAGCCTCACATCGACCCTTGCGGCCCTTGAGGAGGTGTTTGTGGTCAGACCGCCTGATTCTTTGTCAACTAGTAAGTAAGCAAGCATCAATTCAGTATCAACTCACCAACAATTAACCCATCCATCCATGTATTGCCTATTTTTGGGAGCTTTCTTGGTACAAAGCATTTGTTTGTTTTGTTATCCCAGCACTGCTTTGATTTTACTCGTGGCCTAGTCATTCTTCGCCGGCGTCATGTGGTGTGCCAACCCGCAGGTTCGCAATCACTACCCACATTCATCAACCACAAAGCCATTCCGTACTTTCCAACCGCTATATTACTAGCCACATACTCAATCACTAGTAGTCACTACATAGCCATTATATAACCACTATAAATTGTATATCACCATGTAAATTCCCAACCATCTATAATCACCATATCGTCACTATGCAATCTCTCTAAATAAATATTTGTGTATATGTATTCAAATATGATAAGGTAGGATAAAGTCTATAACATCCAAATATATTGGACACTACAGCACTACCAATCATCAACACAATCACCTTATCGTCACCGCCCCCGAAGTCACCAACCGCCCCAGCGACGTTGACCTGTTGCTCCAAGGACTTGCTCGCTGCGAAGCGCTGGGTTCGCAGCTGCAGCGGCCTCGGCGATGTCGATTTGGGTGTCGCCCCTGGTGGTCTTCAGGATGGGATGGGCCACTCATGGCTGAGAATTGGTTGGTAAAAACTAATGATTGATGATGGGTGGCTAATGGTTGATAATTTGTTGGTAATTCTGGGTGATCATTAATTGGTGATTATTGGCTTATTGGTGATGACTGGTGGGTCTCTGTTGCAAGTGACTTTGTATTGGCGTGCTTTTGATAAAACAAGAGTGTAAATGATAAACGGCATCATGATTGTTAATCTGGCTGGTGGTTTTTCACCAATCATGAAAAATTCGCGCAAGTCAACCAAACACCGATTTGTTAATACATTTGGGAAAACAAAAAAAGTTTGCAAGCACTAAACAGTTCTTGGTGTGACTAATGGTTGATAATTTGTTGGCCATGATGGGATACACCACGGTTTAGGACCATGATATGATGGGATGTGATGGTTGATTGGATTGCAGTCATTCATGATTAGGATATGATGGATCAATTTGATAAGATCTGCGAGTCTGTGAATTAAAGGTGCATTCATGATGATGGGATAGGATGGGTAGTGATTGTGAAGGGTGGTAACAATGTTTGACAATGGCCAACTTAATACTGTAATGCTTCCTTGCCTAAGATGACGAATGGCTCAGAATGGGTAACTGTATGGCCAAGAATGGTTGCATCATTGGTGATACAACAGGTGTCGTCGGAAAATATAGAATAATTATCATCAACAAAGAAAGGTCACCGCAATTGAAGATGAAATTTGCTGAATCATGGCTACCAATTCTTCGTAACGACTAAACATTTGGTACAAAGGATCCCAGCTTCTACAGGAAGGGTTGATTTAAATCTGGAGGTTGCCTTGGATCTGCGAGTCGCCATCACTAAGCATGACATGGCTATGGGTCAACATTAACCATCCAATTATAAAGGATAATAACCAACAATACTAGGGAAAACAATGATTAATGGAAGGGGAACCAGGGGTACAGGGTTTTGACGCACAGCCATATTCTGTCTTATGGTTGGTGACCGTCCTCTATGATCAACCAGAATCATCCATAATCCACTCCCTAATTAGTCATTGACATGGCGTCAAGCTGCTTCCCACAAGCTATCGGACCTACTGCTCCTGGACCAGGCCCTTGGGCCACCTTTCACGCAGATCCATACGATGAATTCATCACGTCAGTTGGCCACCTTCCCCTCAGCAGGACCACGCCAAGGTGCTCGGACTTCGCGGGGTATTGTTCTTTCAGGACCTGCCTAGGTGCCATGGGAGCCTTGACGCAGCTAGATCTCTACTAAATCGATCCCCAGCTCCCGGCTCAACCACTCCACAGGTTTCAACATGTAGGTGGCTCGGTTGCTCGATTTCAATCTGGTCATTTTTGCATGGCTATACCAAAAACCATATGGGTGTTTCTCAAAATAGGGGTACCCCTAAATCATCCATTACTAGTCATTTATAGTAATAAACCAACCATTTTTGGGGGTCCCCTATTTTAAGAAACCACCATATGGTTATCTAACCATACTGGTTGACCACTACGATATAACCGTTCTAATTGGTCAACCATCATGTAAGACCATCTCACAAACCATTAAAAGCATCATATCACTAACCTTTACATACCTTTGTAACCATATGACTATGGGTCAAAACCCTGTACCCCTGGTTCCCCTATCACGAACCATTGTTTTCCCTATAAAAGGCTTAGTTCTTCTTCTCTAGCGTTATCCCCTATTATTGGTTGGTTAACTCCTTGACCCATAGCCATATAACCATATAACCAAACATATAACTATCAAATGACCGATTATATACCTTCATAACCATATAACTATCATTTAACTAAACATATAACTAAACATATAACCAAACATATCACTAGACATATAACCAAACATATATCAACCATTCATTGGAGTTCTTCCCATCTTCCCACCCATCCGTGGTTCCGGGTGCTGACCTCGGGCCCCAAGGTCCGTTGGCCGCGCCTCCACAGCTCGTAGTCCTCGCCGCTTCGCCGCTGCGCCGCGTCGGCCTTGGTGACGTGGACGGCCCCGCGCAGGCGCAGGCGCCGCGGCAAAGGGCCGCGGCGGTCGCAGGAACGACGACCGAGGAAGGTCTCATCCAGCAGGTCCTGCGCCGGGCGCAGCCAGGCGCAAGTGAGGTGAGATGGAGCTTGAGATGGGGTGAAAATTGATGGGTTGGATGGAGTGAAAATGGTGGTTTCTCAAAATAGGGGACCCCAAAAATGGATGGTTTATTGCTATGAATGACTATGAGTAGATGATTTGGGGGTACCCCTATTATTTGAGAAACCACCAAATAGGTTTGATGGGATATAATTGGTGTGAAACTGGTGTGAACATGTGTGAACATGTGTGAACGGTGGTGAATCTTGGGTGCTAGCACTAGTTATATGAGGGGGAAATGCGTCAGAACTAGAACGATTGAGTAGAGCTTCATGGATGGTTGCAACGTTTGTTAGCAAGTGATTGTACTTAAAATCGGCAATGAAGTGTTTAATTTGCGATTAGTTCACAATGGTTCGGAACGGCAGAACTGGTTAATCTAGACAAAAAGCTGACGAATGATGCTTGGTTCCCACGGTTAACAGTGGTTGGCAGTTCGTCAACGACAATGGTCACTGCAATCAGCCGCTTCTTGAGCTGGTAGTGGTGAATTGTGGTTAAGCTGGTTCGTTTTCTCATAATGTCCAGTCATATCAGCGAAGGATCAAGGAATCAGTGCAAGTTTGCTCAACTTTTGCAAGCCGCAAGTCAGCCAGCATTTGCCAGCAATGACTTGGAATCTGACCGACGAAACTATATGTTTTCGAAGTCAAGGAAGGGTTTGGCATGGTTTGGCAAGGGGTACGACAAAAACGGCAGGATGTTTTCCTAAACAAAGTGGCTGTTCCCGCTCTCAAAGTGGTCCCTTGTGAATAAGTGCTTCATGACACAGATGGATGTTTCCCTTCAAGAAGCGCCTGTTTCTTGAATTGCAAAACTGGGCATCCCCCCAAAAAAACATATCAACCCTGGGTCTTTCCTGAAAACGAATCTTTCCCTCTAAAGCAATGCATGATTCCGTGCCAGAAATGAATGAGACCCCCTAGAAATCACTGCAGAATCTGAAGGTTTCCCTCCAAACATGGATGACTTGTTGGTGGTTTTTCTATTCTTGTTTATAGGGGGTTGCAACCCTTACAAGTTAAGTTAAACCCTCAAAATAGTTATATTGTGACAACCTCCTATTTTTGTAGGTTTCTATAGGGCTTGTAGCCCTCAATGAGGTGGTTTCTCAAAATAGGGGCACCCCTAAATCATCCAGCTTAATACCCATTGATTAACAGTAAACCAACCATTTTGGGCTCCCTATTTGGCTGTGGGTCAAAACCCTGTACCCCTGGTTCCCCGGTCATTAACCATTGTTTTCCCTATTATTATTGGTGGAAATCTCCAATGATATTTCCCTATTATTACCATTGTTTCCCTATTGTTTTCTCCCATGGTTATGGTTGATTAATATTGACCCATAGCCATTTTGAGAAACCACCATGATGGTTTGCCTCCAAAACTCCCTCCATTGCTTGCCATCCCACCTGCAAGGCTCGAAGCTCCGCTGGACACTCCACCATGGAGGTCGCCGCCCATGGCGGCGCCATGGCAGGCCCGGCGCGACCGGGGGCGGTCAAATCGTGTGGGTAAGCCAGGTGGGTTAACCCAAGTAACTAAGTAGGGCCAAGTTTGATTTGAAAATTGGTCCTACTAACTAAGTAGTTGATAAGTAACTAAGTAGTTGATAAGTATAGGGCCCAAATAATCATAAGAAAAATCAAATATGATCTTTAATAGTTCAGATGGGCCCTACTTAATTATTGTTAATACCCTACTTATTGGTAATACCATAAGGCTTAGGGGTACTGTAGCGGTCCACTTGAAGGCCCGCTCGGGACCATTCCAATTGCTGGAACGCAAAGGGCTTCGGCAGGGATGAAAGAAAACAAATCATTCCCACTCAAGGATGCTATGAAAGATGAGGTCCGGGTAACAAAGTGTCGATGAGGCTCTCTTGCTCCAGTTTTGTTCAAAACAGCTTCCCTGATATCATCAATCAAACCCAGGTTAGGCTGATTGACCGTGGATAAACGCAGCTAGACAAAATGCATCAAATGGTGGTGTGTTGGTACACCCCTCGTCATCACAAACGTGCACGAAGATGTACTGACTCGTTGTGATGCGAGCTGCTCCAACACTTGTGGTTGGAGTCTGGGTATGCTGATCGGGTGCATGGCCATGATTCTCACGCAGGACTACCCAAGTGGTGATTAAATCTTTGGATGCCATATTCTGATATATTCTGATGTTGATCCATGCCCATGAAATAACCCCTGCCAAATCTGCTAAAAGGCCATGGGCTGTCAACGAAGCAGTCATGGTGAATGTTTACTTCTTGGCAGTTGCCGCCCTTAACCAACATCTGAACCATGATGTAACCGATCATAATTTGCCAGTCTGAACCTGAACTAGTCACCAACCATTGTCAACCAGATAACCAAATCATATTAATTGACCATGATGTACCCAACTGTTATCTAGTACCCTATGGTTAACCAAGTGTAGCAAATTTACTGTTAATCATGTACCAGAGTACCCATCAGTACCCTATGAACCAAGTCTTCCACCTGCACCGTGCTCGGGTCCACCCTTGGCTTCAACGAGTCACCCCAAAAAACCACCGAAGCCACTACCTGCGGATGTGCCCAGGCCTGAGCTTTGGCACCTAGGAACGTTCCATTTGGAACATGGGTGGCTGATCAGCAGGTTGTGATGAATGGCAAATCCATATTCGTAAACCCGCGGGTTCTTGGGGTAAATCACATTTAGTCACCAGCTATTCAGCAGCAAATTACACTGGGG
>VSDK01006048.1:477268-519600 GCA_009767595.1 Symbiodinium kawagutii
CGTCGTGCTTGATGCCAACGGTTCTTGATATGTGTTCCAATCGTATGAGCCATGATTACCTTATCTACTCCATAAATCAAAAAATTGAAATCCAATCTGGAATCTGGCCAAAAATCTGAGTATCCAACACTAGCCATATCTCAATTGTAACCTACCATGGTCAGCCAATCACCAGAAGTGATCACGTCTCAAATCAGATTCTCGGATCTCATTGTTCGCTCTCCTCCCTCAGCCCCGGCAGCGCAACATAGCGCAACAAACTTTGGCTGAACGACACTCCCTTCGCTGCAGCGACTACGGTTGTTTTACCTTATTTTCGGACGTTCCTACTAATAGACCACACATCTTGGGGGGAAAATGACCTGCGACGGTTGAACTTTTGGGATCTTTTGGGGATTCATGAATGTGGACTTCTCAGTATGGTTCATCCAACTGTAGATGCAACCGGCATCACCCAACCTTAGCTGCTGAAATAGACCCCATTTTTTAAGCTGGTTTGCCGATTCGAAAATGACAGTTTGAAACGGTCAATTCTCCCTGATCAAAATCAGCCTGTCGGTGGCATCACCCCAACAAAAAACATCAAAAACCCAAGTCTTTTCAAAGAATCAGCTAACTAAAAATACTATGATCATAAAAAACACCATGATTTGCCCAAATGAACCCACATTACCGCAATTCATGTCGCCCTTTGAGCCAGTTAAAAAAACTGGAAAAAGCCGCAACCCAAGAACCCAACAACAGCTTCGGTTAGCAAAATCACTCGTAGTCAGCCAGTGCATTTCGAGATGTGTCGTGCATCTGTGCATCTGGGCAGTCCACCACACAGCTTGCGAGAAATCTGGAGGATCACCAATCGCATGGGGCCTTGGCTGTGATTGCCAGCTGGTGGTTTCAACCCCTATGACAATCGTGTCTGGTAATCAATCCAAACATCTTTTCAATACTGTCTCGCCGCCATGGCTCACGGCAAAGCCTGTGAAAAACACAAGGACCAAGAACATTCGAGTTGTGGGTCCATGAACTTGTGAAACCCTATCGAAGGATGCAGGCAAAACTATTCCAAGAAGTTAGGATGATTCAGTCATGGATCCCCCAATCATTCGCCATGATTGACAATGGTTAGTTGCGTATATTCCAGTATGATTTGCTTGTCAGATTTGACAGCCCTTGTCAACCATAAGCATCCTATAACCGTGGTGCAGCTGCCAGATTTCACTGTCCAAAAGGGACAGGACCTGCTGGTGGAACTACTTTGGCCCAATCGAATTACTCTGCGGCACAGATGCCTTCAGGCCACTGGGCCAGCCTCCATGGTGGAAGATCTGAGAAGAACTGTCTACATCCATGATTTGGTGGTGAAGCGAAAAATTTGGTGGTGACTACATACAAGATTGAGATTTGGTGGTGAACCCTTCTTTTTGGTTTTTGCAAAAATTGTATGAAAAAGTCGTGTTCAGGGCTCGACTGAAATGAGGCTGTTGAGAATGACTTCTTTTTCTCTCTGCTAACCTTGCCGACCTTCCGAAGTACTCTTGGATGGGAATAATGGATCCGAATGATGATTAATGGATGATGACGGCCTCGTAATTGCCAAAGACAGCTATGGACCAGGGACAAACCGATGCAAAAAGTTTTCCCAAGCCATAATTGAGCGTGCAGGATAGCATCAATGCAATGGGCAAACCACCGCCATGCATTGCATGGTTTTTAGGGTCACCCGATATGGATAAGTTGTCAAAGCCGAGGGGAACTCCTGTCACTATCTACAATCCGAATTGGGCCGACCCCCAACCGACTGGCTGTGACCACTATATGGTTCGCCATAGCTCACGAATCTTCATCATTTTCAGCATCATTGTGGTCATGCGAGGTAACCATGCCTGGTGGGTTAACCATGAGCTAACTGGTTGGTGGTAGTTATAACCCCGATGAAAAAGATTAGTCCACCAACCATTTGCTAATAACTACTATAGAGAAAATAGAAAATGTAAATCAAACCACCAACCAGCTAAGCTTCCCTCACCCAGTCTGCAGCTTCACCACGGATTGCTCCCCGTCTCTCATTCTCTGTACGTTGGCCTCGATGGCGTGACCAGATTCCCACAGGTCGCAGGGATCCGTCACGGGGTTGGGCTCACCATGCCGCTCGGGCGACATGGAACCACTGTCGTCATCTTCGTTGGAAAACAACGATCACGGCACCAAAGAACAACTACAAACATGGGAATCTCATACCCAACTAAGGGTCGGAGCGCTTGTAGATGCTGATGGTTCAGGGATCTACCTTGGATATCTTTCGGCCTACTGCTTCAACTCATGCCCACGAAATGAAAAGCGCAGGAAAAGGATTGTTCACCTTCCATGTCGCGCTGCGAGCCATGGCCCCGTGGTTATGCTTCGTTTTCGCCCCAGTTCAAAAGCCTCACATGGGTGTTTGAAAATAGGGGTACCCCTTATCCCTAAATCAACGTTTATAGTAAAAAACCCACGGTTTTGTGGTCCCCAATTTTTAGCAACCACCTCATAGTCACCCCCGTTTTCTTCAGCAACTGGGGTCTCCAGCAAGATCACCTCAATGGTGAAAGATGTGTCCGAAAAAACTCCTCAGCGGGCAGTGGAACGTGGGGTAGCAGCTAGGTGTCCATGCTGGTAAAACACTCCACTGGGAGCATGGCCCTGCAATGTGTGGATGGTTGACGTGGATCAAAAACGTGCCGAGGGAGGCACCACTTTTGACCTCACATAAATGGTGGTTTCTCAAAATAGGGGTACCCCCAAATCATCCACTAGTAACCATTTATAATAAACCAACCATTCTGGGGGTCCCCTATGGCTTGAGAAACCAGCATATTACCTCATCTTGAAGCATTTCTAAATATCAACCTCCGTTCGGTGGCCAGGTCGTTCAGGTCACCCGGTGCTCCCAGGGATTCCTTCCACCTGCTCGCCGGCAGCCCAGCATCCCGATTTGCTCCACGGGAGTCTCTATGTGCGTCGTGGTTTGCGTGAAGGTCGTGACAGTAGCCTTGGAGCCCCGCGGGCTGCAACGGAAGTCACCCGCTGGGCATCACGAATTATGATGGTCAAATAACTCATCTTCCAACATGGCGTATAGCATCATAATATCACATGGCATTCGTGGCCAATGGCTTATAACATGGCATAGCACCAAAGAATGGCTCATAATATATCATCTGAGAACTATAAACAAAATGCCGGATATGCCGGCAAATCCTGGGTCAATGGTGCTTTAGGATGATTAATGACAGGCAGTGATGGAATGAGATGGCTATGATCATGGTCACTGATCTGGACAGCTTACCATGCCTGCCACAGTCTTCCCACCACCCGCCCTGCAAGGCAAAGCAGCTGTGGTTGTTCTGGTCACCGTTCTGGTCGTGGTGGTTGAAATGCCTGTGGCCTGCATGGTATCCGAACAGCAGGCCGCAGGCCATTTCCCAGGGAATTTCGAATGGCGATAAAAACCGCTATCAAATACAAGGCAATAGTCATGGACGATTATGGACAGTCATGGGTGATGATAAGGATGCTGATGATGCTGCTGATGATGATGATGATGATGATGATGCTGATGATGATGATGATGATGATGATGCTGATGATGATGATGATGGTGATGATGATGATGATGATGATGCTGATGATGATGATGATGATGATAAGGATGCTGATGATGATGATGATGATGATGATGATGATGATGATGCTGATGATGATGATGATGATGATGATGATGATGATGATGATGATGATGCTGATGATGCTGATGATGATGATGATGACGACCACGACCACGACCATGGCGGGTCTTGCAAAAAAGGGCAATGATAATCATTGTGATTATTCTCAGTGACGCTGGCAAAGAGAAAGAAACATACTGACAGCATTTCCGATATCATGTTGTTTCAAAATCACTTGTAATCATGATCGAACATCTTTCTTAATTATAGAGACCAGATCCAAATTGATGAACCACCACAATCATTTAATGGTCAATCCATATTGATGAACCACCATCAGGGTGACCGTAAATGGAGGCTATCAATTCTAGGATCTCTCACCCAAACTTGAAGCTGCAGGTACAGCTACCGCATCTGATTCCACCCATCACCTGCAGCCTTCGTCATGACGTCCCCTCATTTCATGATCACTTCATAAACCAGAATTACTAATGATCACTGGTGATCACTACAATGATCACTGATGATCGCGGAGCATCACTCATGATCACTGATTCTTCATGTTTTTGGCATATCACATGTAGATACATCCGGGGGCACTGCTGATGATCACTGCTGATGTTGACGATTCCAAGGCCACAGAACCGCCCTTCCCTCGGCTGCGTGTCCCCACGGCGCAATCGATGTACTGCTGCTCCTTGGCGGTGATGGGTGAATGGTTGGTTCACAGGTGATTGGTTGAAGCACTATTAACTAGTTGTAGTGGTTATAAGCACCATGGTTCCATGGTGGAAGCATTATTCACCATGGTTCCATGATTATAGTTTATAGTGGTCATAAGCACTATCACCACTATATGTATCTGTTTTATTCATTTATTTATTTGGGCGGACGGACAGGCTGGCGGACAAATAGATAGATGTGGATAGATAGATGGGCGTCTGTGTGCGTGTGTGTGGAAATGGCATCCGCAACTCAAGGCCCTGTGATCAACTCGCACTTGCTGTTCTTATGGAAGGTTGACGAGCAATCGAAAGCCGTGAAACACCCGGGTGTCATGGTGGTTAGTTTGCGCTGTATCGCGCTGGCAATCCCACGGATTGCCCATATCATATCACCCTGCATGATGTCCATGGAGCAAATGGGTCCGCCCCTAACACATGCGGGTGATTTTCCTCCCAAGAGTATGGATGGTTTCCATTCAATCACGGGCCCCAGGTTTCCAAAAGCTATGCAGTTGGCACTCCCAACTCCGAGTCACTCCCAAATTGACCAGCCGTCCGGCAGACCAAGCGGCATTCTTGAAAGGATGAAAGGCAATCATGTCCTTCGCCTGACAAGTATTCCATCCTGGCCACTTGTTACCTGGGTCCAGTCCGTCGACTGGTGCGGCGACTCAATCAGGGAGGGGCACGTGTAACCGTTCAACTCTTCCCTGGGTATCATGATTCGGGGAAATCGAAAAGCTATTGCAAACCGAATCCTTCATGGAACTGCTGGCATCTTCCCGCAATGGCTGTTGGTTACTATCGCTACTCACTCGTAACCTATCACCATTGAACATCAACATGTGCACCAACCTTTGGTTGAAGATTAAATCAAAGTTGTGCAGTCGCTTGACCAACACCAATAACTATGACCGACCCGTTGTTCACCAATCTTAATTGGCTATGAACGGCTGACCACCGTATGTTAAACATATATAGTAACCGTTCTCAACCAGCTACTATATGCCACTCTCAGCTACGAACCCATTAACAACCATTATTCAAGAAGCAGTGATTGACCAAGTACCAACCACAGTTGCAGAAGCAGTCAGCAATCAGTTCTTAGTAGCCATCATCGACCCCTCAACAACCATCCACACCCGTCCGCAACAGTGGTGAGACTAAGAGCTCCGGTACCAGGCGTCAAATGGGTGCTCCAAGGTAGCTTGATGCATCAATGGGGCAACTACCTTTTGGTATGTGTGCATCTATCTATCTATCCATCCATCCATCGATCCATCCATCCATGTATCTATCCATATGTCTTTCTTTCTATCTTTCTATCCATCCATTCATCCATCCATGCATCCATGCATCCATGCATCCATGTATCTACCTATCTATCTATCTACCTATTTATCTATCTATGTGTATATGGTGGCATATCAAGACGTGGATGCAAACTAACGGCGCAAAGATCCACCATGGCCAACCCAATGAGGCCCATTTGAAACGGGCCTCCGGAGGAGGGTGGCCACTTGCAATCTATACTGTAGAAACATGATAGCATCGCGTGTGAGGCGGCGATGATCATAAATCTTGCCACCTCCTTGACCACATTGATTCCATTTCCTTGACTTACAGTTCTGGCATCGCATCAACCTGCAAAAAAGTATCCCACATGTGCAATCTGTAGACGATTCACCGGCCTTGCACATCGACTGATCATCCACTCCAGGATGCTTATTACTTTGGCACTCGAACACCCTTTATTCTTGTGATTGAGGATTTTCCAAAACAACTTTCATCCATTCTTATTGTCTAATTGAAGGTCAAGGTATCTCTCTCCATCGCCATCCTGGAGGTTCAGCTGCAGCAAGTGGCACAGCCACGTGGAGCCCAGGTCAACGTTTTGCTGCCATTGGCCCCTCAAAACCCTTTTTGCTTCAATGTCATAACTTGTTTTTTTTCGAGCGCCATCACTTCAAGACTTATAGCTATAGTCATTTTTAACTTATAACTATGGTTATAACCCGTATCCATAGGCTCAACGCCTCCCACCTTTCCAGGGGCCCAACAACGCGGGCCGATGCGCGGGTCCCGTCACCCCCGTCACCGGCGAGACGCAATGATCTTCGGCCAACATCTTTGGCACCTCGAAGGATCAGATCCAGGGCACAGGTCACGGTCTCCACCAGGACCGGTCCATGGCCAAAAAAAAAGGTGGATAAACCATGGTTAAACCATGGTTGAATGGCCACACAAGACCTATAAACCATGGTTGTCATATGGTTTTAATATCATGGCAATAAAATGGTTATACAATGGTTATATAGCAAAAGGGGATGCGGCAATGACCAACAAACCATGGTTAACCAATGGGGTCTTAACCTATAAACCATGGTTTATAGGTTTTAATGGCTTAAGCTTATAAACCTATTACCAAGAAGGCCTAAAAACCATGATTAACCCATGGTGATATATGATTTTTTTATGATGATTATATAGTGGTTATATAATGGTTATATGATGGTTATGTAGTAATAGGGGATAATGACCAACAGACAAACCAATGGTCTTAACCGATAAGCCAATGGTTAACCATGGTTTATAGGTATTAATTATAGGTCTTAACCATGGTTGGTTCACCATATAAACCATAGAAACCTATTACCAACAAGACCTACAAACCATGGTTAACCAATGGCTCATGGTTGGTAATAGGGGATGATGACCAACAATTACAGGGGATACACCAACTATATAACTATATGGTGGTTTCTCGAGCCAAAGGGGGCCCAAAAGTTGTGGTTGGTTTATGAGTCCAATTGGTTTCTATTGGATGACTTGGGGGTACCCCCATGACTTGAGAAACCACCATATACACATTCTTTTGCCGGGGCGTCCAACAGCTTGCCCTCATGGAGCTGAATGGCGGACAAACATGTACACATCTCCAAAAAAATATCTATCGATCTTGATGTGAACTACAAGGCCGTATGCACAGTAATCTATACAACTAACACGTGCAACGAAAACATGAAGACTATAGACTAAATTCAAGAACCATATTCCTAGACCATATGCTTGGATATGATTGGTACATCAGATGTCCAAGAACTTGACTTTGTTGATGTCATGGATCAGGGGGGTTGCATGGAAACAGTGGAGATCAAACTGCAAGGTGTGGCTATCCCTTGTTGAAGTGATCCCCTGGATGTTCAGCTTATGTGCGTTGGATACTGTGAACACTGACCTCTCTCAATCATCATCCATTCAATGAATAATGATGATTTATGAATCCTTCTTGGCTACAGTCGATGTTCATCATAAACCAACCATTTTGAACAAGTGTTGCCATGTTTCGGACCGAATTGGACATCTTAGACATCACCAAGGATGCTGCAAGCCAAACTAAACATCTCCCAAATAGACCAATCCCAGTTCCCCGCACACATATGACTGGTGTCGCACCGACCATGGGGCATCCTCTCCATGACCGAGGTGCATAGACGCGCTTGACGTGGCCCACGGTTAAGAAACACTGGTCCAGCCACATGTCCTTCGGCAATGGCGCCGCCAGATCCCAAGCACCGCCCCAGTGCGGGATGCATGGATGACCAGCACTGGTTGTCACCCACCAGTGACCACCTTTGGATCAGCACATGTGCTGCAGCCCTTACCGTTGCCACCGGGCCGAGCTGATTTTCATGGAAGCAAGGCCTTGAGGCACCTGAAAGGTGGCCCCTATGATGTTGAGCTGCCGCACCCCAGTCGTGCAACCTTCTTCACCGTCATGGATTCCCAAACACCGCTCACCAGGACCCTCCACAATATCGCTAGCCATGGCCAGCGCCATAAATCATGAGTAAACATGGTAATCGTTGTTACTTGCCATTGTCACACAAATTCTGAAGCTGTACTACCATCATGTGCGTAACAATGTTTAACCTTTAGGCAGTATCATTGTCAAAATAATGATTTCAATTGCAGATGTCAAAACTTTTCATCATTATTAAACCTCTTCCGCCATAACTATTGTTCACCAGCATCAAACCAGCATCGATGATGGTTTAAGGGAAATTCTATACAGTAGTGTATAATCATCAGTACTAAGCAGTAGCCATTGCGAATTCCAAAGTGACATCAACGATAAGCCATAACCAATAATCCGTCAACCATTCAACCATTCTGTAAAAAATATTATCTAACCTTTGGTGTTAATATCAGTGGATCTGAGCCATTGTTGCCGGTCATAGATAATGGAATAGATACCTACAGCTAGCGATTCTCAACCAGTAACTCTAGAATTAATGGCCAACTGGTTGAGTACCATGAATTGTCGGCCTCACGAATTCACCAATCTCTCTTGTCTCTCGCGAATGGGACCACCGCATAGGGACCAGGGGGCCAGGAGACAAGGAAACCCATGGTAAAAACTGGTGCCTGGAGATTGCTTCTGGCATGTCTTGATTCTTGATGTCCGGTGAAACCATGAAAGATGCATGAAACATATTCATACATACATGCGCCTCTTTGCAAACATCCAACTTTCTTCGTCATAGCCGTGGTGACCATGATCCGCCATCGTGACCCGCGGTGTCCTCTCCCCACTGCCAGTTGCCCCAGTTGTTCATGCCCCAGTAGCACTTGGCGGAGACTGCGGCGCAACCAGGCATGGACTTGGACATTGCCAGCCATGTGCTGATCTCCGTGGATGATGAAGAATTGGCGGTCTCTCAACTTAGAGGGGAACCCCCGAATCATCGTCTATTCACCATTTATAGTAGTACACCGTTCATTTCGGGGGTCCCTATTCTTCTAAACCACCAATTGATGAACCGCGCTCAACCTCTATCAGAGCGATAATTGGCCATGAGTCAGAGGGGCAATGGTGCTCCACAGTATGATATGCTGTGATATGCTGTGATGAAGCATCGTGGCTATCATGATCGGAGTTTCCCACAACCCCTCGCCCTACAGAAAACTCCGCACGCCGCCGCCTGTGGCCAGAGTACCTTAGCTTGGTTGCCCTTTGAGAGATACCGGAAGCAAAGTTTGTTGTTGCTGGCTATGTTGGTTAATTTCGGTCCGTATAAATTGGTTGATGTTGGTCAATGTTCGTTTTTAAACCCCTGCTGTTTGTTGCTTCCTCCTGTTTCTGGGCGAAAGGAAACCGCTTGAAGAGCGAAGCGCCACAAATAAGCCAGGGAAATTGCTGGCACTTAGCCAGGTTTGGGGGATGAATTTGCATGTTGCTTGTTGCTTCTATCCCCTTCCCCGAAAAATGTCAAACTCACCTGTGCTGATTGTGGAGACTTGGGGTAAACCTTCCAGGATCACTGCTGAAATATGATGATGTCCATGGGGCAACCCCACTTTTCAACAACTGCCCTCTGGTCCAATAACCTGATGTAGCTGGAACAAACATGGGAGTTCCAAGGGAAACTGAGTGGGTTTCACGTGGTTTCACCATCCGTTCACAAGTGCTATGCTGCGAATCCATGACCAGTTCGCCAGGTCAGAACCACAAATCCGCCGCCGCACCCACCCCCGGAGATGCCCTTGAAGCAACAAGAAACTGACTCTGGAGGCTGGATACCACGACTGCTAGTGCTAGTGCTGTTGCTGCGTGTCGGTTCATTGCTATGATGTGTGGCATTCTGTGTGCCAAATATGATTGATATACTGACACTGTGGTCGCCCTCTGCGATTTTTTCCATATGTGATATAGAGTAGTCACTATAGTACCAGCCCTGAACACTTGCGCACTGCTCGGATCGTTACGATAACCATAGCATCACTGTTTTACTGCTGTACTGCTGCTGTTAAAACCATCCTGGTGGACCATCTATCAGACGCGTCCCTGGTAGAAGCGGAGCCCTTTTTAGCAAAACGCAGCTGGCCACCCAAACTGTAGTTCAACGTGAGCCAGTTGATTCGGTTCTCAGGATTTGCATGTTGGCGGTTGATCGGATTTTTCTGTTGGTTACTCACATCACTGGGTTGGTTGATGGGAAAATCTGTAGGAAACACCTTGTTTTAACCACCAACCATACGGGGCTCCTGGAGATTTTCCCATCAACCATTTCTGGGACAACATGGCTCATGATGGTTGAGGATGAATGAAACGCACATCACCCATGCCCTTCCACATCCGGCGGAGTTCAATCAAAAAAATATGATAGCAAACCTCGGTTTTAAACAGTAGTGGATCTGGCAAAATCACATCACATTATCAACGAGGACCCAACTTCAACTACCGTGATTGACCAATAATATCGTTTTCAATCAAACGGAGTCATTCTAAAGCAGCAAATAGCCATGATCAAAAACCATACAAAATAGTTGGCAATTGCTCGTTGAAACGCGTTATACTAGAGTGGGCCAACGACTCTCCAGATTTTTTCTGGCAAATCCTGATGCAACTCTCTGATCCTGGAGGGTTTAACGGCTGAACCGTTCCCCACTTCGTGGTGCACGCCTTTAAGCGTGGCTGCGATGTTCCGCGGGCGTGCAGTGGGTGAGCGAGTGTGTGTGCCAGGCATGAGCATGCTGGTTGATGGTGGTCAATGGTGGTGAAGAATTGCGGTCAATGCGGTTGAATAATGGAACTTAATAGGATTTCATAAGGTCTTGAATCAGGATGTGCACCAGTCCAGTGGCGTTTGCCAGTGGGTTTTGCCAATGAAAGCCAGAAAGGGACAGCGCCTTGGTGGGAACGGCGGGCTCACCACCGCACTCCCAAGATTTCGACCGCTAGGGGGCCGGTGGCGTGAGTGGAGCTGTTCTCGCACTCAAGGATTTTGCGCAAGGATCGCTGGCAGATCCACCCAGGAAGTGTCACAGCCGTGAAATCTCGTAGCTTTCCCTGGTTGGTGGTTGAACAAGCCCTATGAAACATAGAAGTCAACCAACCATTTGTTAATGATTACTAGTTAAGTTGAAGAACATGTTTGAAACTACCAACTACTTCTGAATTCTCGTGATGATTGGAGCGGCCTTTCTGCCTCAAATTAAGCAGCTGCGGCTAGTTGCAACATGACGGCCATACAAGTATGATACTTGTTGGGCTTTCCTGGGCTCATCTCAATCACTAAAATAGACTCTGTTCGTGCAGACTGCAATACGTTCCTCGATGCTAAGGTCTGATGCTTATGTACCAACAAGACTCATGATCAGTCGATAATCCGATCGGATCTGCATAAGAAGACCCCGCAAAAGTCCCTTTTCTTCATATATTGGACACAAGCTCCTCAAAACCACCCATAGCCAACCACGATTTCTCATCTCATCATTAACCACTATCAGCCATTTATTGATTTAAATCATGTATTAACCAGATGTATCAGAATATACGCATCCCAAGCCATCAGTACCCTTGGCTCATTAACCACTTCAGCAAGCCACATCTCGCCGTGAATCTCTTGCAGGTCATCGGCATCTCTTGCACCCTTCAGCCCCCAAAAAAGTTCTGATTTCGCCACGAAGAAATCTTTCAGATGTGGATTTTAGAAGGGCTAATGATGCTTAATAACCAAGGTTATGGTTAAGAGGGGATAATATGGTATAATCTGTTTAATAACAGGCTTTTTCATTGATTTAACCATGAATGATGATTAATAGGGGATAATATGGCGGTTTAGTAAGGCCTATCTGGCGGTTTAGTCAACTTGGCGTATCCCCAGTTCTCATCCACTGTATTCATCATTGAAACCCGACCATTTTGGGGTTCTCCATTTTGAGAAGCACCCAAATAAGTGATGACATGCCCTACACAAACATGTTTGAACAAGCCACCACGGATACGAGCCACACAGTGGTAATAACTCATGCCAGAATTGTCACAAATCCAGTGCTGACGCCATGAGTACTTGGGAGGTGCATACTAAATCAACGTAAGTCACGAATATTGGTTAATCGTCACTGAACTAATACTGACGGCTTCCTTGCTAACTTAATTAATAAATGACTGGAAGTAGATATCACAAGCACTACAGTGAGTGATTCTCATTAACTTCATCTGCACATTGCTGGATCTCCCACTGTGGAAATTCCTCGAAGTGACTCCATGACCCCATTGCGTTGCGTCGGAACGCCTCTTCTCGACTCGACCGAATTGTGCGGCTATTTGCCATTCACCGCCACAAAGCTGGCTGCAAATGACCCAACGTTTGCAACGGGAGTGAATTTGTGCGATTATCTTGTCATGGCTCATCATTCTGACGGCGAAATTTGTTCATGGATAGTGGTGCGTGATGGGTTCAAAATGGCTCGAGAATCAGGATTGATCCTACAATCTAGCTGGCATGCTTCGCCCTCACATGGCGTCTCTGACCTGCAGCCTCCCCTCGCTGGGTCTCGGCCAATCTTCCGGTCGGCTCACCTCGGTGTCCCCAGCAAGCGCTTTAGCCCATTTTCGCCTTGCTGTCATACACTGCTGGGGGTGCAGCGCGTTGGCCCCAAGGACGGGAGGTGACCCGTGCGCCTGTACCAGGCCAACGGTACATGGACTCAAGGACGCTTCCCCCAGCCTCGAGTCCCAGGGTTGGCGCACCTTGTGTTTCGCCTTGGATCTCCATTGATCACGGATGAACTATCTTCATATTGAGTGGTGCCCTGGAAGCGGACCATTGAATTTGAGTGATGCATCCTACCCCTCAATCATTTCAAACCAAATCCTGACATGTTACAGCCCTGGCAGTGAGGAAACTGGAGAACCAAAGCTACCCATGGATTTTCCGACGTCAGCAGTGAGATAACTCGCCACTCACCGTTGGGTCATTCGCAGCGACCGCCTCACCGGGGCTCAGAGGGATCCTGGCGTCTTCAATCCTTGGCGAGGGAAGGTGCTTGGATGCACGGCCAGCGCTGGTGATTGACCCGTCCTGAAGTTCTGGGGCAGTACCAAGCTGTTGCAAGTTCAAATGATTGGATCAAGCTGGCTATAGAAAGTACAGAGACCCTTTGAATCAATGCACCAGTCATTGCTACCTCAGTCATCTGTGGTGGTTTCCAACATCACCCTCTGAGGGAACAGCTTGAAAAAATTGCGATGCCCATTGCAAAATGCTTCTGGGCAACCAGCTCCAGTTGAAACCGGTGATGGTTGATGACGGTGATTGGTGGGAGAGATAGTGACTGGTGGTTGGAAGCTTCCTCAACGACGCACCTAAGGCAGCACACTGGGTGAGGACCTGGGTATGGGCAGCAGATGACTCACCCATGCAGTTCAGCCAGTTGGCCACTCCCAAGGCACGCTCCCTATTGTTTCAGGGTAAGCTCAATCAAATGACCCATGCTACATTACTGAGGCTGAGTCCAAAATCCTCTTCATGGCGACCCCATCAGCCCGGTGCCCCTCGAAAATGTCTAGACTCCCAGCCTGGCACAAACAGAATCCCCTGTCCCATCTGGTGGTGCACCCCAAGTTCTGCGCCCCTCAAACGACAAGGCTCCGAGTCCTCTTCGTCCTTCTCCTGGTGTAAGGGCCGCAGTGGTAACCCCTGACTGGCGGTGCCAGTTGCAACCCCACAACTTTCTGAAAGGTGAAGTGGCAAAGGCATCACCTTAGCCACTTGAAGCCACCAATGGCCTCATCTCACCCCCCACCTCCCCAGATCGACCCCCAGACCCCCCTGCCTTGGGCACGTGCTGCGGCACCGCGGGCAACATATGCTGCATCACCAAGACTTCATCGAAGGAAACACGTCGTCGCATGGTCTTGGGGTTCGGTGACCTGGAAGTGACAAGTGGTGGGCCGGTAGAACTGGCGAGATGGGTGATTTTAATGCTTGATAATAAGGGATGATCCCCAACAATAATGGATAAAGGAATACGGAATATGTGATGGTTTCTTAACAGCTGGGGGTGTCCCCAAATCATCCTCAATGTTCATCATCAGTCTTCGAAATAAACCATGCATTTTGGGGTCCCCGATTTTGAGCACCAAAATGGGTTCATTATGGTTCATCAATGGTTCGCAATGATCATCATCCGTCTTCCCGACATCAATTGTGCCTAATGCTTGACCTGGATAATATGGTTAACGCGTACGTAGCTTCTACTGGTTGGTTGAACGTTTGATGAGCATAGTTGGTACATTTTATGATTTCAGGGCAGTGTCAATATATGGCAAGCACACTAAAGTAGAGAAGAACTTTGTCACATACACCCCACGCACACGCTTGCGCACACACACACAGACACAAACACGCCAAAACACATATATCAATTGTCTATACATGTCTATACTATACCATTTACTAGCACTAATCCCCCCGCTTCCTATTACTAAATCCCCCTAATGAACGGTGCCAATCTGACATATTTACCAAGCAAGCCTGAACAAATGGAGGGCAAAAAATCGCAACCCAGCCCAACCAAAGTCACCCCCCAACAACAAAAACTGCCAGGCAACACAACCCCACCACCACCACCACCACCACCACCACCACCACCACCAACAACAACAACAACAACAACAACAACAACAACAACAACAACAACAAGCAACAACAACAAGCAACAACAACAACAACAACAACAACAACAACAACAACTCCAATACAAGCAACAAGCAACAACCAACAAGCAGCAGCAATCGCCCCCCCGGTAGCATTTCTTGAGCCAGGAGGCTCGCTGCCCATGTCTCCGTGCGACACGCGTCGTTGCAGTGCACTGGGACGGGGGCCCTCATCCTCATCCATGCCTGGAGCACCTTCGGGCGAAGCCAGCACTGCACCATGTGAAGCCACCAGTGACTCAATCAACAGCCCACTTCATCACCCCCCGTCCATCGCCGACTGCGCGAAACAAAACGCGGCAGTTAGAAGACATGGCTGTGGGTCAGTTCACCCGGCTAGTCCCCCTGGTTCCCCTATCATTAACCAGGCTGTTTCCCCTATAAAATGGTTGGTGGAAAGTGGAAATCCTCCATGAACGTTGGTTGGTGAACTGCTTGACCCAGCTCGCCACATGTGCTCCGCTCAGATCCACGACAGGCCACCCGTCCCAGTGCCCGTCAAGGCCCAAGCGGCTGATTCCTAGACTCGTCCCCGAGGTCCGTTGCGCCGGACCCGAGCTCTGGGAGGTCCGGTTGCCCCGCTCGCCGCCGCTGTCGTGGCCGGGCAACCTGTGCGCCGCTGTCGTGGCCGCGCAACCTGTGGCCACGGGACTACCGTGAGACCGTTGCTTCGACCGAGGGGCTTAGAATGGCTTAGAAATGGTTGAGCCAGAAGTGGAAGGATATTATTAGAAGATTATCGGAACAAATGCAAGCATTCAACGAGTTCGACTGAGTTCGACCGATGCTACGGGCATATGGGTTGGGATCGCATGTAGTTTGGAGAGGAGCTCAGGCATCCCACCATTAGGACATACCTCCATGAGGCACACCTTGGACAAAATCAACGCGCAACGGTGTGACCTGTTCTTGTGACTCACGAGCCCCGAGATAAATGATCAACCTGGCTATGGGTCAATATTAATCAACCAACTAATGGGGGATTTCCACCAACAAAACAAGAACAAGGGAAAACAATGGTTAATGACAGGGGAACCAGGGGTACGGGGTTTTGACCCACAGCCACCTGTATGCACCATCATACACCCCTTCTGTTGGCTCCTGTGACCAATGATTTTGCAAATCCAACTTCACAAGTGAAAACTTTTGGTCATACTAGCCGCCGGTAAAGCCATATGACGTGCAACTTAACGTTTGACACATGGAAAATACCATGCACCCTGACTTCAAGTGAGGCCTTTGACGTCACTGGTGACCTCCCAGGGTACCCTGAGGTAGTCAAACTGCATGCCCACTACCAGTGTAATGAGCTGTTGAGATAACATGAGCCACATGATTGATGAAGCTGAAATTGGTACCTTTCACTAACAAGTGCAAGGTAGGCTCATGATGTTGAAGTGGTTTGCAACGTAGTCAGGAACTAACCACTGAGTTGTCCTGTCATGCTGGGAGGTGAATGTTTGCTGACCATGATCCATGGTAGTTAATAGTTCAACAGTCGTGCTGGTGGTGCTCCGCTCGTTGCTCGGTTATTCACAGTTGGTCATATGGTCCATGAACAATGGCTTACAATTTATAATCACTCTTTATTATGCTTTGTCATGCTTGATCATGTTGTAGAAATCTGTTATCATTGCTAATGATCATATATAATAGTTATCATGGCCAAGACTGGTGAATACCAGTGACCAGCCGTTCAAAATCAGCATCCTTGTTGATGGTGCTGCATATTGGCTTCTGATTGTGGCTCTTAATGCTGAATATGTTCTTATGATAGATCCATATCAATCACCAGTTTAACCAGCTGCTGGTGGTCACCATCGCACTTGGTTATCAATAGCTGGATTTCCCATCAGCCAGAATCAACCATCGTTTGCCTAGTACTACCCATATATTTCTATGGCTCCGCGCCAGCCCCCCCTTCCGGTTATTTAGCAACCATCAATCAACTATTGATGGATCTCCCATCCACCATGCGGTGTTGATAGTGTGCAAAAAGACCTGAGAATCAACTGCCATCAATAAATGTGAGTAATTAATGGGCAACTGCACCATGAGTCATAATGGTTTAACCATCAAAATCACGATCAGTCACGATGCATAAGAAACCACATTAGTTTTGCTTAACCATATTATTGATCATGATCGAAGCTTAATCATGGTTGCTTAATGTTTGCACTCTGGTAAACTAACCTGGCTGCATGGAAAATCCACCTTTCATGAATGTTTTAGCTGTCAAAAAATGGAGTTTTGTCCCACAACCAAGGTTTGTTTACCCGAAGGTAAGACCACTATCTACGCCTAGTGGCCACCCGCCTGGCCGCCCCCCAGGGTTTCCCAGCTATATGGCTATGGGTCAACAACAACCAACCAATAATGCGAGATAGTAAGCTGCAATAGTAGGAAAAACAGCCTGGTTGATGATAGGGGAACCAGGGGTGCAGAGTTTTGACTTGACCCATTGCCATCTATTGGCGAAGAAAATTGGGAAAACAAAGACCATTGCGGTCGCATTGAACTTCGGGTTCGGTACTATTTCCCATTTCCCAGGGTTTCCCAGCTATATCAAGATGGTGATTTTCCATTGTCAAGTGATCACCGCGGAAAGGCGCGTCCGAGCGGCACATCTGGCGGCCGGTTCAAGGGCGAAAGCACGTCGTCCGTCTCTACGCCCTCACCACGGCGCGGCCATCCGTGAAAACGCTTGTCCAGCTGCTAGCTATGGCACTGGCAAAGCTTTGGGAGAAATTGTCTTAACCATTTTTTTTGGTTTGCATTGGTTTTATCAAGTTTTGGGAGAAATGTTCTCTGTTGGTTTTGTCACTCATGTTGGTAATAAGATAAGGTTCTATTAACCCAACATGAAGCATGATATACTTGTTGACCTATTGGAAATCTCATGATTAATGTTGGTTCAGTCTCTTTGGCAGCAGCTGAAAGGCCGGGCTCACATTCTCCACACTTGGATGTGGAGCGACCAGGGTTAGTTCGCCCTGGTTAGTTACGCCCAATGTGTGGTAGCTGAACTAACCCCGTTTCGAAACCAGGGGCACTGGGACCGCGAATTCGAGCAGTCAAGGTGCTCTCCACGGGATGGTTGAGAAGGGATCA
Source organism: Symbiodinium kawagutii (assembly GCA_009767595.1). Classification (NCBI taxonomy): domain Eukaryota; class Dinophyceae; order Suessiales; family Symbiodiniaceae; genus Symbiodinium; species Symbiodinium kawagutii. The sequence goes on from VSDK01006048.1 coordinate 495,316, forward strand.
CCAAGGAATGGTCGAATGATGGCCATCTCCAAGTTACTCATGAGTAACCATAAGCAAATGGTAACGCCTATTTTTAACCAACTCACAGTTGCTAACATTCATTATTAACCACCATACCATAATATGACTATCAATACATCCATGTTCACTGCCATTGCAACATAATATGACAACCAGTAGGTGGTGAACCAACCAATACTGGTTGCCATATTATAACCATTATTACGTTAAACATTGCTATATAATAACCATAGATATCTCCATGATAACCATGTAACCATTTGAATAACCATATTAATAATCATTAATAGTTGTTAACCTACTATGTTTAATTAACCTACTGTTAAAAAATACCTATGTTAATAGCAGTTGTAAACCAACAGTAGTCATTAATTACCACCATCAACAGTTGTTATTACTATGATTTGGTGGTTAGAAACCATAGATTTGATGGTGGTTATTATCTCTATTGATCTATCTAAATAGATCATGATTTTGATGGTGGTTAGCAGTCACAGATCAAATCTATTTATTGCCCAGGAATTAACCTACTGTTATTAATTAGTTATTATTATCTACCTAGTTGTTGATCAACTAACAGTTGTTAGCAGTCATTATTAACCACCATATATGAATATTGCTAATATTGACAGTAATGACCACCTAACCATTAACCACCTTAATATCCTTTCACATTAAAGTAATATTGAACCATAATCTATTGATATTACTAACCACCACAACCATATATCCATCATCTATAACCATATATCAATTCTACTATACCATATATGTATTGATGTTACTAACCACCACAACCATCATAGACTACTAACACCACTAACATAATCTATTGATATTACTAACCATATCCATCGATTTGTTCACCACTTCTCCAGGCGGCGGTCTCCAAGGCGCTCGTCCCACGCTGACGCCGCTGCGCAGCGAGGCGGCGGAGCTCAGGCCGCCGCGGCTCTGCCGCAGCCTCACCGGTGGGGGTCGGAGGACGCAGGGCATGGATGGATCAAGGATGGAAAATCATGGGAAATCACGGGAAATCATGGGAGGTCATGGGCTTAAATCCTTGGTTCAAGGGATGTTTGGCTTGAAATTGGCTTCAAATTGACCCGAAATTGGCCAAATTGGCTTGGCGAGTCAGAGACTAATCAGACTCGAACACTTTGTGAAGAAGGGTGGATGAAGGACCCATCATGGTGAAAGACCTGCTCAGCAGTCAGAATCCTCAGGAATGACCGGCTGGTCAATGATGGCTAACCAGTGACAAATGGCCATGGTTAATTGAACCATGGTCCAAATTCCTCTGTCCAAGAAGAAGGGGAATGATTTTTTTTTGGGAATGATTTATTAATTCAAGCCCACTTCTTCTCACGCAACCCCAAGTAGCCATTGCAAGTGGAGATTTCAAACGATTGAACGATCACTATTTCCATGACACAAATTGACACATGTTGACTCAACAATTACAATCATTGGTACTCAATTGTGAGTCTATCGTTATTGATAGAAATGATAGACTTGACTCTAATCCTTTGTGAAATCGAATCATCGACCACTTCTTATTTTGGTGAAACATGGCCACGTCATAATCGTCCTATAGAGACCAACAACGAATCTTAGCGCATCATCCTTGACAACCAATTTGTTAAACCATCCCTATGCTTCCGGTTGCCACTATAGTAGGTAACCAACCCCAAACAACAATGGTAGAAACCAGCTGGTTACCTTCTATAATGGAAGCATGGGCATCATTCATCACCAAGTCTTCGTGAAAATTCCACCACTTCGAGTGGCGATTTCAGCAGCCAAGGGACGTGGAAGCTTCAAAACCCGACTGTTCCAACTGCCAGGAGGAGTCGCCTGCGCGCCGTGCCAATAAGCGTGAAACATGACTGAAACCACCCACCAGCAAATCATGGTTACATAATAATGGCTCGATGCCTATAGAACCAACTGTTAGAGTATAGCTAATTGCTCTAAATGGCTGTTCGAAGCATGTCAGCAGCTGTCAGCATGATTTTCCAGAAAATCGGCTCTATTCAAGCTTGCTTGTTGAGACTAGGTAATCAAATTCCATCAGCATCAACCATTGCTACCCAATTCAAATCGTCCCTGCAAGACACACACTGCTCTCATCAGCTGGGCCCCTGGGATGCCCCAGTTGGACGCCTCTGATGTTGGTGTTGGCCAAATTGTGCAGCAAATCGAAGCCCGAGTTATCCCGACTCAGCATGCTTCGATTGCCCATGCGCGAGCCACGCGAACTCATTCGGCTAAATGACTTGGTCCTCAGCGCGGGGCCAACCCGCAGTGGCTTCAAACAACACAGCCAGGGGCCGCGGCAACCTGCAGGAATCAGAAGTTGCTGTGGAACTCCAACCCGCAAAGGGGTAAATTCCAAGCCACCAGGGGTCACCCCCGAGGTGAAACCCAAGCAAATGGCTGAGTATCGCAGCCAGTGGTTCAGTGTGATTTCACCAGCAACGGCCCATGGGAACCAACAGGCTGATGCTTCGGCTGATGCTTCAGAACTCATTCATAACAGCTCCGAGCTCGGCCATAAAAATCACAGGCCGTTGATAAGAATTGCTTCATGGCATGGCTTTTGACGGTATACTGAATGACTTACGACCTCAAATGCCGGTCGATGCCCAACAACCAACAAGGAGGATGATCCTCAGCAGCCTCAAGAAAGTCATAAGTTCTGACATCTTGGGAAACCATCTGGACGAGTACAGCTAGGTGACAACACACCCCCTATGAGAAGAGTGGCCTGTCAACACATAGCTTCCCTCTGGTAAACTAACCTGGATGTTGAAAATCAAAATTCCCAACAGGGAAACCATCTGCTGGGTGTTGTCCAGGATGGCTAACCAGGGAACCGGAGATCGAGCCATAGAATCCCGCACATTTGTGGTCCTTTCTCAAAAAAGGGGTCATTACCCCCAAATCAACTTCTATCAACCATCTGTCATATCCAACCAACCATTGTTGGGCTTCCCTATTTTGAGAAACGCCCATATAGGTGGTATATCCCCTGTAATTGTTGGTCATTCTCCCCTACTTCCAACCATTCACCATTGGTGAACCATGGTTGATCCACCATTTTATCGAGAAAATATGGTAGATCCACCAATTTCGACCAAAAAAAGACCGGTAGATCCAGCCTTAACGGGCACTCCTGGGGGCCGCTCCTGGCTGAAGGGTCGGGATAGCCCTGGGCGAAGCCGCTCCCAACCACTGACACCACTGGCGAGCCCAGCTTCATCTCCGCAGGAGCTGCGTCTTCTTGCGCCGACGCGGGCTCCGGCGACCGCGGGGCGTCCCGCGCCGCAGGGGGGGCGTGGCGGGAGGCCGATGGGGTCTCCTGGTCATGCTGCTGGGCTGGTTGGGCTGAGGAGGTTGGGTGAATTGGTGGAGTCGGTGGATAAACTGGGTGAGTTTGGGTGAGTAGGTTGGGAATACTTGGAGGAATGGTGCGTCAATGGTGGATAGTCAAAGTTCTGAACCAACGGTAGTATGACGCAACCAAAAAAGGCAATAACAAGCAACAAGTTCAGAGGGAGTATGGACAATGGTCGGCTCATGGCGGGCAAATGGCTGATGATTTATGATCAAATGCTGGTTGATGAAGAGGCATTTTTCACACTACTGCCATTTAGTCAGCTTAGAAGCGCCGATCCCGTTGGTAACTCATGCGGGCCATATTGCAAGAAAATGAGCCATGACAACTGGTTGGCGGTTTGGACCCCAATGAAAAATTCAACCAACTATTTGTTTGTAGGTACGAGGGAAATAAAAAATTGTTTGAAACCACCAGCGGATAAGGTTTAAATTAATTACCAGAAACCATTCGCACAAAACTGATGCGACGATAATGCCATTGATGCTTATTCTTATGAGCGTCAAACCAATCACGAAGAAGCACAGCAACATATTCGCCAAACATCGAACCAGAACCGCCAAGTGCAATTGTGCATGGAAGCCAATGTGAAAGAGCATCGAACGGCCATCCAGCTCTGAACAAACCAGCCTCAGCGAAAAATCTCGATGTTGATTTTCAACTATGGAACTGGTTCACTACCACCTGGATCGATCTCCATGGATCTCTGTCAAGGGATCTCCATGAAGCTCCCATCATCATCATCATCATCATCACCCCACGGCTGGTTCACTACGACGCATGCGCCACCGGGCCGGGCCCCACCACCAGGATCACCTGCCGCTCCGGAGCTTCACTGCTGGGTCTCAAATCCTTCGCATGCACCTGGAGGCTCCCAAGCAGGCGCTGAGTGAATCCATGAGCCTGGCAGGTGAAGTATAATGTTGGTTTCTGATGATCGTATCTACCTGTTAGTTTCATCTATTTTCATTACTTTAGGGGGGTTACACTAATCAGAAACCAACATTACCGAGGTCGCTATTGCTGGATGTGCATCCCCACTTAGCAACTGGGAACTAACTCCCCCCATGGTTTCTAGGGGTTACTTCAGCTACCCTATAGGCTTTATAAGCCTGGTTATAAACCCCAGGTGCACATCCAACTAAGCCAGTCAGGTATCTCAAGGTATCAAAACTATGAAGATCTCTGAAGGTTGGCAGTTAGTAGTGCTAGTGATTTTGTAGCCATAAAGGTTAAAGATATGCTAATGGTTATTGAAGGCTTGTGTTTATGATGTTACTGTATCATTACTTGCCAGCTAGGGTCTAGGGTGGTAAAGGCTACTTACTGTCTGGCAATCGAACAGGTAATGACTGATAGGTCAATGAATTGATGATCATGGTCAATGAACCCTGGCTGAGAATAAACCGTAAACGGCTAGTGGACGACTGATGAAAGGATACTTAGACCATGGTGTGTTTTGAACACTTCAAGGCAAACGCCAAAAAAATGACTGGTGAATAAGGGTAATTCAGAACTGGCTGATGAATTGAACTACCATAATAAGTTGTTGGCTCATGATTGCTTCATGAACCCCTAGGGTCAGGACCTATGGACGGATATCCCAATTAGCCTGTTGCTTCTTGTTGGCCTATCATTTTCACTCGATTGGAACAGTGGCTGGGCATTGCATCACCAACTTCTGCTCTCAGGCGCTTGGGTGCTTGGTTGTCTGTCACAGACCAGTGGCTGGTAGGTTTCGAAATCAGCCAGCTGACTGACTTTTTGGCTGGTTGTGCCCCCAGTTTGCTGGTGATTGGCTGCTACAAGATGCTGCAAGTATGTTTGAGGTTTCAATCATAACCACCCAATGGTTGCTAACGACTGTTCACCCAGTTGATGATTCAGCACCCACTAGCCAGTGCTGATGATTGGTGATGAATGGTGAATGGCTGGTTTTTCAACGCTTGATGATGACATCATAACTTCAATGGTCGACTGAATCATTAATTCATCAACTCCGGCCACGGGTTGGCTTAGTTGCTTTTCATTGAAGCTAAACAATCACAATTGGTTGTTCATTGAGCTACTGTTGTCACAATGGGTTATCTGATGGTTGGTTAACTGATGGCTCATTATTTCCTCGTTGGCTATCTGATGGTTCATTATCTGATGGTTGGTTATCTGATGATTGGTTATCTGATGGTTGGTTATCTGATGGTTGGTTCTCCATTGGTCACTATCACTAATCACTGACTGGCTGATGAAATCATAAGCTTTTGTACTCAAGCAAATAAGCAACAACCACAAATCAACTATTGATCAAACAGTAGCCAACCAGCAATCAACTCTGTAGTAACCAACCATTATCCAAGCATCAAACCAGCCAAGAGTAATCAATCGTGGGTGAAAGAATGACCAGCCATCAATCAACCAGTACTCAACCATTTGTTGAAACCATTAGCCCCTCGGTCTCCAAGCATCAGACAAGCATGATGGACTAACCATTTTCAATCCAGCCATGGACCTGAACAGTCAATCCAACTTTGATGAACCCCTAGTTAACCAAATTGACCAACGGTTAACCCATCATGGATCCACTTACCCAATCATGAAATCCACTTCACCAATCATCATCTCAATCATTATCGCAATCAACACTTAACAGTTGATCGAATCATTGAGATCATCCCACTTAACAAATCTTATGAAAACATCGATGATTATTAACATATCTTAACATCATTGCTTATGTTCCACTCACCCAGTCGTTCATCCCCCCGGACCACCGCTGGGCCACCCCCGCACCTCCAACAACCCCATCCGGTTGTCGCTACCACTCCGCGATGGCTCCACGTGCGAGTCGTCCTTGGAACTCTGCGACTTGCGACGCCTGGCTGCGGCCTAAAAGTGGATGACAATTGGGTCAGGGGAGAAGTTGATCCAGTGCGGGGATAGATTGACCAATGAGTGCTGAGATAAGTGGATGACAAGTGGTCAATTAGAGCTTCAAAGTCTTCAAAATGAGAGAAGTGGGCGAAAAAAAGCTAATTCTTACTGAAGATTCAGGGGTGTGATCGCGCAATGATTGCTGGATGACGAGTTCAACCACCGATGTCCCGCGGCGATCCGCCTTGGAGGGACTTGGAGGAGTGACATCCCTTGACTGTTCTCGGCCTCGGCATGGGCCAAGGCTATGCAAGGCCGGTGGTAAGGCTGTCAGGGTTGATGCTTGATGTTGACCTGGGACCCCAACCCAACCAAATAATGAACTTACCCTATACATATCTATATAAATGAAGCTAACTTGGCAGTTGGAACTTATCAAAGGTAATTCACGGCTCTTCCTTATCAACCGCCTATTAATTACAGAGCAGATTCTATTTCGAGTCCTTCGCTGGTGACTGCTGAATCCAAAAATTCCCCCCTATGCTGACCATCACAGACCTTTTCAAGAAAGTCACCCCCGATGAAATGCCAACCGATATGCATTTCTGCCAAAAATTGCAAAGTGATTCAACCAACATGTGGTTGAAATAAAGGGTTGTTGAGGGTACCTTGATATAATTACTGTAACCACTCTGAGCACTATTGAACTATGATATAATTTGTCCATGCTGTTGTTGCGTCCACCATTTAGAAGGCTTGTAATTTAATTTCTCAACCATCCAACCAACTCCTGTTGATCAAACGAGCTGAAGCACAATTTGACCCTGTTCAATAGCGGGCGATTGACCCTCAAAGACAAGGAGTCTATGGATCCATGGATCTCTTACCAAAGATCCCCGCCCCTGAGCGGTCCAGACCAAGGAGTGGCTGGTGAAGGATCTGCGCCTGGCTGCGGCACTTGTGGCATGGCTACCAACTACGGGGGTTACCTTCTGCCCCGCTTGGACCTGGACCTCCACTGACGATGGTCCCTGAAAATGTCTCAAGGCTTCTGGGAGGCTGCAGATGACAGTGGCCATGCTTCCCGCATGACTACCACTGTTACTGGTGGTAGTGGCTCTGGCTCACCATGGTCTTGACATGGAATGGTGGTTGTATAATCATGGTGAAAAGTGAACTTCTCACTCTGGTTATGGCTGGGCCCATGATGAGCAGCCTTAGGTTTCACTACATTCCCAGTCGGCAGCGTGGCCATGTTGAAACTACGTTGCACTGCATCATGTACCATATCATCATGAACCTGCACCGACTATCATGTCATTGACCGTCGTTAGACATCACCAATCAACAATCGTTAACTGATCAATCCATCATGATTGATCATCAACAATCATTAGCCATTCATAATTTACGATTCATCATTAACCATCATTAACACGTTACTTAAGCATCATCGGCCATTAAACACCCCTAGTGAACCATCATTAACCATCACTAGCCAACCATCATTAACCATAATTTAACATCATTAACCATCATTAATTACCATCATTAACCAGTATTAACCATAATATACCATCATTCACCTCATCATACCCACCCTGAAGTTCCCTGATCGACTTCTCACCTGCACACAGGAACTGCGCCTCAAAGGTTCCACTTTCTCCTGGCCCTCCATCAGCTCCCGAGCGCTTTCCTCTAATCCTGGGAGATCACACCCTGGGCCCCCGTGGTTGGGCCAGTAGGTAGGTTCTTAGCCTCCAAAAGATGGGTCATAACCTTCAAAATTGACAGTGAACTTGAGGAATGTGGTGGGTTTTTTTCGGCTAATGATGGTTAATCATAGAGGTAATATCTTACAATTATGGTTGAACAGCTACTGGGGCACCCACTAAAAAACCTATGATGGTTTCGATGGTATACCTGGATCAGAGGATATCAAGGGAAGCTCCGTTCTGTTCATCAAACCCCCCGCACTTGGCAATCACCAGACCTTTCCTGGCGGAACACTGGAGGGCCAATGGTAAGCAGTGGTTCTTTTCCTCTAAGGCTTTCTTTCTACTAAGCTCTAATGAAAAGCAGCGGTTCTTTTCACTAAGATTTGAGCTTTTGGCGAACCAGCGATTGAGCAAGTCAAAACTGCTGGTTGAATCAGAACTGACCTCCAGCTAGACATTGTTGGCAGAATCCTTCTGTGCATGCTTGCCTCTTGCGAACCCTTGCTAAAATCGTCATTTTCAGTGGATGGTAAATCAATCATATCCCAAAAAAGCTAAGATACTTGGATGTGCAGCTGGGGTTATTTCACCCTGGTTAGCTACGCCTTATGTTTGGCAGCGGTTCACTAACCCCATTAGGAAACCACACAAGTTGGGACCACGAATTCCAGCCGTGGAGGTCCACATCCAAGTATCAGAAATTATGCTAATGATTATTATGCTAACCATTAGCTATGTCCGTTGGTTGAAAATTCATTAGCCAACTAGCCAATCTCCATTGGTTAAAAAAATCCCATGATTGATTAGTGTTGCTATTAGCAACCTTATGAACCAATCGTTCGCAATCAGCAGTTAATTTGCAAGCAATCAGCAGTTGGTTGCAGAATCCCACCATTAATACCATCATTAGCATCCCACCATTCGAATCACCATCACTAGCAATCAGCAGCTACCTCAAATATCCTCAAATAGGGCTTATTAGCAATCAGCAGTTTGCTGTAAGCCGGTGGGCCCCCAACCACTGAACTAAGTTGGGTTAGTTCACCCCTACAACTGGTAGTTCACCAACTATACGGGGTTATAACCCTATAACCAACTATAACTGGTAGTTAACTACAAAAAGTTGGGTTAACTAACTTAACCCCTACAGTTAGATTAGTTTAACCCTAGTTAGATTAACCCTATAACTGGTAGTTAACCCTATAACTGGTAGTTAACCCTATAACTGGTAGTTAACCCCTATAACTGGTAGTTAACCCTATAACTGGTAGTTAACCCCTATAACTGGTAGTTAACCCCTATAACTGGTAGTTAACCCCTATAACTGGTAGTTAACCCTATAACTGGTAGTTAACCCCTATAACTGGTAGTTAACCCCTATAACTGGTAGTTATTAGTTGGAAACCAACTTACTTCAGTGGTTGGGGGCCGTAGCTGTAAGCCACGGCCACTACCAGGTAGCCACCGCTGGCGGTCGCTTCCAAGCCACGTCCAGAGCTCTGGGACCGGCGCTTCAAAGGCACGGCTTCCGGGGGATCGCTGGGCGGTGCCGGCGTCCTGGCAGCGCCGGGGATGGCGGAGGTTGGTGGTGGATGGTGGGTGATGTGGCTGGTCGAAGTTGGTTAAGGATGGGTTGCCTATTGTGATGATGGTGGCTAATGACAGTTGATGATGATTGGTGATGGTTGGTGATGGTGTGTGATGGTTGATGATGGTCAATCATGTTGATTAAGGTGGTCAAACTTGGTTTATATGATGGTGATGAATGATGGTAATTAATGATGGTTGAACTTGGTTCATGATGATGATTTGTGTTGATGATGATTGGTGACGGTTGGTGATGAGTGGTGACGGTTGATGATGGTCAATGATGGTTGATGGTGGCTGATGGTGGCTGAGGAGTGGTTAGCTATGGGGCATATTGACCAACCATAGGGAATGAATTGATGTTTGATCATGATGATCATGATCATCATTAGATCTATTATGGTGGTTAATGATGGGAGGTCATTGCCGATGGTTGATCTTGGTGATCATGGTGGTAATGATTCTGATTGCTTGCGATGGTTATGAATGATTCTGATACCTTATGCTGGCTATTAGGAGGTGATGGTTCATGATGGTTCATTGATCTGTTATGGTGGGCTATGAATGGTTGATAGCTAGGCTATGCTGATTTATGATGGTTCTGGCAGCAACAAACAGCTTTGATGAATTTGATGATCATGCTCAAAATGATTGTTCAGGATTTAAGTGGCGAATTCACACTAGACTGATGTAAAACTAAGGGTTCTGATGATGATTGATGGCAAATGTCTATGGATGGTAGCGATTAATGTGTAATAAGAACGCTTAATTGTTGGGATAACCATCACCATGATTAAACTTGATCTAATTTCTGGCTGATCGAGCTGTGGATTGTGATGCCGAATGATTGGTCGATCACCGAAGCAATGATAACTACGGCATATTGGTCAATCATGGGTGAAATAATCATGATTGAGAATGGTTGGCCATGTGCATCATAAGAATCGAGTATTATATTGCTGGCTTACAGACCATGGTGAGTAGGCTTTGAAAATGGTTCGTCACCAACGATGGATGCAATCTCCTGATAACGGAGCCATGACCAACAACCAAAACTATCACATATGAAAAACATCAACAACGATGATGATCCTTTGCATATTTTGCCTCAATGGCTATGACCTATTGTTCCTAGCGCTCTTGCTGTCAACCAATTACCACAAAATACACGTGAACTATCAGAAATGATCGTAAACCAGCCATGTTCGTTCATTTCCTGCTTCACCAAATCCTATGGATTCTTCTCATACACCAGGCCATCAGTTGAAGCATCAGTTTGGCCATCAGTTCATGGCTTGGAGATGGCCCTGTCCTGGCTGGGTTGATAGGGATGGCAGGTGCCGACTTGTGCGCCGTCATCTGCCGCCCTGGAGACGTTCCTCCCGTGGGCCGCGTGGGGGCGTCATCCTCCTTGGGTGCCAGGTCGTCTTCGGGTTTCGGATCCTGAGCTGCCGGTGATGGCGCCAGATGGCATGAGGAAGTGCCACGTGATGGAGAATTCCCGGGGGTTCTCAAGTCGTAGGGTACCCCAAAACTATGGTTGGTTTCTATGACTAATAATGATTAACAATGGATGATTTGGGGGGTCCCCTATTTTGAGAAACCACCAATTGCAACCAGGGCACATGCCAACACTCCGGAGCGAAGCTTGGTGAGGCCAACAAACTTGAGATTTCTTGACGTGTGGTGAGGTACAGGGTAAGGTATGGAAATTCGCCAGGGCATGTGGGTGTTTCTCAAAATAGGGGTTCCCCTAAATCATCCAGTTTATAAACCATCTACAGCAATAAGCCAACCATTTTTGGGTCCCCTATTTTGAGAAACACCCATATACCATCATGTTTCCCATGGCATTCACACACACAAGGCTGCCTCCGGATATCTGATGTTCGTGTGCTGCACCCAAGGCCGTGCGAGCCCCAGTCTGACATCTACCAAAAGCGGGTCTACAAGACCCGCGGCTATCCACCAACGATGAGTACCCCGCAAGCATGATACAAGGCTTTCTCACGTTTTATCATATTGTGATATGGTACCCATGATGAGTGGAAATACGATGAGTCCCCCCCCAAAATATGCTGCAACCATTTGGAAATGCGTGGATGCGTGTTTCTTCCAAATGGTTGCAGCATATTTTAAGGAAATAATTTGGCGGAAACGATCAGAAACGACCTTTGTCCCCACCGGCACTGCAAAAACATTCCACTAGAACACGTGGCGTGATATCTCTCATGAGGAAGATCAATTCAACTTTTACCCGAGAGCAAGACATACATGCAGCGGACACGGATGCCCGAAATGAACCACCCACTACAGAAAGTATATAAATTGGGAAACATCATAAAGTAGCATAAAGTTCTGCAGGACTGGCATGTCCATATTATGACTGGTGATTTAAGTTTGGTACTGACCCACATCCACACAACTTCACAATTCTTCGCCAACCTCGTGACCAAGCAATGGCAAACCATTCACCATTGTCAACATGTCCCAACCAGCCTGGTTGCTGCTTTCAACCTCGCTGAAAAACATGAGTCAACCAACCACTTGTTAATACTAGGGAAAGCCTGTCACATAGACCATGTCACTTCGACCACCAACAGCAGCGTATCCGCCACCATGAACCAACCATTCACCACCAACCCATGGCCCGGCTTAACCGCCGCCGAGGTTCCCCTCCAGTCTGGTCCGATCGCTTCAGGGGCCGGCGGTTGATGATCAGCAGCTGACTGTCGTACTCCGTGGCACGGTGCTCCTCACTAGCAGCCACATGCTTGGGGCAAGAAAATCGGGATACATATAGAAGAGTGATAATGGCTACAATTAATGGTTTTAAGGGTAATCCCATGGTAATCCCATGGTAATCCCATGGTTTTAATGGCTATAATAATGGCTGCAATAATTATTAGCCCATATTACCATACATGGCTATATATAATGCTTGTTATTGGCCAGAACTAAAGATGGTAATAATCGCTAAAAATGGGTAATACTAGTGGCTATAGATGGCTATTTAAAAAGGGATACTATGCTAATAATGGTTATATATTGATGACAATGGTTTGAAAAAAGCTGCCAGCCAGTTGATACTGGTTCATAATGCTTATAGATGGTGGTAATGGTTGATAATGGTCCTCAGATGATTATTATCAACCTTAAACTGGTTGGTGGTGCTCACCACCTGAACCAAAAAAATATCAGTCAACAAACCATCTATTGACAAATACTAGGGTAAATAATACCACCAGCCAGTATAGATGGTACTAGCTCCAACTAGTATCCCCAACTCAATGATACCGATGAGAATTGATACTCCTCAAGTCAGCTACATGCCAATCATCTCACTTCCTAGATGATGTCCCCAAGTACATGATACTAGCCATCGTGAAATGGTTGGGGATATTAGCCAGCTTGATTTGTTGCAGAGATGATTAAATAGTCTAAATGCACAGGTGGACCACAGGGAGAAGAATAGGTAGCAAGGGGCATTCAAATGGATAGAAACAGTGCCCAATATAGCGCCAACATACCATCAACAACAACGATTACCTTTTGCTCGAGCTTGGACTTGGCCGCGGCTCCGGAGTCTCAGCCATTTCTTGCATTTTTTGTCTCCATGAAGGGGTTCCCATGATATTCCCATGATTGCCGGCTGGTCTTCCCAATGACTTTTCAACATGGATGCACCCAACTGTGAAATGATGGCTTGTGATTCATCACTGCATCAACAGTAACAATTCATCATAGATAAGATAGCTCTCCGGAGCCACCGCTCGCCCGCGGCGCCGGGTCCTGTCTCATGTACTGCAGCTCTTGGAACAAATCCTGGGTTTGAGCCAGGGTGGTTTCCAATGGTTGGTTGAACTATGGACGGTTGAGGATCCGAAAGTTGATGAATGATTGGGTAATGGTTGGGTTAGCCTTTGGTCGAACATAGGGAATTATAACCAACTGATTATTGTTAGTCATGTTGGGATGGCCATGATGGGGATACTAACCAGTTGACAAGTAATAACTGATTCTGTCCCGTTACGAGAAAAAGATGGGTTGATGTTCTAGGAAAATAAAGAAAATAGGGAAGTAATTAGTGACTATATGACTTCATCAACGTTCGCTGATGCTTGACCATTCATGATGATTGTCGCAGTAACTGAGGATATTCGGGCATGTGCTGGCAGCCATAGTGGTACCCCAAAACCCATATAGTTTCCTCATAGAATGATCATTTTTGGGTGGGGCCCATAACGGCGACCCATGACCCGTCATGGCTTCGCAATGACCGCCGCGTCGAGGCAGGCACCCCAGTCCGACTTCAACCAGCCATTTTTCTTCGATTTTCTACCCTCTCAGTGGTTCGGGGAAGCGATTCATCGGCCTGGTGTCCTAGTGATTTGTGTTCTATCATCCTATAGTTCTGGTTCTTTGGCATCTCCCCAGGTCATTGTTGCTTGATGTTGCTTGGCTGTCACTATCGGACCCATTAGCCAACTCCTAGTCCACCACGTATCTCTCCATGTCACTGGTTGTTATGGTCATCGCTCGTTAACTAATCACCACTGGCCCAGTTCCCACCTGCAGTGTTTGACGGGGTCCACTGGGTTCTTTGATAAATCGACGAAGTCTTGTTTGAACCACCAATCATAGAGAATTAGAGGGCTTTCCAATGGTAGAAACCATCAATGACCAAGTCAAGCGGTTTCCTATAGGCCTTCCTACGATTTCACACCACCCATTTCTGGGGAACTTCCACTCTCTCAGCCCAGTGGCGCTTTGAATTGCCTCATTGGCTGTACCTGGTCACTGAGCCATGCGATTCCACAACCCCCACCCCACTACACCCATGGCTTTCCATGGCATTCCCCAGCATCACCAAACGCAATGAAATCAGTTCATCCCCGGCTTAAGTCTCACAAGCCTGTCTTTGTTAAGTCAGCCTTTTCAACCAAAGAGGATGGCATCATGACAAACTGGCCAACGTTGCGGCACAGGATGCCATCCTGCTCACCTCCATTGTTTCATTGCAGTCGGGTTGGCCAATATGAGCAGTGGATCGTTTGGTACTTGCTCGCCTTGTTTGGTATCCAGTCACTTCTTCCGAGAAAAGAAGACGGCTGCAAATTATTTTGGACTGCGCTGTCTACAAAGGGTGTTCCTAATCATCCTAATCAAAAGCCATGAAAAAAAATCAGTGGCTGACAAGATCAGCAAATCTGAAAATGGAGTGCATATCATTGCATGCCTGTCTCATACTGAATGATCCAGTATGAATATAGCTGCTGCGATGCTGCTGCGTGGCCAAATGGTTCCAGAACCTGCCGCTATGTAACAAAGCTGGGGTACCACTCTGCAGTTTGCAAAACAGAATCTACCACCCTACCTGGTAAAATAAAAAGACACCCCTATATGAAGATGAATTCCCCTTATGGAACCCCTGACTTCAGTGCGAAGGCAATGGTCTTTGTTTTCCCAATGTTCCGGACATTTCATCGATTGCTGACCCCAGGACAAGGCGAAGCCAGGGTGAAGCGTTGAACGCGCAGACCCTGTAGGGGTCAACCAAGCGGCAACGATCTTGAGGATCTCTCTGTAAAAATAAGCCTCGGGAAGCATTGACTTCAGGGGCTACCTAGGGGTGCCCTTTGGTAAACTAAGCTGGCAATGGAAAATCCATCGTTTACAACTGATTTCCTCGGATTTCTTTTGAAAAGTGGTGTTTTTCCATTGCCAGGTTACCAGAGGGTAACTAGTGGAGAAAATGGATTCAGGTCTCGGAAAATCTTTGGTTGGTAACTGGTTGATCGCTGGGAAAGCGCACGGGAGTTGAGGTCATTTGGTGGGGTGCTTGAGTGCGCATCCGCGCCTTGCAACTGGTTACCAAGCCTGGGTATTGAGGATATCACTCACATCATAGGATTACTAGATCTTACTTAATCACTACGATTATCTATGATTAAATTTCACTTACCCTCAACTCGTTCCTGCTTCCTTCTGGAATATCCACGCCTGCTTTGTGCTGCCAGATTCTGACACCGCTAACATTCCTGGAGGTTTTGAATGGTTGGCCTCAGCTACCTTCTGCCACAGGGGATGTTAGGAGCATCCAGTGGGAGATGGCTGGTGGATGTTGGCATCCCACACTTCCAACTTAGATCTGGGATCACTGGAGCTACAACGATCACGGGATCAACATCTTTCAACTACGAGTACTTGTGTCGATGACCTCCCCGGCGTGAAATGCTGCATGAAGGCCGGCTTCAAATGCGGATGTCGATAGGGATCTTTGCGGATGCAAATCCGGACGGTGCTGATTGTGATGCTGAAGCATGAAATGTGGATTTATCAGTGATGGGACGATACCAATGAATCCAATGATGATTGTAGCCATCGTTCGGGCCATGGTGATGATGAAACGAAAACATTGCAAATATGCCATTCTAAACTACCAATGTTGTTTATGGCACTGCAAATTGCAAACTGCAATGAAGACCGAACTGATGAGGATGATGAGGATGACGAGGACGATGGGGATGGTGAGGATGAGGATGGTGATGATGGTGATGATGGTGATGATGGTGATGATGGTGATGATGGTGATGATGATGATGATGATGATGATGATGATGATGATGATGATGATGATGCCGACGGTTTTGTGGGCTGATCCAAATGTGCTGATTATCTATGACTGATGTTCAAATTCACTGCAGGTAGGAAAGTATGCAAAAATCCAGTGCGGGAGTGTGAAAGTCAAAAACCAAAAAGTATCCATTAAACACTCTGGCAATCTCTGGCACCTTTTCTGCTCAAAGGGAGGAACATCCTTCTTTTACCGGGGCGTCCAATGCCGCATCAAATGTCCTCCACAATTCGAGATGACCAACCCATCCCATGACAAGCGCGGTCATGGGTGACATATTTCGCACTGGCGGGCACTTCCACCGCTACAAAGGATCACTCTGATCTGCATAATCTGGTGCCAGCCA
Source organism: Symbiodinium kawagutii (assembly GCA_009767595.1). NCBI lineage: Eukaryota > Dinophyceae > Suessiales > Symbiodiniaceae > Symbiodinium > Symbiodinium kawagutii. The sequence goes on from VSDK01006048.1 coordinate 511,893, forward strand.
CTACTAAGGATGAAAAGCACCTGGTGGAAATCTTTTGCTGAATGGCCCGGATTTTCGGGCGGGATGCCCATGGCTCATGGTCCCGGCAGTTTTGCACTCATTCAATCGTTGGACTTGGACATTCGAAGATGACTCGGGATATCTTGGGACTATGATTTGTCCGCGCTCAGAACCAGCAGCCAGCCCTGGATAAACTGCTGGACAGCTGGTGGGTTTGAGTGGCACCAGCCCCCCTTTTAAGCGCCAAGGGACGAATGAAATCCACCACCTTCAAGCGCTTCATTTGGATGCTCACATGTCGAGTGATCACCTCGGCAAGTGGAAACCCTGCTGGAAACAGCAAGAGATGCAAGGTTCAGAAACTGATCTTCCAACGCATATCTGGTGCGCTTGGGATTTCTCCCTGCTCAGGCCCCCTTCTCCAGAGGGAAGTTTCCTCTAGATTTTTTTGGGGACGAGGGCCCTCAAGTACAAAGCTTGAAGCCCAGTTTTCTTCAGCTTCGTTGCTTCACAAGAGCCCCCACTCCGGTTCACAACAGCTCTTGATGGCGATCTACTGATGGCCTATGAGTGCCCACCATTACCAAGAACGCTGAAATGCCATGAAATGCCATGAAATGCCATCATTTGACATTGCCGGCAACCTTTGACCGTTCATGATGGCTCAGCAGCCACTTCATCGCAGTAGTAGCAACTTCAAGTGGAGAAGCCCCGACCCATCCCGACCCCATCCAGCCGCCCGGAGCCTCTTCCTGAGCCATACTCCCTTCACTCGAAGGCAAAACTTTGTGAAACTCCTCATGGCGTGCGAGGCTTGAGGCCATTCGACTGGGAAGCTGTCTGAAATCACAAGATGCCAAAACCCCTGGAAAGTCACCGATGTAACTGATTGATACTGATTGGTCAACCAAGCAACCAACCAATCAGTATCAATCAGTTATATCCTAAACACCGGGGAAAATGAAAACATGGTTTCGTTTTTTTTTACGACCAACCAAATAATAAACAACCTGATGTTGGGTGTATCTGATTGAATGGTGGATGCTGGTGCTGCATCACATGAAACAATGAGTGGCTGGGCCCTGTTGACCGCGGCGAACGACTCGGTGGAGGTGCACCGGAATGGAGGGCCAGCAACGCCCCTCGATGGATCGCCCAAGGCACCAAGATGTTCCAAGCGTGCCGGGTCCCGTCGCTGTGCGGCAGGGCGATCACAAGAACAGCTAGCTGAAGGAACACCCCTGGGGGGTTCCTATGGGTTGATGGTGTCTCGCAAACTCGACTGGGTGGCTGGTATCACTGGTGCTCCAGGAACAAAATCCCTGGAACCGCCACTGGGACTCATCTGAGTTTGTTGATTGATGTGATGTGCCCTTTGCTTGATATACCACATCTGGTTGATCTGGTGGCTTCGCCCAGTCCATTGGATTCATCCCGAAGGAACTGCTGCAGTCAAGGGGGGGGACCTTTCAGACATGATGGATCGAACAATGAACGGTGACTCTCCCTGGGTTCTATCATTCCATTCATTCCAACATATTTGTCAAACAACCAACCATTTGTTAGCATTGGGGAAAATTTGAATGATATATCTGAAACATTTTGAAACCATCCACTAGTTGCATTTCCTGACCATGCTGCCCCACATCTTTCACGCCCAACCATTCCAGCCCAAGGGTCAGAGGATGAACGATAGGATTCGCTAGTGGATGGATGTGGATGTGATCTTCGATCCAACTTGCCCTGCTCCACAGCGATCGCTCGCTTCCTAGGGCACGGGGGACTGGCTTCGGCGGAGATTCTGGGGACGCTGCGGGCAATGACCTATACATGGCCTTGATTTGGGTGGAACAAGGCAGCGAAGTGGAGATTTTCCTGCTTCAAGTACCCATTCTCACTGTTGTATCTATCGACCTTAGTGCACTGTGACTAAGACTTAGCCAACCATGGAGGCAAAGAATCATTCCCAACCAGCCATTATGAACCATCAACCATTTGTTAAGATGCTAGCAATATCTAGCAACCATTATTGCTGCCACGTAACAGATTTACCATTTAACTGCTGGTCAACCATTAGCGAACCATCAGCTGAAGTCTTGGTCAACCCATGCAACTAGTTAACTCCCCACCTAGGAACTTACCATTAGTACAGCTATTACCGTCAACCACCCCTGTAGTTGACCAACCAGTTAACATGCACCTGTGTAACTATCAAACTATGATAAATTATGTAAAAATGAAATATTGACCTTTGTACTAGTCGACTACGCTTGACCATGGCTATTGGATCTACTGCCTGGAACCCAAACCTTCCCAGGCATCTACCTAAGTATGCAACCATTCGCGAAGCAGTCAACCATTACTAATCAGTTCATGTTATCTGTTACTGAAAAATTATGACCACCTAACCAGCCTAACATCATTAGCAACCCCTAGTATCAATCACTACTATCAACCATTTCACCATTGTTGGCTAACCAAGGTCAACCATTAGCTAAGCGTTCGTAACTATGCAACTAACTATATTTCTCAGAATAGGGGTCCCCCAAGTCATCCAATAAAAACAATTTACAGTGGTAAACCATCCATTTTGGGTGTCCTCTATTTTGAGAAACCACCAAAAGGCTTCCAACCATTCGCTCTGCCACTCTCAACCCCCGATGGCCCAACACGACTGGCCCAGGGACAACTTATTCGCCAAATTCGTCACCCTCGCAGGCTCCTGCCGCGGCACCAACGGGAGTTGAGAAACGGGTGGTGGCTCATAAGTGGAAAATGATTACTTGGTGGCTGTTAGATCCCATGCTAAACTTTTACTGGCTATGTGGTAAATCATTCAAATCATATCCCAAATGCCAAAAAGCTAAGTTTATCGCTATAGTCCAACCAGATTAGGAGTTGTCAATGCTGGTGGCTCATGAGCCACCAACAGGTGGTTCATAACCAGCATTTATGATGGTGGTTCGATCCGGCATCTTCCAAAGAACTCATCTGGTTCTAATGGTTAACCAAGAAGTATTCTTAATGTTAACGATGAATCGCTTCATTAGCCCCGTTAACCATTAAATTAGCTTGTAAACTATCATTGATTCACTATCCACTAGAGATAGTTTACAGGTTCTTTCTTGTCCCCAAGACACCCGGCGAAGCATTTGAAGTTGTGCCAGGTGGAAAATCAACCCTGGGGGTGCGCTCCCCCCGACCGGGTTCCCGTTGTGATTGTGAACAGGTTAACGGTTCGCAACTATGGCGAAGAGATTGCTGCCTACTAATTGTTGGCAGACTAAGCTTTATGAACTGACCAACTAATGGTGATTAACGGTTACTAACCAGCTTTATCGGCTTTATATTGATAAGTCATCAATTGCTATTAACCCACTATGGCTCACAAGTACAGGTGATCAAACTGCACTAGCACTACCTGGAAATCACCAGCGCTTTGGGCCACGCCCAAAATCACACCGGCAATGTCTGGTCTACCACGATTCCGTTGGGACATAAGGCTACGGCCGCAGCTCGTTAAACATGAAATCTGGTCATCCAGGCGTAAAGCTAACACCAGCGATGGTAAAATGAGGGGGGTTGTTGACTGCTGGCTCCACCATGCGCCTTAGCAACGAAATCTGGTGCGTGCTCACGCTGCCTGCTGCAGCAGTAGGGTCTATGGGCCGGCCAGCTATGTTGCAAATCTGGACCCAAGCAGGTGGTCCAGGTGGCCCGGGTGGTCCCAAGCCGGGGCGCCTTCTCCACTTTGATAATGTTTCGGGTCAACTCCGACTTGGTCTGTTTGGATTGGCCAATGGGAAACTGGCCCACGAGAATCACATAGACCAGCACCCCGAAGGACCACCTCAGATTCATCGCTGTGGCCCAGGCCTCCCATTGGTTCCCCTGGAATGCACAGCCACAACCCGCTGACCGTCGGATCTTGTCGCTGTGAGTTTTACGATGCCGACCGGTGAACCAAGCTCAGTCAGCCCTGGAAACGGTTGGACCATGAAACTCGAACATTTCTTCACTCCGAAGCTGGTGACCCATGAAAGCTGGTTCACTCAGTTTGAAAGCCTAGGTGAACCTCTAGGTGACCCATGAAATCTTTGAAACCCAGAGGTTTACCTAGGCTTCCACCTGGTGTTCACCTGGGGGGTGGCTGACCCCCCTCCGAAATCCGCCAACCGCCGTTGGCATCGCTGCAGCCCTGGCGCATGTCCGCCGGAAAGGCGTAACCTTCGCCCGCCAGCATCTCCGGTGCCATGTAGGACCGGGACCCGCGAGCTCCTGGGCACCGGGGCACCGTTTCGGACGGTGACGGAATGGGCGGCTCACCATTGGAGGACCCCCCTGGGGGGCACCGGTTCGGATGATGTAGTGAGCTAGTGCAGCTAATGATTCAATATAGAGATTCATTGGTGGTCAAGAATGGCGGATTTGAATGGTTGATTGACCATGGAGTAGTGGTAATGAATGGTAATGACTTCAATTGAGTGATTCACCATGGTGTACCATCAACGAAGCACGGAGTACCGTGCGAGAATGATGTGATAGTGATGAATTAGTGGCCAATAATGTCTAGAAGTTGCAAATCGTAATGGTCAATTTGTGGATGAAGTAATGGTCAATTTGACCATGGAATACTAATTCATTACAATCGTTGAGCCAAACACGATTAATTGACCCTCTTCCTCTCTCTCTCTCTCGCTCTCTCTCTTCGAGTCTGGCTGTCAATCAGCTGTCTCTTGTCAACACGTCTCCTGTACGATTAGCCATTAACCATTGATGAGCCATCCGCGCAACGTGATTTGCCAGCGTTCACCATGAGCCAAAAGTATAAACCACTTATGTTAGGTGATTCATGGTGATTCCACTCAAGAACCACATTAACACCCCCATCCAACCCCTGAGAATCATACTTTCGAACCCCCCCGCGAAGTCGTCGTTTTCGAACCTCCACCCGAACGACACACTTCGCTCCAAGGCTCTGGTCAATGGTCCCTCGGACGGTGTGATGTAAACCTCGGCCGCGCAGCTGGGCCACAGTTCTACGCTGATGCTGGAAGGCTCATCTTGCATGGTTCATGTCGGTGGTTCAACCAACTGCTTGGGTAGAAGCAGTTGGGTGTCAATGACCTATAGTTTCAACATGTTTCAACTATACTGCCAACCACCTTAGTTTCAGCATCATCAACAGGCTGATCATACGGATCATCACTGATTCCCTGGCTGAGGTAAGCTCATGGCTCATGGGAGACCCCAAATCTTACCATGGCCAACTCACCACTAAGCGATGCTGATGGTAGACCTGTCGGCGACCTTCGCCTCCAGGGTCACCATGTCCGGAACTTGTCAGCTGGCGCTGGTGATACGTGGCAGGTTCAGTGTTCTTTCAGCGCCCCCAAACCTGAAGGGTTGGAGAATCTGGGGACTTGACCGTTTCGAGGATATCCACAAGATCACCCATAATCTTCAAAAAAATGTCTTGATTCCGCCTTGAGCTTCAAGGTTCCTAACTTGGTGTTTCAGCCGGTGCCAGAAAATGGCCGGCTTCATCGATTGCAAACCTCTCGGATGTGCATCCCCAGCTCGTACCTCGTAATTAACAATGATTGTGTGGGGTTCATCCATTGTTAATAAGCTAATACCTTGTAAGTCACCATGTCAACTGGAACTCGTCACCATTGGTAGCTCACCATGGTACTAGCTAATACCTCATAAGTCACCATGGTGAGCTACCCAAGCGGCACAGATCCAAGTGCCATGACATTGCCACGAGCATGTCAGGCCCAGGGACCGCCAAACCGAAGTCCGCCAATTTCAAGATTTTCCCATCAGGACCTCCATAGAGCGCATTCTCAGCCTCAGGATCCGTTGCCGGTGAACCAGGTCACGTTTACGTCGTTTACGTTGCTGGTGAAGAGCTGTGACTGGTGGGGGCTTAAGGTGAATCAGCTGGTTAACAAGTTGGTTAAGCTGATTGATAAACTGAGTTGTGATGGTAAATAGCTAAGACTTGCTGGCTAATGAACGTCATTATGGTGAATTACTGATCCAGAATGCTCAACAAGTCGACGGCGGTTGAGTAGCTGGTCTGGATTGGCAGCTGGCCCACGAGTAGTTATATATAGTCAGTCACCAACAAAAGCAACGTGATTGATTAGCTAGTAATTCGATTAAACTGGTTGCCATTGTTACTTGATGGTTGTTGTCGTTGTTGCCATTGATTAGCTTTAGTAATTGATAATAGTCACCAACAAGAATTCGATGTCGCATCAAAACTGGAAAAACTTCTCTTTGGGAGCAGCAGCCACCAGAAGAACCAACCAGATCTTCCGCTCTCTGTACATACCCCCAGCGACCACAAAGGAATAATGATGCAGGTAGCTGGGCTGAAGGGGACGCCACCGAAATTGATGCAATTTGTAACCATTGAAGCCACCATCACTGCTATCAGTGGTTCCCAATGATGGTTTTCAGTTTTACCTACATGTCTACCTACCTATGCATACATCCATCTACATGTACCCATTTATCTACCAGTAGAATTGCAGCATGTAAAACTGCAGCATGTATTGATGCTTGGACATGCGAGTGATCTCCTGATCCCATGGGCCGCTCTGGTGCCGGCCTTGATGTCGCTGTGCAGCACCCGACGGCTGTGCAGATGTTGCAGGCCCGACACCAGCTGATGCAAATCTCCCAGGAGCCTCACAGGCGGAAGTGTGACCACCAGCGATGGCGCCATCGGATCCAGTCAGCCCCAGCCGTGCCAGGCTTATCCAGCCGTTGCTATGACATGTTTCTCCCGCAGAAAAGTGGCTGTTGGCCCTGCCTTGGTTAAATTCGAGTGCGAAAACAAACCACCACATTTTCTACCGTGCTTGCATCTTCAGCAAACATCCAACTCCTTTGCCACAAAATTTCAGCCAACGCTGCGGCTTGGCTTTCGGCGGTTGCCAAGCAGCTGGTCCCAGATCCACTTGGGATTGTCAATGAGCCGATCGAATAAGGAGCCTGTTAAGGTGGCAGGGAAGATTTCAATGCAGTGAATATGCCATATTTGTAGTGAATAATGAGCAGTAATACTGGTGTAGTGAATTTCAAGCACAGGTGATAATATGCTGGTGGATACTGTTGGTGAACAATAATTAAATGAATAAGTGTAAAATGCTTTCAACCAACAATATCCAGGAATGTTGAATTACTGGTGATGAATAGTAGTGTGAAATAGTGACTAATGATGGTTGATATGAGTTAGGAACAGTGATTGATAATCGTGAATAGTGGTCAATAGTAGTGGGGAATAACGGCGGCATATTGCTTGACAGTAGTGGATAATGAATAATGAATGCTTGGCGATGCTCGATTTCATACGAATAAACTGGATGGCCAACAACAAAGAAGAACTTCGCAACAGCCATCGATGATGGTTGCTGGTTCACAGACATTCCCGTGCGCCATTATAGTCCTCAATAGCCATCTTTAATCAACAAGACATCCCCGCTCTGTGCCACTATTGTCTGACAATAGAGTCAACAAAGGTCAACATCAACCAACAAAAAGAGCCCAAACCGCTATAAACGGCTGCTTCCCCGAACACGGATCAACCGCGGCGGTTCCCACGGCAACAACGGCAGCCCATGGAAACAGCGTCCCAGATTTTGGCCCAACAAGCAAGCGCTGTTGCTGACATCGTGAAAATGTGCACGCTCTT
>VSDK01006048.1:529779-568814 GCA_009767595.1 Symbiodinium kawagutii
CGTGAAACAAACACTGGTTACCCGTTGTTGTTTTGGAGGGGGGGTCAGTCAACAACCAGCCTTTGGTCAAACCAAGCTTCTATATTCAATAGGCAAGCGAATACTAAACCATATACCGAAACAACCATTGCTGCTTGCTCCCAGAGGTGAACAAACAAACGCTGGTTACCCGTGTGTTGTTTTCTGGGGGGGGGTGTTAACAACAACCTTTGCTTGCTCGCACCAGCCAGCAAACAAACACTGGATACCCGTGCGTTGTTTTTTAAGGGGGGGTCAATATAAGATGGACATCAGAAATCCGATGTGCATACAGCAAAATCACAAAACATCAATGCTACCCTTAAAGAAGATCATGAAGGTTCTAAACTTTAAAAAACATTGAAATACTACATTGAACAACGGGTATTCAGTGCTTGTTTCACCCAACAACAACAACAACAACAACAACAACAACAACAACAACAACAACAACAAGGACGAGAAGAACAACGACCGCGAACAAAAGTAACCGTCCTCGGCCTCGTCATTATCACCATCACCATCACCATCACCATCATCCTCATCATCATCATCATCATCATCGTCATCGTCATCGTCATCATCATCACCATCACCATCACCATCACCATCACCATCGCCATCACCATCATCACCACCACCACCACCACCACCACCACCACCATCATCATCATCATCATCATCATCATCATCATCATCCGTCGACAATACAACCAGGAGGTGATACACTGCAGTTAGCCCCAAAACAAATAGGTGGCACCGCCAGTTCGGAGCTGATGGACATCGACATTCCTCTTGTGATGGCCCCCATGAGGGAAAGGGGGAAGCTAGGTCTGGGAGCTCAAGGGTGGCTGGGGTCATGTCCGTTCAAGCCATGACAGGTAGCTGCGAGGCTCGTCCAGCTGAACATCTTGGCGAATCTGTTGGGTACAAGAATTTCACCGTGGAGCTGATAACGACCCTGGAAGGTGTGAGATCCCTGTCTTGCGCAAATGGTTTCTGAACGGTGGCTATGAACCACCGAGAAAAAGTTCAGAACCAAGATGCGTTCACCATCTATGGTTGAAACAGGGGTGGACTGGACACTATTCACCCCTGTCTCGACCATACACACTATGAACCATAGAAAAAAATCATATACAAATCCACAGTGTCTCTGGCTGAAACAGGGGTCAGCCTTCTTCGGCCATCTCCAGCCGTCTCCAGCCTCTAGGGAATGCTTCTCCTCCATCTCCAGCAACACAGGTTGAAGGCGATCCGGGAACCATACGGTGTCAGGATCCACCTTCACCAACCATCTGGCCTGCCAGTGGTCATGGCTATGATGGCTAGCAACTAAGGGGGTTACGATCATGATCGGCCGTTGGTTGATGATGGCTACTCATATGGCTGGTGAGTCATGGTCAGCGGTTGGTCCACGAATCCTGGCAGTTTCTGATAACCCTAGTGGTGAATACCCATTGCTCCACCAACGCTGATGAGTTGTTTCACATTCGACACAAAGAATTGTGAATCTACTGTCTTTTCTCTTGGCTTGTGAACCTACCGTCTTTCCTGTTGGCTGGTGAACCTACCGTCTTTTCTGTCGGCTTCATCAGACATATCAAGATATTAACAATGTTTGAAGCCAACAGAAAAAATCAGTGAAAACATGGGAGATTCACAGTGAACCACCATCAATCTCAACATAACTAGCGTGTCCTTGACTTGGGCGTTTCTCAAGTCATGGGGGTACCCCCAGCTATCATCCTATAAAAACGTTTCTCTTTCAAAGTAATGAGCCAACCATTCCTTTGGGGTTCCCTATGGCTCCAGACACCCCGAAAAAGCAGGTTGATTTTTCTGGAGCATCGATGCGGTGGCTCCATCAAATAGATGTAGCACGATGTTTGTATGGCAGTGAGCTTGGTGGTGGGTAGCTGGAAGGAAGAGGATCAGCAGACGATGAGGGAACCACTGATGAAAGTGGTGACAGAAAAATAGTCGAAGATTCAAGATGGCAAGGACTACCTTTTGTCATGAACATGCTAGGCTCTTGCGGGTGAATACTGATGAAAATCTGAGACTTGTGGGGATCGTGGTATACCTGGAAGATGACTGGTGATGACTATCATGATATCATACTCATGAGACCATAACTTTGCCGCACTCAAACCTACGGCCAAAGCAAGTTGCGATGCCAAGCCATGGCGGCTGCCCCCCCCCACAGCGCTAGCCTTGAGGTAGTCACCATCCAGAATCATGGCTCGCCAATATGCCAAGAAAGCCCTAAGAGCGCCGTGCAACCGAGCCGGACACCGGTCACAGCTCGGTAGGGTGAGGATTCAAGACGCAAACCACAACATTTCGATCAAGCTATTATCTTACTATGTTCAAGCAATTTTTTGTTCGATCTAGTTCGATCTCTCTCTCTCCATCGCCTTCAGATATTTCCCCTTTTTATCCGCTTAATTCATGTTCATGTCCGAATGGTTCCTGCATGATGCTGCCCAAGCGTCTCGGTGTTCAAGGCCGTCCCCCACTGCCCTGCAGCCTCGGCCACCTAGGCCGCCCCAAACAATGACCCTCAGTGTAAGGGAAGGAGGTAGGGATGGTAGGGCCCGTGGGGATGATAGGGTGGTAGGGATGGAGATGTCTCACAGAACCATCACCACTAGGATGGCATAAGAACATATAAGAACGTGTAAGAACTAGGTATGCTTGCAAGTTGGAGCGAAACGCCCACAACAAGTGTGAAGTTAGAAAACCCTAGGGTTAGAAGTGGCCCCTAAAAAAGGCTTGGTCAAGGAAGAATGAGTGATGCAGTGGCCGACAGATGCCGGGGATCACCAGCTGATATACAGGAAAGGCCGATCGCCAAGAAAAGGGGCGGAGATCCACAATAGCGGCCAACAATGTAAGGTTTACCCTGGGAAAGGCACCAGCCGCCAGGGACACATCGATAGGAGACAAGCAATCAGCCTTGATCACTGTAAACTTCGCACATTTAGACCAAGATAGAGATATAATACCCACCAGTTTCTAAAAAACTATCTTCACTCTAAGGCTAGTGTTGTATCAATCAACTGATCGATGACAGGACATAAGCATAGACTGTCACTGGTCATCATCGCTATTCGCAGATTAATAACCTACAAGCCTACATGAACAAGTTTCAGTAGGCAGGAGTTGCCTCTCTCATCGGCATACTGGCATACTCCCTCAACAAAGGCATGGCTCAAGCCATTTGCTCAAAATCATAGCTACTCGCGGTCGCAACGCCTCATGCCCATACACTATATTTATGTTCTAGAGCCAATTGATACTGACCCTTTGGATGTTTTTAGTTGTTGGTCACTCTCCGTTATTCTTCGCCATCATCCCCTGTCATCAACCAGTTTGTTAACCACGACTGCGGACGAACCCTTAATTGCCATTGACTAGGCATTTTGTTTTGCATGAAACTGACACGATCATCCGGCTGATGGAATTCAACTATATATACCAGTCTTCTATCTTTTCACCCAAGAAAACGATAAAATGATACAAAATCATGAAACAAAAACAAATCAAAATGCTACACAATCATACGAACTTGAGAACAAATGAAGTGATCGTATCTAAAAATACAATTATCTTCTCTTTTACATTCTTTAACCATGATTTGCTGATCTTTTTGTTGCCTCTATTTGGCAGTGGGTCAAAACCCTGTACCTCTGGTTCCCCTATATATCATCAACCATGGTTTTCCCTCTTATTGTTGGTGGTTGTCCCCTGGTTCCCCATCATTAACCATTATTTTCCCGTAGTTTGTTGGTTATTATCCCCCATTATTGGTTGGTAAATATTGACCCATGGCCATTTCTCCATAAAAGGACACAAACGGATCACGATGGCACCTCCTATGACCAGCAGTCGGATCCGCGCCTGGGAGGTGTTGATGAGGTGCGTGGCGAGCTGTGGCGCCAGCTGCAACCGTTGGCTGCTGTAGATCTGGGCCGCATGGCGCATGGGCGGCCCGTGGTGGTGGTTCATGCGCCCAAAATGCTGGGTTTAGGATGGCTAAGGGTGGTGAATTCGTGTGCTTGTGGTGGGCTTAGGTAGTTAATGATGATGGTTAAATCTGGCGAATGATGTCTAAATCGCTCGTGGTTCATGATGAAAGGTGGTAAATGAGGCTGCTATTCACCCCACTTTGCGAGGGCGTCCAGTGGGTTCCCCCATTGAAACAAGATGAACCACCTCCATTCTCTCTCAAGATCGTCTTGGGGCTGAGCAAGACGCTTAACCTGGATTGACCTGGGCCATGTCAGATGATGGGCTACCCAAGGGTACCAAGCTCCTCCAGGCCAAAAAAAAACGCGCGAATGCATGCCTTCCAGTGCTCGCACATGAAGATGCTGTAGTAGTACCTTGGTGCGAGCACACCATGAGCGAACACACAGCGGCATCAACGGCATGTCGACTCGAGGCATGGCTCCATGTTTAAGTCACTGTCCTGAGAACCAGTTCCCAGTGGCCTTCAGAACCCTAGGAAAGAGGACAGAGGACCCTGCGTCCGGTATGCCATGGGGTGCCCTGGATGTCTCACCTGTTTTGCTGCAAAGCTCCTCACGCCCTTTCCCTACCACCGGCTGCTGTTGCAAGACACTTCAGACACTTCTGCTGCATGATGGCCAAGTCGACCTCCCAAGGTCACCGCCGTGAACATGCAGCCATGTCCAAATAGCATGAGCCACCCATTTTTTATAATCGAAAATAGCACGGCCAAGCTGCCGCAAGTGCAAAGCCAAACCCCATCCCCAACACCTAGGTCAACTACCAATGTAGCCTAGTGTCAACGATGGTTACTGATGATTTCTACTTACTGCGGCTCAACGGCTGCGTTGAGACTTTGAGTTTACTGCCGCAAGCCGCAAAAGCCTTTCGGGTCGGGCGGCCCCAAGGCGCAGGGCCCCTGGCTCCCTGCAGCTCCCCTCACCTCGTAGGAGTATGGCAGGATCAGCATGGTGCAGAACATGGAGGCGTTCGCTGCCCGGTAAGCCTGTCTGCAGCGCGTTTTTTTCGTGTCCCTTCGCTCAACTTGAAATGAGTTGAGCCTCCCTACCAAGGCAGGAAAGAATCAGAATAGTATGGTGATTGACCGTGGTTAAGCATCATTAATGATGGGAAGTACTGCAATGGACCATGATATGATTTTAAGGTGACGCTTCCTTCTTTGAAACCAACACCTGCTTTGACCACGAGCATTTCGGCGCCCGCTAGGAAGCAACAGTAAAGGGCGCCGACTCAATTATCACTGGAAATGGCTGATTTTGGAATGTTCCATTTCCTCGTGCTGGTGCCAAAACACCTACAAAAAGTCACCGAATTCCATGTTGAAATCATGAAGGTTCTGATGGTCTTCTGACAGGCTTGGCAACAATTTGCAGCTAGATCCGGCTTCAAATAGACATGAAGAAGTCACCTATGTTGGTACCAGCAACCATTCCTGGTCACGGTCACACTTGCGGACGGCTGGACGGCCTGGCACCTTTGAGGAGTCCAAAGTGATAAGATCAGATAAGCATTGACAAGTCAATAACTGCCTACATACACAACCAGCAACACATAACCAGCAACAGGTTGTTTGTCCAAAAAAAGCGCATATTCAGAGGTGTAGCCAACAGAGAGGTCCTTGCCACCGGCATATTGGTCATCATAGGTTTCATGCCAATTCACCAAGCTCGTCCAACCGCCCAAACCCCCAGAGCTCAGCACAGATACCACCGGGTCTCAAGTGCAGTATCCAACACAAATAGAGGATACAAAACTCCAGTAGTGCGGGAAGCAGCTCAAGCTGACCTTGGGTTTGGGCAAGGTATGTTTCTGCAGCTCATCGTTGATCCACGGGTAAGGCGACTCCTGCAGTCCAACTTGGGGGCACATGGGCCCCAGCTATACCAGGAGTTGATTGACAGTTTATACCAAAATTATCCGGTTCCCAAAAAGATGGGGACATGAATCATGGGCACTGCCGCATTGGAAAGCGAGATGGAATGTCAAGCAGGCACCTAGGCCCACAGTCAGGGTATGTCAAAAAAATGGGAGGGCCACAAATCCACTGTATGACTTGCAGGTTCCTTGGATGTGCTGGCACTACTGTTGTTGGGGCTGGCGGGGAAATTTCCCATTTGGGTTGCCCGGACATGAGCCCAAAAACAAAGCGTTCAGCTCAACATGATTTGGCAATAACAAGAGCTTTCTCACTGGTCATGACGGGCGGTCGCTGTACTCCCCGAATCTCTCACCGCGATCAACTCTTCATTTTGGTTATCCTTGGTGGCACTGGAAGGCCAGCGGCGGTCCTTGCGGTCGCAAGGATATCCTGAATAGACGCCAGCCTGAACCACCGGGATGGGCGAAACTCCCATGAGAACAACTCTGCAATTGATGGTTAGTTCATACTCAATTGTAAAATTGATAGTTAATTGATTGTTGATAGTGGTCAATTGATGGATAATGGCTCATTGTGGATAACTGATCAATATTGGATCCTTTCTTGTGCACATGTTGAAATCTCCACATGGCAAAATGTGAATCACAAATGTGTTAGATGGAAGTTAGATTTTTTGATTTTCATCGGCATCGGTATGTTTGCCTCGCCCCCTTTCGCGGCTTCCTTCATGCCACATCACACCACATATGCGCCAAAGGCTCTGGGTGGGCAGGGTGGGCATTTTCAGGTCAACATCCCCTCTCTCCAAACCCAAACCTAAACGTGCCGCCTGTTTTCTGGCCCAAAAATCCGGAAACAAGAACGTGGTTGGTGGTTTCAACCCCTATGAAAAATATGAGTCAACCCACCATTTGTCAATAGTTCCTAGGGAAAATAAAAATGTTTGAAACCACCAGCCAGAAACAGTTGATCAATTCCTTTCTTGAAGCTACCTGGACCTCACGGCACGACAACGCAGGCCTTGAACTCGTGGATGAAATGCTGCGTGTGGTTGCTGCCCTTGTTGGCCGACTTGGCGTCTTTGGGGAGCTTCCTTGGCAAATGTGGGAAGACCTGATGAGGCACGGCTGATTCATCATGGGGCACCCGTGAACAAGAGATGGATCAATTTTGACCATGATTGGAGATCAACATGAGGAATGCCGGACTTGTCAGTGAATTGTACTACCCAGGATGATTACCTTTGACCATACCCAAAGTGGTGATCGAATGACGTGTTGTTTACCTTCGCCTCCTTTCAAGGGAGGCTACCCTCGCCACTGGTCTTTGCACCGTTCGCACCTCACACGATTCACGGTGAAACGGTAGGTTGGCGTTGATTGTTCATTCACCCTCAATTACTGGTTGGTCATTGGTCAACTAAATGATTCACCAACTGCGAATCAGTGATTAACCAACGGTTTACGATGAAACAAAATTCATCATGCCATTAATGATTCAACCAACTAGTTAGCAAAATTCACTTCATGCCATGGTTGGCTCATCATGAATCATTAGTCCTTAACGCACTGGCAACTGCCACGTCCAGAGGCACAGTTGGTTCCAAGACTCGGGGTCTTCTTCAGAAAGCACCCCCATTTGCTCCAGGAAAAGCCCTGGAGTGCAGTGGATCAGGACCCCTTGAGGTGTCCCATGCTGTCGATGCTGTAACCCACCTGTGGTGTCCACATCCCCCAAGAAATGGTGGCTTTAGTGATGGCTAACGGTGGCTAACCGGTGGATACCGGTGGTTAATGGTGATGATGATAAATGATGGCGAATGACGCACCAAAGGATAAGCAATGCTGTCAACATCCATGCTGCGGTAACCTCCATTCCAGTCGAGACTTTTTCCCGAATGGTGCTTCAGCATCGTCACCAGGTGCTCTGCGACTTTTTGCGATCAGACAGGGGCACATCATGATGTTATCATATTAGCTCTCTTCACGTCATGGTTCTCAATAGCCGTGGCGGCCGCCACACATCAGCCACATGCGCATATATAGCTGGTTGGTGGTTGCATGCCATCCCGAAACTATTCGCTAATCAACCAACCCTCTCAAATACTACGAGTGCCTACCCAGTAGGCAAAAATGAAGAAAACAATGATTAAAACCACAGCCAAATCAACACCCAGCGTTTGCGTCTGCTTATGCCACTTTGCACACGGTGCTGAGGGGCTCCCTAACAACGCACCACAGATGGCTAACTCCCAGTGCTTTGAAACACTTATTGCGGCCTACCAGCTCCCCCGCAGGAGCTCCATCTGGGAACGCGTGATTTTTTCATGGCCCCTCAATTTGACAGTGGCAACAATCATGTCAAGCACTTGATGCAACGATATATTTCAGTATATATTTCAGTATATTTTGGTAGAAAAAATATGAAAAAATATGGATGATTCACTTCCAACCTTCAATAATTCCAATGTTCAACGTACGCTTCACCAGCAACAACCGGACAGCAGCCACAACCAGCAACGGCCACAGCCTCACAGTCGGCGTTCCAAGTACAGGCGCGCTGGCAGTGGGCTGGGCTCTCCACGCCCCGAGCATCTCTCCATTCCACGCGCGAAGGGAAGTCCTGGTGGCGACAAACCACCCTGTGCCAAGGAACATGGAGCCCGACGCAACAATCCCATGGGCAGGTACGAAAGCATAGGGGCTTTCTCAATCCCCCAGCGAAAGGCTGTACATGCCATGGGCTGGTTGGAACCGGAGAATCAGCAAATGCCCATATGTTCACATATGCTTTCTGTGTTGCAAGAGCTCCAAATGAGATCTTGCACCAGCCATAACTCATCTCATGCCACTAGCCACTGCCCATGGCCCCGTCATGGCCCAGCCGCCGGTCCGTGTTGTAGAACTGCGTTCCGCAACGGTGGGTGCCCTGCCAGTAATGGAGCCCAAGGATGGCCTTGCGGTGCTCCTCAAACTGCTGGTGCTTCTGAATCCTGGGTGCCGTGCTGGAGCGAGGTTGGAAGTGGCCATGGCCATGGGAGTGGTTGGTATCAGCTATGGTCAGGTGATGTCAGGTGTTAACAACATGGGTTAATGATTGCAAGTAGGTCAATCATGATTAATCATTAATCCTAATGGATATATCTTAGTAGTTAATGATCAACTATACTCGATTACCATCACCAACACTTTTCAGTTGTTTTCAGTTGTTAACTGTTTTCAGAATGATCACAGGAAGGTTGATCCTAATTCATCGATCTTAGATAATCATGCTTAATGGTTGATGATGTAATGCCGCTGATGATGACGAAGGTAATCTAGTAACCGGATCATAGCTATAAAGTGGCCTGATAAAGACTATGAACATGGTAGTGGTCGATCATGATTGACATCAATAGTCCATACTGGCTTCTATTGGTTGAGAATCGCAGGTCAAGAAGGGTGAACGACATGCACAACAAGCGCCAATAATTCAACTCACCTTCTTCGTGCGAGTTAGTATCCGTGATCAAGACCTGCGTCAAAAATACATTCCGCAAACTGATCGGGTGCTTAAGAGTTGGGAGTTGGTCAAGCTGGTCGCACTTAGCCAAGCATTGGATAGGCAGCAGTCACCCTCTCGCAGTGACCTGTTCGCTGGTCGCTGCTGATGCCAAGTTTGGCCAGGAACCCAACGAATGTGTCTACAAACATCTCAGGTCACCCGACTCAACCCATAGATGCTGGGTATGGCAGTTCCTGAACCATGCTGCCGGGGCGGTTGCTGCCAGGGCACATGCGTGCATGGTCACTGCTAGCAATGGCAACATGATCCGCGCAGATCTGTTGAGCCCTGGTCTTCTTCCTGGGAGGATCCAGCAGGCAGCAATCCCATGATCAGTTTTTTCCAAACCAAAATTTGCATAGAAAAATAGGTATGATTATTTTTTCACTCAATCATCTGTGCTGACATCTACAAGGGACTACACATGACCATACTCCACAAATGAATCATGTGACTCGGTCTTCACACAACAATGAGCTTTCACACGAAAAACACATCAGCAAGGCCGTTCAAGCCATACCTGGCCAGGAGCACAAAATTTTCCACCTCTGGGACAGGGCGTTTTGGAGGGGCCCGCTGCTACCTTTCTATGACAGGCGCTACCCCTGGTTGATTAGCATTCTCGCGGCTGGATGGGGGTGTAGGTCATGCATTCCCCAACCGGCACAGAACGAATCATCAACATAGGTTGTTGGTTATTTGCTGGTCATTTGTTAGCGATTTGTTCGGTATTTGTTTTGGTCATGAGTGGTGTGTTTATCTCATTTTCATGACTGAAAATGATCAGCCACCAAGGGACCATTCCTGAAATCCCCAGCAATTGACCAGGAGAACAATCCTAAGCTCCCGGGAAGGACCAGGCATCACCACCGAACCAAGCTACAAATAGACCCACTTCACGTGCACTTTTCCATCCTGTCAGGCGCGAGGAAAAATTGTGAAACTCTCAGGCCCAATCCTGGTGGCTCATAGATCCCTTGGTGGGTTTAGGGTTTACCATTAATGGTGAAGATTACATTATAAGCCATAAACCCAATTAGATTTTTGGGATTCTTAGTGGGTATATGGGGGGTTTCTCAAGTCATGGGGGGCCCAAAGAAATGCTTGGTTTACTACTATAAATGACTATTAATGGATGATTTGGGGGGTCCCCTATTTTGAGAAACCACCATGTGGTAAACCCATCCAATCCCAAAAACATTAAGAATCTAACTTCGTGGCTGTAAGCCACCGAGCGACTGAAGGAAACACGGCATCGCTGTGCTCACCCGCAGGCACTCTGGGTGCTATGGGCTGAATGCAGCACCCCAACTTTCTGACACTAGGATACCTGTTTAGCCATGGTCACCGTTTGATATAATTCCTTATCTCTCGCTCCCTCCATTGATTCTCCAATACAATTCATTGAAATAGCTGAATGTTCCGGAGATAATATCGTGGTAATTTGTGGATGTTCTTTGCTATGCCGCAATCTCCGGTCACTGGTTTCTCCACCAAAATGTCTATCACTGTCACTACCCAGGCTTTTTGACGACATAGGGCAACGGGGCCACATTCTCCGCCGATGCCGATCAAAAGTCACAGGCATCGATCTGGGAACAAAGCACTGTAGGCGATCCGTGATCCTAGACAGTTCCCCTGCTCGCACCGGCGAAATACAGGTCTTAGTGCTTGTCACTAAGCACTGTTAAGCATCAAATGCCATCAGCTCAACCATCACTAACCAATACCAACCAGTATCACCAACCGTCCTTCGCCATCACCAACAATCATTAGCCGATATTATTTAACATTCATTCACCATCATTAAACATTACTCAAGCATCACTAGCCACTATCAGTCACAACCGTGGTTAATGTTGACCATAGGTTTACTAGTTGAGAGGGTGCCACCTTAATAGGAAACCAAGGCTTTGGGGAGATTCTAGGCATTAGAAACCATTCATAGTAACCATATCTACAAACTGTTATTATCACTCAATCTAATCATCCTCATTTTGTGCATCAATCATCACTAAGCCATCATGGATCGCCATCATTCACCATTCCTAAGTCATCATTCACCATTTTCTGCATGATTTGCCGTCCTTATAAAGCATGATTGAGTGCCTGATTTGCCATCTCTCTCTCTCTCTCCATAGCCATCCCTAAGGTTTGCCATCGTTAACCATCATTTTCCATCATTGACCACCATTTTCCACATGATTTGCCATGGATCATGGACCACTAGCTGACCACCAGCTGACCACCAGCTGACCACCAGGTGACCACCAGGTGACCCCGTGCCCTGGCAGTGCCATGCCATCGCTGACCTTCAGATCCTCCTCCTCGAGCTCCGCCGCAGCGCGGGCGGCCGCGGCAGCGCCCGAGTCGTCCCAGCGGGGGGGCCCGCGGCAGCGCCCGAGTCGTGGGCGCTGTCCGTTTCGGTGTCCGTTGCGGTGGCGCCTTTTTGCGGCGGAGCGGAGGCGGAGTCACGGGGGGAAAATGCTGGGATTTGATGGGTTTGAGGGTTGATGGATCTGATGGGTGATGAGTTGATGGATTTCATGGTTGACACCTGTTTGATGGGTTTGATGGATTTGACGGTCGATATAGTTGGCTCATGGATTTATATTGATTTATTAGTTGGTTTTGATTGATTTATACGGATTTCATGGTCAATAGATGGTCAATAGTTGACTAGTTGTTGATTATTGATGGTTGTTATAGTTGACGGTTGATTTGTGTTGATTCATGGTTAGTTGACGTGCTTCATTCTAATGCTTCATTGCTGTAGTGATCACCCTTTCTCTCCATCGTAGCTGTTTGACAAATGGCACGTGACGGTTAATCACTGGTTGATAATCAACAACTGATTCATCATTGGTCATCATGGTTGGGGGTAGGGGATCAGAAGAAGAGGGATTGGCTGCCAGGTAGTACTCGGTACTCACAAGATTTGCTCATTGCACCCCCAGATGTGCATCCACCATGTGAGCCGACAAATTGAGTTATTTTTGCCAAGAAGTGTGGGGTGGAAATACCGGTGGCATCGAAAAACATCCAAGCATCACTAAACTCTTATCAACAAGACCGAACACAAGCTGGCGTCAAAAGTAGTTACATTTGTCTGCCTGAAACGATCGATCCACCTGCAAATACAGCGATTTGAAAAGAGATTCGGAAAAGCTCATACCCACCCATTGGAATCATAATCTATGCATATTCTTACTACCCTGTGACGGTTGCTACTACGCCATAGGCGAACACTCGAAGATCCAGCTGATGATACATCTGGACCCTTACATTTCATGATAAAGCCCCACTTATCGATGATGAAACTGATGACACTTTCTTCAGAGCTGGATCTCCCATTGCTCTCATGGTTGCTTTCTCACTGTTGAGGCCAAGGCAGGCAACAAACTGCCGAGCTGAAGGCTAAGTTGGTAAATGTCAGCAACTAATAGGGGTCATTAACTAATGGGAGTGTAACGCGTAAGCGTGCATAGCCCCCCGGGTGCACGCGTCATGCCACCAGAGGTTGTCGTCAAGTGACAATGCTCAGTGGTATGGGCAGACTGAATTACACAGTAACCAGCCATCAATGGCAAGCTACCCGATAATTAGCTGGCGAAACTATTTGAAAAGAAACGGGAAATGAAACTGTAGACTACACGCTCTCAATGGGGCGTCAACCAGTTCTAACTAAGTTCTGGATCCTTCTGGTCGTTGTCAGCTATGATGAACCAGCTAAGTGACCATCAAAGATTATAATAATGAGCCATTCTCTCTAATCATCATACAACGTCCTCAATGCCGGCCAACAAAGAAGCCTGGCCAATGGCGTTCCTGGCTGACGAGCCAGCCAACCAGCCTCATCCCATTGCTAACCTGACCTAGCATTTCAATCCATTTCACCAGTCAACCAAGCATTTCCAGCCACTGAATTACCATCAATTGCCATAAAATACCATTTATTACCATGACGTACCATTAATTACCCCATTTATTCCCATTAATTACCATTTATTCCCATTAATTGCCAGTAATTGCAACAAAATACCATGAGTTACCATTAATTACCATTTATTCCCATTAATTGCCATGAATTACCATCATTCACAGCCATTTCGAACCATTTTCCCCAGCATTTCCAAGCATTGAACCAACCATTCCCAGCTTCGCCGGCCACGTGGCCTCGCAGGCGCCGATCGAAAGCATCCCCATCCGTCGCGAAGAGCTGCGGCTGCGGGTCTGTGAGGTCCTTGGAGGTGCCGTGCGGGGGAAGAAATGCTGAAGGAATGGTTTATTGAATGGTAATGAATGGTAAGTACATATAATACATGGTTAATTAATGGTTAATAATGGTTTACTGTAGTAATAATGGTTAATAATAACATTAAATGGGTAATAATGGTTAATAAGAATGGTTTATTGAATGGTAGGTACGTGTATGGTTTATTGAATGGTAAGTACATGTAATTGTAAGTACATATGGTATTATTTATTGGTTTATTCAATGGAAATAACCACCAATATGAAGCAACCAATGTCATGGTGGTTATTTCCCAGCCAACTATAGGGAAACCAATGGTTAATGATTAATAGCAAGTAAGTACATGTAATTAATGGTAAGTATTTAATAGCAAGTAATGGTTCATAATCATTGTTAATAATAATAGTTAATAAGTAATAATAATGCTTAATAATGGTTAATAATAATGGTTAATAATGGTTTATTTTAAATGATGGTAAGTATACATGTCATTGCCCCGAAGAATGAAGGTCAGTAATGATGGCTAATGGTTAATAACGATGGTTAATAATGATGAAGGATAATGGCCAATAATGATGGCTCGTGATGTTAAGATTGGTTTATTGATCTAATTGACCAATAGTTACTATTGGTTACTAGTTGGTTTACCGGTTCCCATTTGATAGTCAATTACTGGTTGGTTAATCCCTAGTGGGTTAGCTGGTTATTTTTTGTGGGTAGGGGAAATATGTTTTTCAGACCTTGCTGACCTTGTTGACCTTGAGGTGTAGGGGGGGATTCATTAATCCGGGGTTGGCATTAAGCAAGGGTTGATTGGTTAGTTACTTTTGATTAATACGATGACCACTTGTTGACCATTAGGAATCGACCAGTAGTGAGCCAAGGGTGATAATCTTCGGAAGGTTCAGTAGTCGCGTTGGGGCGCCATTTTCTATCCAAGATTCTATGACCGTGTTGGTCCAACAAGCGGATAAGAAGTATCTGGCACAATCAGGAACCGGCGAATATCTTGAATATGTTAAAGACGTACATGACAATGGGGTTGGTGGCAAGCTATTCGCCATTATCACATTACACGCTGGCAAACGAATCTGGATATTAAAGATCACCCGTTTTTAAAGGTAAACCAGCCATCAATGGTGGAATTTCCACGCAACGTTGCCAGAGAGTTGTGCTCGTCCTCGTTTGTTGGGGCGTTCTCTATATAATTTTGGGGCCACAGCCACGTTGCAGGAAGCGCATCTCAACCAATGCATTGTGTTCAGCTGAACTTTGCTCGTCACGGGGCGGGACATTTTTTCAACCGGCCAAGATGTGAAAGTTGATCACAATCTCCAGCTGCAATAATAGCCATCATGAATCACCAGTAATCATCATAACAGATATAATAGCCATCATTTAGCTGCTAGTCCGGCGATTGACTGTAAGTGCCACCCACATATCTTTCATGTGATGTGGGACACGTCGATGCCGAGATTCTTTACATTTTTTATCCCCTTGCTGCTTGGCACATTAACACTCTCCGTGCACAGTGTTATCCGACCAAAAATGGAGTTCCCGGTGTTTGAGCATTAACTACATTCTTTCCGGGATGATTGGTGGCACCCTCATCTACAGAAATACCAATCTAGCTAGGTATAGTTATTTTACCACTCTGGTCCTCTGGCCGGTGTCTGGCCGTTGGGAAAACACCTGCCGCCCAAGTAACAAGGACATCCTTCATCTTTCTGATTGGATGGATGTGGACCGAGTCGTGCAATTTCAGTTTATCCTCTGCGGAATGCAGTTGAGAAAGCTGACCCATGCTCAGGGCACCAACAAGCCTATTGGAAGGATGCCTGCGATTGCATCATTGCATGAGCAAGATATACATGAAATGACTCCATGAACATATCATTGGGAGTCGGGGTGGTGCTGATGTCCACCCCTGAAATCAGCAGGGCCTCGCTGATTTCACATGCTGAAGCATGTGGCCATGAATAATCGACCAGCCTATCAAGCAGTCAAGCAGTCATTTGATATAACTCTTAGGAATGATGTGGTGATCAGCAACTTATCGAGCAATCAGTTGACATTTTTAATGTTTATATATATACATATACATATCAATACAGTAAATATTTTCAAACATCAATTTAAAAAAAGAGTAATATTCATAACTCTTGGCCTACCAATGGTTTGAGGGGGCTGACATGGACTCGCGAAAACTGCCTTTACGCAGTCCCCAAAGCAAACGTCTGAAGTAAAAGCCATCAATTGGAGATCGGAAAAAAACACAATGGCTTTGGGTCTATACCCCAGTGCCCTGGTAGACATATACTTGCTTACTGGAAAGGACCAAACAAAGCTTTATTATCTTATTGGTATGCTCACTCACCCAGTTGTGGCCGGTGAATGTTGAACCACTAGCCACATAGTTGGTATATCCCGCAGCCTTGTTGACTCTCATCCCTTATTATCAAGCATTAACCCTTGCAACTGTTTGTCATCCGATGGCTGGTACTAAACCATAACATACGGTGACACATATAGTTGGCATATGGGTGTTTCTCAAAATAGGAGTACCCCCAAGTCATCTAGCTATTAGCCATTTATAGTAACAAACCAACCATTTTTGGGGCTCCCTATTTTGAGAAACCACCATATGTTGGCATATGCCCCTACTATCCTCCATCTAATGCTGGCTCCCGTAGCATTCCAGGCAACTGGCAGCTCCTGGCCTCGACTTAAGCCCGGGCGGACCGCCGCTCCCTTCCAGCCAGATTTTCAACAACCAGCTGTTCACCAACTAGTCCCTACCGTTGCTGGGTTACTATCCCTTCTGGTCAACCAACCATGTGTTAATGATTACTAGGGAAAAAAATTATGAATCAAATCACCAGCCAGCCTTTATCTCCTACTATTGCTAGGATGCCATACTATCAACCAGCTCACCATTGGTTGGCAGCCTCCTGGTGCAGCCAAAAATGGCCGCAAGGGTGAATCCCCTTTGGGGCCTTCATCTTCCTCAGCTTTTCGTGGGAACCCACGATGACCTGGCCGCGGTGGATCTCTGTGGCGATGTTTTGCCAACATGACATTCATTGCAAAACACCACCTAATTGACCATATGATTTGTGCGTCAAAATAGATGGTTTGTATATAAAAGCAAAAAAATCACCAAGACTACTGATTCTTCACCACCCAATTGAAGCCTAAGAATCGGTATAATCACCATCCACCAATCCATTTCATCACCCATTTAATCACCTAACGATGGATGGTGATGGGCTTCACCACCGGCATCCCGTTGGCTCCCGCCGCGCCTTCTTCCGCGCTCCTTTGGGCGGTCCGCTGTCGCAGTTGGGCATCTGGTAGTGGTCCCAGGTGTCCTGAGCGCAGCGGGACAGCCAATGACCGGAAGTCAACAGGGTGATGGGTGACGTTGCATTGGAAATGTCGGGGAAATATAGGGGAAATATAGGCAAAAGATATGAGATCATAACCAAAAACATCCAAAAACTAGAAGTCTTGCTTGGTTGTCAATAGATTGTGACGGAATCAGAAACAACTTGAATGGTTGTGTAAAGTTTGTTGTGCTTCAGAATTGGGGCATACAGGGAATCAGACTATATCAGAACCATACAGAACCAACAACAACAAGAACAACAACAACAACAACAACAACAACAACAACAACAACTTTGACAATAGCAACTTTAACAACAACAAGAAGAGAAAAAGCAGCTCGGCACCTTGTAAGAAAGAGAGACCTCCCGCGGTTCTGCTTAGTTTGACACAGCTCACTCCAGCTTGCCGCAGCTCACGTGCTCCACCGCCCGGGTGCCTTGACATCGTTGCCCTCAGCATCCTTGTGCCACCCACTGGGTGTCCAAAGCTGAGAACCCTGCGGCAGCGGACACAATGCTTGAAGAGCCAAGTGGTTGAATGGTAATGGTAACCCAGGATGAAGCTAAACCCCTGGTTGATGATCACTAGGGGGGGGTTCCATTTTAATGGAAAACCAGTCGGCTTTTAGGGGATACCCCCTATGATCATCAACCAGGGGTGGCTCGCTTCATCCTGGATAGCCATTAGCCATGTAGTTGGTGGGTTTTCCCAAGTTTTCCTACTGGTTGTATCTTTGGGGTATCAGGTAAAGAACACGCCCTTGGCGCTAGGTGAAACGCCTGGCTGATCCCCACAACCATGCCCCTGAGCCATGGACATGACAGCTCACAGGATTATCATCATGAAAGTCTCCCATGCATGGCATAAATATGCGCAAACCCTTCCTTTCGCCCACAAGCATCCTATGGGGACTTTTAGTGCTTCTTATATCATCTTCTTCTTATATCATCTTACGGGGTATCTTATGAATGTATCTTAACTATGGGGTATCCTATGATGATGAGGTATCTTCTGAGTATATAAAAATAAATTTAAGAAAATATATAATATATGTGTGGGGGTTTTTAGGGCTTTGGGTTATAAACCAATTTTCAGGGAAACGTGTGCAATTTCATATTGCATATTGTGAGTTACATCCAGCCCAACACACGGTCCTGCGGGTTGGGTTGCGAAACCTATGATGGTGCACATGCCGTGCCCGCTTCTTATGTGACCCCACAAACACGTCTTGTGATGCTGCAAGACATCAATGAGATAGATGCGGGCAAACAAAGGGATTTTCCACATAGATATCTGAGAGATACTCCCTCTTTGGCACCCTTGTCCAAACAAACGGATACAACCATCGCCAAAAGGATGAGCGTCTCAAAGACTGCACATCAAATGTTCCCTGATCACATCGGCCCCATGAAATCGCGGCCGAAGCGTTCAAGCGCCTGTCTGTATGGGGCCCTGTTCCACGTGTGCCTGGCGGGGCAAAGGTGGCACCCCTAACAAAGGGTTGTGGCCAACGTTGGCTTCGCCATGAAATCATGCCTCGGAAGCTCAATGCTTTATGATTGTGAGGTATTTTGCCGAGGCAATCTGAGACAACCCTGTGGAATCCCAGCCTGTAGAACAAAGAATTTGACAACGATCAATTGGCAATCATGTTCACGACAGTCCATAGACCCGGAAATTTGAAACTCCACCTGTGTCGGCAGGATTCTACGGAAAACATGGGGTAACTCAAGGAATAGCATTGCCCCGGGGGTCCACTTGCACAGTACCCCACTGGAACCAACTGGCATCAATCGGTGGGGAAACCGCTGCAGGAGCAGCGCGGCAAGGCACACCCTGGTTCGGCGCTTGGCTGGGCTCAGCTAAGCTACTGACCTGCTGAAGCAGCTTCAACCATCAACTGATGAATCAGCACTTGGTGGAACCTGGAGGGATTCCACCGCTTCGAGAAATATCAGCCATCCAATTTTGGGGATCCACCATGTTTTTGAGGGATCCTTGGTGCTTTTCTGATCACGGGTTAGAAAATTAAACTGGTGAATATTGACGTTTTCCATGGAGGATCAGCAAAACATCACGTAGGGGCCCTGCCAAGTGGGGACGATTAGCAACACATATGGGTGTTTCAAGATTTAGGGGGTCCCCTATGACTTGAGAAACACCCGCAAGTCGTCCAAAGATGCCGTCCATACATACGACTGCTACTTGCCAGCCGGGTTGTCCAACGCCGGCCCAGCACGAATGGCGCCTGTGGAGGATCGTGAAACATCCCGCCAGGACCACTATCCCCAGAACCGCTTTCGATACCTGAGCGATGGGCTTGGAACTGCTTGCCCCCAGGGTAGCCACCATCATGGTGCTCGCCCTGGGGGCAACCCATAGATTTGTGTAGATCAGCCACGCCAGATCTGACACTGGCAAAGGTGCAATGATGGTGAAATGGTGGTTGACCAAGTTGTGGGTCAAAACTCTGATTTTTTTAAAGTGGCTACTGAAAGCCAGGCCTTGAAACGGAAGTAATACTGAGCGGTTGGATGCGAAGGCGTGGTTGTAACTGGGATATCTCCGACATCTGGTGATGTGTCAGCCCTGTAAGGTGCGAAGCATAGCCATCCAAAGCCTACCAGTGACTGGCTGACTAGCTGCTTCAGGAGGCCCTCCCCAGGATCGTCCGCTGTGCTCACAGCAGATCTAAGAAAGGATCAGGTCAAGGGCAGATTTCCAACCCTGCGCCCATACTTCCAGCGTCATGTCACAGCTCCGTGGTGGGCACCCCGTTTCCCTCAAGCGAAGCCATCATCTCCAGGTATGGCTCATGAAGTACCGAAAATCATCTTGGGAAAAAGTATTAGTCGATTAGAAGCCATCATCGCGAGGCATGGTTGAAAACAAAACCTCATCTTGGAAACCACCAACCAGCCAGTCTTAGTCAAAAAGTCTTTCAAAGCATTCTTACCATTTCTCGCCACTTAAGCAGGCATGCAACCAGACGGTTTATGTCAGAGACAAGTGTTTTTGGACAATTCTTTCATCCACAGAGATGCCGCATCGCTTGCGATGCTGTGCCCAGAACTCTGATGACTGCAGTGTCTCGGAGGAGCCGGACTAATGCGCAATCCCATTGCCTTAAGGTCCATGTTAAAACTGCAACTTTTCAACTGGGATCCCCAAACAAGTCCATAAAGGCTTAGGTCACCAACTTTTGTCAGCAATCGATGCGAATCCCATTTTGATTGAGCAGAATGTGCGCCCCTGCGACCCTGAACTAACCTCGGGTTTTCACCAAGTAGAACGCCGCTTTGTTTTTTTCGGTGCCCGCCACAGGCTGGCAATCCAGGGGCCATGTCAGCCCAAGCGCGGTTGGGGTGGAAACGTGCCAGGGACATCATGGCACATCCCAAGGAGATAAAGTGCCATGGAAAAAATGTACCCTCACCATGATCGTAGATTTTTTCTACGGGAGCTGGGGCGTCATTGGCCCCAGCTGCAGCCTGCTTCGACATCTCATCGCTTCCTACTGACCCAGTCGATACATGCAACGGGGGACTTTCACCAGGATACTCTTCGCCTTTGCTCCTTGGTCAACGTTGCGGCTCAAAGCACAGCCATAGGAGTAGACCCAGTCCCTGGTGCAGCCCAAGTTTAGTGTATCCCTAGCTGTAGAAAAGTCCTCACTGGCAATGGAAGAACAGAAGTACTGATTGATGGAACTATATAATGATAGGAATTCATTGGCTGTAGTGGGATGAATGGCTATCGACTAGCAGCTTTCGATACTAGCAGCCCTGGAGCGAACAGTAGCGAGAGGTCCTACTACTCCTACCAGGTCGAACGAAGCATACTCCAGGGTGGGTGATTATTGTTGAGCATCAAATCTATAGTAATTAATTAATGGGTGCATGTTTAATTTGGAAACTTGTTTTTAGAACATTTTCCGTTTTAGTTCGCATGGTACTTCCAGTCGATTTCGGAAATGCTACCTTCTGCTTTCAGATTCAAGGTTTTAGGTTTGAGGGTAATTAGGTGGTTCGAGGGTTTTAGGGTGTATAGTTTTAGGCTGTATGGTTTTGGGGTTGGTGGTTTTAAGGTTTTAGGAGTTATGGTCTAAGGGTTCAGGCTTTATGTTTCGTTCTAGGGTTTTAGGTTTATGGTTTACTGCTGCTGGGTGTATGATTTTGAAGTTTATGCTTTCAGGTTCAGAGATTTGGAGGTGTATGGTTAAAGGTTCTAGGGGTTAGGGTTCTAGGAATTATAGTTTTAGGGTTTCAGTTTTATATTTTTAGGTTTATGGTTTGGTGTTAAGGTTGGTGCTTTCAGGGTTTTAGGAAGTATGGTTTCAGGTTTGATGGTTTTAGGGTGTATTGTTTTAGCGCTTTAGAAATTTTGGTCTCAGGGTTCAGGCTTTAGGTTTTTGGGTTTACGGCTCTAGGGTTGATGGGTCTTTGGTTTTAAGGTCTACGGAAAATGTTTTCAAGTTCAGGGTTTCAGGGTGTATGGTTTGCGGTTTTTTGGTTGGTTGTTGGAGATTTTAGGGTGTATAGTTTTAGGGCGCGTGGTTTTGGTGTTTATGGTTCGAGGGTTTTAGGAAGTATGGTCTGAGGTTTCAGGCTTTAGGTTCTCAGTTCATGGCTTCAGGGTTTATGACTGTATGATTTTAAGGTATATGTTTTCAGGTTCAAGGTTTTATGGTTTCAGGTTTTAGGGTTGGTGTTTTCAGGTTTTAGGGTTGGTTTTAGGTGCCTGCTTCGTGTTTTACCAGGCGGCACTCTCACCTTCGTGAAAAGGGTTGTTTTTCGGGTTCAGGCTTTATGTTTTGGGATTTTGGCTTTATCTTCCTAGGTTTATGGCTTTCAAGTTGATGGGTTATTGGTTCTGGGGTATTTGCTTTCAGGTGTTGCGCTGGCATCGCACTTAGCTGGCGGCAGCACACCCTTGAAGGTTTGAGGTTTATGGTTTCAGGATTGATGGTTGTGGGGGTGAGCGTTTTAGGGTTTATGGTTTTAGAGTGTTTGGAATCATGTTTTTCAAGTTTCAGGCTTGATTTAGGTTTATGGTTTTAGGATTGACGTGTCGTTGGTTTAAGGTCTCTGGTTTATGTTTTTCAACTTTAGGGTTTTTGGTTTGGTGGTTTGAGGGTTTTTAGAGCGCATGGTGCTGATGGTTTTACGGCTTTATGGTTTCAGGGTTAGGTTTTAGGTTTGTAGGTTTTTCCTTCTCGTTTCTTTTTCGCATATGAGATCCAAAAAACGAGAAACAAGGCTGAAAACATCCAAAATAGAAACCTGCCCTCAATCAATTACCATTAATCAACATCAATCAATCACTCATTCATGGTTAATCCACCGGAGTTCACCATGAACTATTAAAAAGCATTGACCAATGAGTTGCCAACCTTTCACCAACCATTTTGAACAATCAGCAACCAACCATGAATCAAGCAATAGCCAACCATCAGCCATCCAGCGCCATTATCCAACCAGAACCATCGGACCATGACCTGAATTTGCTCCAGATTCGCCAGTGTGGATCCTCAATTATATCAGTGTCGCCCAGCTGGGCGTCCACCACATCAGCGCTGGTACAGAAGTGCTCCCTGCGAATGCCAGCCTAGGCGGGTGGCCATGAACCAACTGTCATCGCGCGATTTCCTCCATGAGAATCATCCACCCATCAACCGGTGAACGGCCACTCCTGGGGGCCGCTCCTGGCCTAGCTCCCCCGCCCCGAACGGGATATCCCTGGCTCCTGGCCTCCCAACCACCCGCCAGCATGGAGCCACCACTGGGGCCTGATGGGAAAATCGACCTCCAAGGCCTTCGTACCAGTAGCAACCCTGGCTGATACCATGCTTTTTCTGACCTGCTGGAAAAAAGCGCAGATGGAATATGCACAGATCAATTATATACACCTCCATTGATTGTATCTATCTATCTCTCTGTCTGTCTGTCTATCTGTCTATCTGTCTATCTATCTATCCATCTGTCTATCTGTCTGTCTGTCTGTCTATCTGTATGTATGCATGTCTGCAAAAAAAAAATCCATGGACACAAAAAACCCACCACCCAACCGGCCTAAACAAACATCACCCGACATCAACTTCAACGCCAAAGGTATCCAGTTCAAACACACGGACATGTCCACATCAACAGCTGAACCCGCAGAAATCTTGCATTCGAGTCGATGAACTCAACTAACTGCACCACTGACTGAGTTTTATGCTGGGGAAATCGACCTGGGAAACCCCTTGTTTCAAACACCATTCAACGTATAGGGGGTTCCAGGTCGATTTTCCTATCATTTCCCATCAACCAATTCACCATGCAGCGGAAAGGGGCGGCTACTGAAGTACTGGGAACGACCCATGGCTATAGGGTAGGTTCAGCTACCTCCTAGGGTTCATCACCATGGTAATAGCCCCAGCTGCTTATCTCAGAACTGCTGCTACCATTGGATTAGAACACTCCTGAGGGCCGCTCCTTTTCTCCCCATATTGAAGGGTTCCCCTGGCTCCTGGGCTCACAACCAGCCAGGGGGCAATGAGGTTCGTGAAGTTCCAGTATTGGAAGTTCGTCTCAGCCACTTCCAACAAGCGCTGCTCCTCCATGCTGCGGATGTGTTGCTCGAAAGCCACCGCGGCGTCAAGTGACGGGAGCTGGAAGCCAACCAAGTAATCCCCTGGCGCATCACCGATGATCATCGGATGTGCCGCTGGGGTTACCCGGTCATAAGCCCTATAAGGATCTATAAGGTAGCTGAACGAACCCCTAGAAACCATGGTTAGGGACCACTTACTAAGTGGAGGTGCACATCCAAGTATCAGGAATTTTGCTAATGGTTATTATGCAAAGCATTAGTTACGTTACTAGTGTTAATTTATTAGCCAATCATTATTGTTTGTCCGTTGGTTGCAGAATCCCACCATTGGTTGATGTTGCTGATGATTAGCGACATGTTCCTTCTGAACATGTCTGAACCGATCTTTAGCAATCAGCAGTTGCTTTGTAGTCATTATCTGGCCATTAATAGAAATGCTGAATGTGCATCAATCATACTAACTGCTTGCAGTCACTATTAACCAATTGA
Source organism: Symbiodinium kawagutii (assembly GCA_009767595.1). Taxonomy (NCBI): domain Eukaryota; class Dinophyceae; order Suessiales; family Symbiodiniaceae; genus Symbiodinium; species Symbiodinium kawagutii. The sequence continues at coordinate 553,986 of VSDK01006048.1, forward strand.
TAAGCAGTTGAAAAGTAATGAAGCACTTGAACTTCGAACAATCATTGAGCAATCATTGATCAAGTGCTAATAATCAACTATTGCTCAATCAACTGTTAGTAATCCATTGAGTTGGCCGCCAATTGTTCGCCTATCAACATTATATTTTTTACCATCAATCAACTCAATCAACTGCTAAGAATCAACCATCCACTGTTGCCAGTTAATCATGCGCTTCAGACATTCAATGGTCGGATGATTGTTGCCATTGGTCCTGCTCGGTCATGGTTTGTTGTTGTTTGTTATTGCTGCTGATTGTCCAGCTTCTTGGTCATGACTATTGTTGGTTGTTGTTGGCTCTTGGCCATTAACTCCAGCAACCTTTGGTGATCACTGGCTATTGTTGCTCAAGGTTGGTAGAATTTGGTGTTGTTGATGATCATCAATCATGTTGGTTATCACGTTGGTGAGTCTCATGTTGGCTATCGTTGCAATGAGTATCATGTTGGTTCTGATTTGTTAATATTGTTAATGAGCATCATGTTGGTTATTAGCCAAACAAGTCATCCGCAACAAATGTTAAGTTGCTGGTTAGCTGAGTTATGGTTAGGAGTTGTTGGCATCATGACCCAAATGCTTACGATCATCAAGGTTTTGGAGAATTCGGCATTGTTGATGAGTATCATGTTGGTTCACCCAATGGTTATTGTTGCTTACCATCCGCTTTGGCGACATCCGTGGTGTTCAACATGATCTCTTGCCGTGGGCTAGTGCAGATCCGCACGGCCCCGCCTTCCCATCGACCCGATCGGGGAACCCGCGCGGGTTCCCCGCTCTCGTTGGAAGGCGCTACACGGAAAGCGATGGTGTCTTTGAACTGCAAGTTGTAAACATTCCTGGCATTTCTGATGCTGATGGACCACCCGCCACGGATGACTATTACGTCCATCAACACAGTTTTTCAGGTTTTGATGGGAAAATCCAACAATGGCTGAAAATGGCATCTTTCATGGGGGAACCCGGATCCACGAGAACGCTGCTGTGTTCAACGGGAATGTGAATTTGCATTGGGGAGGAGGAAAAAAACACCTCAAATCTACCGATCGTCCCAAGTGATTTCCACCAAGATTGGGGTGCCTTTTGACCCACTACACAAAAAAAAATGATAGGGACATGACCCCTGACCATGTTTGATGATGGTTCTGGTTAAGAAGCAAATCAACTTCAAGTTAGGATCAAGGAATGTCTTGCCGTACCGTACCCGTTGGCTCAACCGCATGGGAGTGCACAGGGCTGCGGTGAGCCAAACGGGCCGAGAGCCTGGAGTGAAGACCTAGGGTGGGGTCCATCACGGCAGGTGCTGGTTGGTCCAAGCTTCATGAACGCCCAGGCAATCTGCCAATCGCAGCGGTACGCGACCATGGGGCTCTTGGGCCAGCACCTGTTGAAGGACACGGTCATGCGAATGCCCACCGAGGCCACGCGATTGGAGGCATCGAAGTGCAAAAAAATCAAGAAAGCCACCTTATGAGCGCGTGGCGGTACAATCCCAATGACCATGACCCGACGACGACGACGACGACGACGACGACGACGACGACGACAACAACGACAACAAACCAACAAGTCAACAAACCGACAAACCAACATGAACCAACGAACCAAGCAAGCAAACAAACAAACGAACAAACAAACAAACAAACAAACAAACAAGCAAACAAACAAACAATCAAACAACCAATCAATCAATCAATCAATCAATCACTACAGTTGAGAGATAACAGGTGGTCAACGGGGCTTAATGGTGGCCACTCATTACCATCCAACCGAACACGAATCAACAATAGTTGCAAGGGAATTGCACTACACCCCGGCACAGCAAACATAGACGCAAAGATATGCAACGGGGTTGGCTATCTTAGAGTCAACATGGTTCAACATTATTGAACCAGGCTCGTAGGAATGAATCAACAGTCCATAAAGTCCGATGGTTCTCAGGTGGACGATGGCCAATATTTGCCAGAGGCCACAAATACTTTTTCTTGGTGGTTGTTGCTGTTTGTTGCTGGTTGTTGGTGGTGGTTGGTGGTCGTTGGTGGTTGTTGGTGGTTGTGGTTGCACTTGCTCTTGATTCTGTTGTTGATTATTCTTGCTTATGGTTGTTTATGGTTGTTTAGTGTTGTTGGTGGTGGCGGTGGTGTTGGTGTTCTTGTTTGTTTCTTGGCATGTAAATATATGTATTTTTTTTTGTTTCTTTGTTTCTTTCTGTGTTTTGTTTCTGTGTTTCTTTGTTTGCTGGTTGGTTGTAATTTGTTGATGTTGTTGTTGGTGGTGATGCTTACGTCGATGTTGATGTTGTTGTTGTTGCTGCTGTTGTTGCTGTTGTCCTTGTGGTTGTTGTTGCTGCCGTTCTTGTTGGTGTTGATGATAGCGTTGTTGTTGCTGTTGTTTGTTGTTGTTGCTGTTGTTGTTGTTGCTGCTGTTGTTGTTGTTGCTGCGTTTTGTTTGTTGCATATTGTTTGCTGTTTGTTGCTTCTTGTTTCTTGTTGCTGTTGTTGCTATTGTTGCTGTTGTTGCTGTTGTTGTGGTTGTGGTTGTCGTTGTCGTTGTCGCTGTCGTTCGTTGTGGTGATTGTTTTTTGCTGTTTGTTGTTTGTTACTCATTGTTTGCTGTTCGTTGTTTGTTGGTTGTTGTTTGTTGGTTGTTGTTTGTTGGTTGTTGGTTGTTGGTTGTTGGTGGTTAGTGGTTGTTGTTGCTGTTCTTCTTGTTGTTGTTGTTGCTGTTCTTGTTGTTGTTGTTGCTGCTGCTGTTGTTGTTGTTGTTGTTGTTGTTGCTGTCGCTGTCGCTGTTGCTGTTGCTGTTGCTGTTGCTGCTGTTGTTGTTGTTGTTGTTGTTGTTGTTGTTGTTGTTGTTGTTGTTGTTGTTGTTGTTGTTGTTGTTGTTGTTGTTGTGTTTGTTGTTGTGTTTGTTGTTGCTTGTGGTTCATTGTTGCTGTATGTTGCTGTTTTTGGTAGTTGTGGTTTTCTAATTTTGTTGGTGGTCTTCCTGCTGTCTTTTGTGCTTTGCAGCTCATTGTCATTGCGGCTTGTTGTTGCTGTTGTTGATGGTCATGATCATCATGAGACCCAATTGGAGTTTCCCCAAGGCCTAGCAGCCACCAGCACAGTTGCCTGCTGGCTCTGTCTACCCTGCAGTTACCCAATCAGGGGGGGACGGACATAGATCCGCACAGCTTTTTGACCATGAAATTTTGCTCTGTAACCAAACTCATCATAACCAGGGTCTCCAAGATCCAATTTCTTTCCCGAGCTGCCGCTGCTACGACCAAAATCATCCCTATGGCGCGGGTGGACACATGACAGCAGCGCCGCAGTCGAAGCAGTGTTGCGTTGGAGGCCGCTGGCGCTGGCATCAAAACAGCCGTGTCAGCCTTGCCGATCCACTGGGGCTGTGGCTGCTCCTGGTGTCGCTGAACGACAGCAGGTGGACAATGGTAGAGGGTGATGGCCCTTGGAGGGCCATGGCTGATGATGAGGGCTGATGATGGTTGGTGTTGGTTGGGTCGAATGACTGGCCATCAGAATGAAACAAGCAGCTTTCGGGTACATTTCATGCATGTGCTGGTTATTGTACGGCAAGCAGCTAGTGGGGACGACCGACTGAAGCCATGCACCCAACGATTAACTTAGAGGCTTCTTCATTAACCCAAGGAGTTCATGATCTCCTGAGCATTCTGCACCTCATCCTCCGGCTCTGGCTCTTCCTTTTCGCTGGCCTTGACCGATTTGCCAAGATTGGATCCCTGCGCACCTACCTTCCACATGGCTCTCAGGATCAGCGCAGGGCTCGGAGGCTCACATTTGCTTAAGAAAAAGCAACTTGTAAAAAAAACTGTACCAAGTTTTACATGTGTAACAACTATATCAAAAAACAACTTGTTTTACATGTGCTGTTTTTGTGTTAAACGAATGTCACTTGTTTTACATGTACAACAACTGTTTAAAAAAACTTGTTCATGTGCTTCTTCATGCTGAACATCATGGGTTTTTTGAGTCATCAAATTGACATGTTGTGTTGCCATGTCTTTATCCCGGCCAACTGACGGATCTTTCCTGTGTCATGTCAGCCACCTGCAAGGCTCTTGCCCGATAGGGTCTGGCACTGGAACAGCATGCCATCACAACGGCAAAATCACCAAACTAGTCATGGAAGGAAAGCTCTGATCAAGATGGACAATGATTGGCTGTTCTTAATCCTCGATGACTACGATGCGAGGGATGTATCCAAACTAGCTTCGCAACGTCTGAGCCAAAGATGTATCGCGGATCCAGTGGCTGCTGAACTCACCTTCGACAAGAGCAACATCTTCAAATGGGGCAACTCTATTAGTGTTGCCACCTTGTCGCGAGAATGAAGTCAAACATGGGGAATGAAAGGAAGCACGCAACTTCCCAAAATCCGTGCAAGTATCTCAGCATATCCTTGCTACCAACTTCCGATGACAGACCAGGCAACCAGTGCCCTTGTCGTCGGACCATAGAGGAGGTCCTCCTACAAATCATGGATCTGGTTTCAATACAACTGGGCCCAACTAACACACAACAGATGGTGCTGTGGTTGGAGACATTGCCGTTGCCGTTTGGAACTATGCTCAGCTTCATGTGGATCGAATCTCCGCCAATCTCCGCCAATCATCGTGCCACGTACTTCCGGTTGAACCGCAAAAAACGGTACTGTGAAATCGCCAGCCGCGACTCATTACCAAAGGTAGTTAACAAGTTGGTATCTGTTCAATGCTTACTGGACCTGGTCATCTGGCCAAACCCACTGCAGAAAAAAAAAGTCCGATTTCTTACCAGTCAATGCTCACACAGGATTCATCAACCCCAGGACCCCAGGTTTATTGATCAACCCCAGGACCTGAATTATTAACCACAGGATTAATCAACCCCATTAATTTGGGGGGGGCCGTTTTAATGAAAAACCAAGGCTTTCAGGGGACACTCCCTGTTGATCAACTAGCGCGCTTCATCCAGGGTAAACCTGGCTTTGCTGTGCCAAGGCGCGCGCGCCTTGAGTCCTGGGGCGTGGAAGGTGGGTCGATCCATGGGCAAACCCAGGTCATTGAGTCGTCAGTTCATAGCTGAATGATGCCTCTGGTACCCAGAAGTTTGCTGATTTTTTACTTAACGGTAACCTTCAATGGTCACCTTAATGGTTAACTTGCTGATTTGTGTGAGATGTTCAACTTGATGATGCACAATGTGAGGAACGGGAGAATAACCAACCATTTTTTTGGTGAATAATGTGTGACCCTTTCAGTGGAGATGCTAAACTATTGATATTGATGATGGAAGTTTGAGTGGGATGTTGGGAAGGTGGTTTTTGGCTCTGGCCGTGGGGGGTTGGATGACCAACGGTGGGTGAGCAAGGCTATGTCGAAGTCACAAGTGATGAGCACCTCCAACCTTTCAATGAAAAAGAAACGAAACGGAGCTTTAACGACCAAGAGTCATCATGATTCACACTACCAACATTACTACAAATTTACTACAGCAATCCAGGTTTTTTCGATGTGCAAAAAACCTACATTTACGACAGTAATCCATACTCATCCATCTTTACAAGGGGAAAATGTCTATGTTGGGCTTCCGCCTGCGAAGTGTCCAGTGCGCCCGGCCCCTGGGTCCTGACCACTCGTTCGGCTCTGGGGCTTCATCGCTGCTTGAAAGGAGTGCCTCATCGTCCTGGGGTGGTTGGATGGTTAGACCCAACCCTTCCAGTCACCAATGCGGTGGATCTTTTAGGGAATTCAAGTGATTATGATGGTCAATTGTGGGGATCATCACCAACTCTAATGTCTTTTTTCAGGAGGTTAGAGTCCTTAATGATGCTTCATGATAAGGGATAATGACCAACAAAAAGACCCATGTGGTAGTTTTTGTAAGGGAATTATACTGGTTAGAAAAGGTGAATTATAATGATTTAAAGATTCATAGGGATTAATAAGAAACAATTGCAGGGGACATACCTGGATATACCATACATGATGGTTTTATAGGGGATCAACGGGCGGTTCATGATGGGGGAAAATGATGGATCTTATACATGATCGTTCTAAAGGGTATTATTTTGTGGTGAATGATAGGGGGTAATAACCAACAAAAAACCTACATGGTGGCTTCCCAAACAATTGGTGTATTACTGAAAATAATCAATAAACTGGATGATTTGGGGGTAGCCCTCTTTGAGAAACACTGATAGGATGGGTAACAGGGAAGGACCAAGTAGGGGTGGTTACCCCTCAGAACAGGAAGGGTAGGGAGATGATTCATTGGTGGTTCGCATATGGTTAATTGATGGTTAGAAATTAAGCTTGATATAGCACTGATAGATTAAATGACTGCTAATGATGGTCAATGACAGCTCATGATGGTGAATGATGCTTTGGCCATGAGTCGAAAACCATAATTAATTACTATTGATGGTAGCTGGTTGATGTAAGCAACTGATGATTATATGGATTCTGTACCACAACTATCCGCCCAGAGATGGGCAACAAGCATTCGTGAACCAAAGGGGATGGGAGGGATTGATGTGTGATACAAGAATGGTGGGGCAACGTGCATTCTTTGGCAAACCCTGCCTTCAAGAAAAGGAAACATGGAGCTTGATTAGTGGCTGATGCAGCAATGGCAACAATGTTTGTTGACAAATGCGAGCTAATGGCGGCCCTGTGGTTGCCAAATGTATCGAAAGGTGATGCAGCATTGGTGTGTTTTTGGTTGGGTGTCCAAGGAAATCCTGTGATCAACAACGGGATTAAATATTGGGGATTGATGCTGCATAATGGTTGGTAGTGGTTGATAGTAGGCAAAAACTGCTGACTAATAATCGCTGACAATGATTGATACAATGATTGATACTGACAATGATTGATAACAGACTGAATGGTATCAGGAATCATGCCATCGGGTTAAAGCCTTGCACCATATTTTTGCCTACTAGAAAATCCAGTAGTGTTGGGTCGCATCACCTCTGCACACACAGACATCATCATTTTCATTATGGGGTCTATACCACTTATCTTCGAATGAAAAATAGTGCCCGCACTGATGCAAAAGCACATGTCTGTGCGCAGTAGGAAGCATACTACGTTACATGCATTCAAACCATCAAATGATCTGATGTACACCTGGTATACTTCACAACAATCTGTAGCACAACCGGCACATATGTAAATGATACTTCCCAAACACCCAACATACAAATAACTTGAAGATACAACATTCGATTTGAACATGGTTTGAGCCTGTGTACCGGCACAATTTCAACTCATATTCACATCGAACGTGGTCATAGATCTGTGGGTAACACCAGTTCCGGGACATTTCGCGGTGCGAAATGGAAGAGCAACATTTGCATCGTGAATCTGCTATCTTAATGATGGGTTCATTCACCCATAGTGACTGGCCAAATGAGAATAGATAATAGTATATATATATAAATATACAGACAGATGTGTGTGTGTGTGACACTATTTGTGAATATTGGTCAATAATCATCAACAGTCTATATATGGTGTTACTCAATGTGTATGGGTAATGGCATCGGTGCCATGGTTGATGTTGCTGAATCTCATCAACACTAATTAATGATGATATGGTTGATACCAGTTCAACCACTAACTCCTATGGGTTCTTGTTGGTGGTCTCAACCGATGCTCTTTCAAACACTTAAAAATGGTGAATGAATGAACCATCTTTATCATCTGTTGGTGATGGTTGGTTTCCGTTAACTGTCGTCCCCCCAATCAACTATCAGCCATCAAGACAAACCTCTACTAGCCAAAATTCAAAATGGTTCTGAGTAAAGTGTTTTGACACTAATTAACTACCATGAGTCTAGTTCTTGGACGATCATGAAGCACTCTGTCTCTCCACCGTCGTCAGACGTGAGCTCTGTCTCAGCCACGCTGAAGGACTACAGTAGTAGCCAAGTCAAAGCCAAATTCATCTTTCACCCAGCTCCCATTAACCTCTTCTACCAGCAGAAGCAGCCCCCCGACCTCGTTCTCGGACATGGTGAGCGGCATGACTGAAGGTGAACTTTGCCCCGCTTGTCGCGGCGAAGCTCCACTCATGGCGCTCACCATCCACTGTCGAGTGATCAATCTCGGTTGGTTGAAGCAAAAATGTTGGAGGAATGTCTGGTTGGGCTGTCAAAATTAAAATCAAAGAACGTCCTTTGGGAATCGCAATGAATTTTGGCCATTCTTTTCGTTGATATGAATGGCTAATGAAAGATATAATTATGCTTGATCTTGTTCAATGATGACATGTTAGTATTAGCGATCTAATCTAATCATTAAATTGAATGGCTATGAAATTTTGCCCAGTGCTAGCGATTTGATAAATGATGCGTACAAAATTCAATAGTGGTTCAATATCATGGTCACGGTCCATGCTTGATGTTTGCGATAATTGGCACTGATGGGAACGTTGATAATGGTAATTTGTTCATGTCATCAGCTAGAGAAATAGAAGGTGGCAACAGTGCACTGCAAACGCTCAAAAAATGATGCGGGCTCTTCAGCATCAGTTCCTGTGGAACTTCTGGCGTGCCACAGCACCCCAGGAACAACATCCAATGGCTGGGAGCCGTGAGTCAGAGGCGCGGCGCGAACAAAGGATGTGCTATGGAATGCCATGGGGCCGGCCAAGCCATCTGAGTTCCCAGTGGGTCGTCTGGTCATCCTAGAACTGAACTTCCATGCTGTTCCATGCTGTTCCACGCTGTTCCACACTCAACTCGCCCTGATCTTCAGTGCTCCTGCGGATCCAATGCTGCCAGATCCAAGGAGTACCAAGTCTGAGAAAAGACGCAGAACAACGGTCACCCATCACCAAAAAGGATGTCGGTTTTTGGCCAGTCTCTGTCTCCATCGCCATCCCGAAGGTCCAGATTGTTTGAAGTGAATTAAGTATTAGAAATTCTCGGCAGATTGCTTTCAAGAGGTTGATTGGGTGGTGCAAATACCCTGGATTGGGATCAGAGAGCATCCCCACGAACCAGGCTTGTTTTCAACAACACCAAATCCCATCCAGTCCATTTCTTCAAAGACATTAAAGCATTCTCAAACACTTCCCAGAAACCTCAGCCCACTCTGAGGTCTAACATCAGAGAGGAGGGATCATTCTCAGCATTTCAAGAGATACAGGTCCGTACTCCGGATCGGCTATGGTTTGCTGTCCGAACTGCTCATGCGCCTGCACCGCTGCAGAATTTGTTGCCACAACCGACGACAACTACAAAGACGACCGCCACAACCACCACCACCACCACCACCACAACGACGCCAACAACAACAACAACAACAAAAACAACAACAACAACAACAACAACAACAACAACAACAACAACAACAACAACAACAACAACAAGTGCGGGCGGGCGAGAGACGAATTGACCCACCCAAACCAACCGAGCTACCAACAACCACGAACACCAGCAGTGGTCAGTCTAAATGAGCACTGGCCCAGGAGGGCCCAGTGCGGGGGTGGCACCAATTCTTTCCTCAAGTCTGCCGCTTCATCATCTTTGGGTGGCGCTTCCACCTGCACACACAGATTTGCTCATCAATATACTGCCACCATCATTGAAAATGCATGTCTTACAGCAGATTTTTTCCCAGTATCTTTCTCACTAATGGAAAGCTGTATCTAGATATGCCCACCAAGAAGATAGCATTGGCCTAAGTAGATTGTCTCAACACATCTGCGTACAAACATCGACCATCTGCCATGGTGGGGTCATGCCGGGGCAATCATGCCCTCGCGCCTGCGCCGGTGCCACTTTTGCGGCCTTGGCTGCCTGAGCAGCAAATGAGAGTGCAAACATATGCATTCCACGAATCGGTTTGCCGGAAAATGATATGGTTGACGGGTGGTTAAAGATGGGTATTGATGTTTCACAGCAGCCATAACTCAATGGTGCTGATCAACTTTGTTTTGCTGGTTTTGCTGGTTTTGCTGCTTTTCCCGTACTCGAACCCTGTGACACATACATCATCATGCATCCATATGTCTCTCTCTCCCCATCGCTGCCTCTAGGAGATCGGCATCCATGCTGAAGATGCAGATGGCATGCCAATGTACGCCACGTATCATTACATGAGATTGCAGCACCTGTAAAGAAACAGGAAATATAATGAACAAGTAAGTATTGTCTGAGACAATCTCAATTGACCTTCAAGTTTACTTGAAACTTACCTGGCCCAAACCTGACCATAGTATATGTACGAGAAAAGGGGATCAAAGGTAATCTTCATATACTCAACCGATCGAAGATCTACGTAGCGTCCATGGGAATTACCTGGCAGCTGTCCACAAAATATAAATCACATCATCAGCAGCTCCAATAGGTACTAATAGCTAGCAATGTTCAATAGCCACTCGTGACCATTGGTATTCACCATTGCTATTTATCGTTGTTATTGACCAGTGTTTTACCATTTGCCATTGGCTAATGGCACCACCAGTACCAACCATGGTTAATCATTAACATCAATTTACGAACCATTGTTAGTTAATCACTGAAATGGTGCTAACCATTGTTGTTAAATTGGCATTGTTGTTAAATGGTCATTGACATTGTTGTTAAATGGTGCTAACCATTGTCAACCATTGCCAACCAATGCCAACCATTGCCAACCATTGCCAACCATTGCCAACCATTGGTGACCATTAATCATCAACCAATGGTTACTAACCCTTAACCATGGCTAACAAATTGGTGATTAACCATTGTCATCCATTGCTATTCACCAAAACATGTGTCATCAACCCTTGTTATTAACATCGAGTTCTTGGCCATTGCTGTCAATAACCAACCATGGTTAGTCCCAGCGAATCTTAGTCCCAACTAACAACAATTGTTATCCACTCATCTTCAACCAACCAATCTTCAACCAAGGTTTGTCCTTCAACCATTGCTATTAACCATTGCTATTAACCATGGTGAGTCCCAACCATGGTTAGTCTTTGGTCAAGCGCTGACGTCTCCACGTCGCCCCTGCCTTCTCCGCGTCCTCCGCGCGGTGCTCGGCTGCCTGGCACTTCTCCTCGGCCTCCTTCAGAAGCTGCTGCTGCGCCGTCAAGTCCTGTGACCGGGTCTGTGCAGGACGTCTGGCTGACCATGGGGTTCACCACGGTCATCAACCAGTTGATCATGGCTAAGTTGATGAACTGGGGTAATGAACTGGCAATAATGATGATTAAGTATGATCATGGGTGCAACTGCCATGATCAAGCAGGTTAATAGTTGATCAATTGACCATGATTAACTACTATCAACCCATGGCTAATAGTGGTTAACATTAACTATCAACCACCATTAATGATTCGTAACTACATTGGTTAATATGGTTAATGGCTCGTGGTCAACAATTAGACCCCGGTCATAAATCAGTTGATGATCATGGCTCATAGTGCTCAATGGACCGCTGGATGATTCAGCAGGGTCATCAAATCAACTAGGATCATCAACAGTGAACCACGCGTCTGGTTCACCTGATGGTGAAGAAACTGCCACTGAAGTACTGGCTACCCGGTTTATGAAGAAGTATGATCATCCCTGATTCATCTGGCCAGTTGAACATGTAACTCCTGGCTAGGAAACACCTGCTGGGAAACATGCCATGACTTTGAAAGCACACCGTCCACGCCCTGATGCAGAGTGCAAGCCATCGCCGCATAAATCAACAGCAGAGGAAGCACCCGCAGCAATGGGCAAAACCACGCCACTTGTCTCGATCACCACAACAGCAAACAAAACAAACCACCACCACCACCACCACAACAACAACAACAACAAAACCAACAACAACAACAACAACAACAACAACAACAACAACAACCAACAACAACAACAACAACAACAACAACGACAACGACAACGACAACGACAACCAAAAAAAAAACAACAACAACAACAACAACAACAACAACGACAACGACAACGACAACGACAACAACAACAACAACAACAACAACAACAAGAACAACAACAAAATCAACAACAACAATAACGACAACGACAAGGACAAGGACAACGACGACAACAACGACAACAACAACAACAACAACAACAACAACAAGAACAACAAGAACAACAACAAAAAAATATCAACAACAACAACAACAACAACGACAACGACAACGGCAACGACAAGGACAAGGACAAGGACAACAACGACAACAACGACAACAACAACAACAAGAACAACAAGAACAACAACAAAAAAAATATCAACAACAACAACAACAACAACATCAACAACAACAACAACAACAACAACAACAACAACAACAACGACAACGACAACGACAAGGACAAGGACAACAACGACAACAACGACAACAACAACAACAACAACAACCACCACCACCACCACCACCACCACCACCACCACCATAATCACCTACATCCCCTTCTGGGCTCTGAAACACCCTGCATGGCCCAAAACGCCTCCTGCAACTTGGCCAATTGCGACGCGAGCTCAGACACTTTGGCTTTGGCCTGCCGCTGTCGACTTGCGGTTGGATCGTGTAGAATATGAAACCTGTCAAACATCGGGATTTGGCAGCATGGCCTACTGATGCCTAGGGATAACTAAGGCAGGGCCTGCAGGTTTGCCAGGGATGTCTTAGGGCTATGGGTCAAGCAGTTAACCAACCAACTAATAGGGGATTTCCACCACCAATTTTATAGGGAAAACAGCCTGGTCAATGATGGGGAACCAGGGGTACAGGGTTTTGACCCACTGCCATCTCAGAATCTTCCAGAGATGTTCTATTGGTTGTGGTAATTGATTAGGGAATCTGTTTGGTAATTGAGTATCTATTGGTAAAGGGATCTTATTTTGGTTATTGGTACATAGGTTAGTGTACCAGAGAATAGCTATCTTTGGACCTATGCTTCTATTGTACTGTCAACCGAGGATGAAGCTAAACCCTGGGTCATCATGAAAATTGGGCGGGTTAGCATTTGAATTCATGGAAAACCAAGGCGAACTTGGAGGTGCCCATGTTTTGTTGACTAACATCTTCAACTAGTGTAACTAGATTGGTCAGCTGTCAGCGGCTAGAGTTGTCGGTTTCTTTCACTGGCATCCAGAGGCGCGCAGTGGCTGGGCTTCTGCTCGTCTCTTGAGGCCGCCAGCCACAAAGCCAAATATCACTCATGAAACCTGTACGACTTCACGGGGTCATGATTCTTGATGACCAGAAATGGTTCATTGTCAACCATGGGTCTCTTCTTCTCATCATCCTGTATCAAGTTCGCCTTGGTATATCTGTATACTCATTCGATGGTTGAACTGCTGCCATGTATGGCGTCGTGCTTTCGAATACCAAATATCATTGATCACTATTGTCTACCACTTTTTGATCATGACTACACATTTCTCACCGTTGACACAATCATATCACCAACGATTGCCCACTAACACCATTAGCCCACATCAAGAATTCACCATTGACCATCAACCAACCAACCCACGATTGACCAGCCATTTGCTAAGCAAAAACAATTATCCCCAACGCTCTGCGCTCATCCAGCTATGAAACAGCTGTGTTCCAGCCTTTAGCCAGCTATAACTAGCTTCCTGGCACCTTTGTGGGCACTTGCTTGAGCCATGCAGTTTAACAACCAGGGGTAATCTCGAAGATGAAGCTGAACAAGGTGGTCTTTTTTTGATTAGCATATATAAGTACCCTTTATAGCTGGTGAATAGCTGCCTTACCCCTAACCATTGCTGGCCTAAGATATCAATAACTGATCATTAACCACTAGCAACCCTTCATCATCATTGAAGCATTAACAGTCATCATTTAGAACCAACCTCCTCAACCAACATCATCATTTAGCACTCGCCAACATCCGACGCACCACGTGCCCATCGCGCGGGGAACCCCCGTGACCGCATCGCACCGCATCAACCCCGCTGAGAAACTCCCGGGAAACTCACAGCCTCCGACAACTCAGCCGTGCCTGGGCGCGAGCGCCCAAGACATACCAGGACAACTCCATGGGTTGTTCAGGTTGTTAACCAGCAACTGAATTGTTGACAACTGGTGTGGGTTGATGTTGGTTGATGTTGGTTGATGATGTTGGTTGATGATGTTGGTTGATGATGATGGTTGATGATAATGGTTGATGATGATGGTTGATGATGATTGTTGATGATGACGGTTGATGATATTGGTATAGTAGTGGTATACTGTTTACAACGAAAAACAATGGTATACTAATCACTATACTTAAATTTATACATATATAATGATGTTGGTCGGTGATGTTCGCTAATGCTTGGTTCATGGTTGGTTGATGATGTTAGTTATGATGTTGCTTGGTGATGTTGGCTGATTGACTCATGGTTGGTTGATGATGTTTGTTACCCTTGCTGGTTGATGATGTGGCTCATGATGGTGAATGATGTTGATGGTTGGTGATGATGTTTAGTGAATGATGTTGGTTCATGGCTGATTGATGTTTAGCAATGGCTCATGAGTAATAATGATGGATGGCAAGTTCATAATGAGAAAATCGTGGCCGATGAAGTACGACGCGCACGGTTCAATGCAGGCCATGGCGAACGCTTCCAAGGACAGCAGCTCGCAGCTCTTCTCTTTGTGCAGGTGCATGCATTATATGATGGTGGGTCAAACAGTTAACCAACAAATTTCATGGAGGATAATCACCAACCATTTATATGGAAAACAATGGTTAATGATAGGGGAAGCAGGGGGGACTAAGGGTGAACTGACCCACAGCCATATCTCAACATAT
>VSDK01006048.1:568895-592307 GCA_009767595.1 Symbiodinium kawagutii
GAACCGCTCAGCAACATCGAATTACCAGGGCTTAAACACCAAAGAATCCAACAGTTTGGCCTATCAACACTGGAATTTCAACGGACAGTCCATGGCTTCATCACCACCTGGACCTGGCTGAGGATCGGTTCCATGGGTTCAGTGCTCCCTATGCTCCACGTGTCCCATTCCCGAGTCGTGTCCCAGGCGTCTGGGCTCTTGCGGGCGGTAACAACTATTTGGTGCATACCAATCGAAATATGAGTAGACTACAAGACATGTTGGGATAGAATATGACTTATTACTGTACCAACTTCTTACCGTCGGGATCGCCATTAAAAATGTTAAAATATGACTGTACATGACTGTACTCAGCATTATCTTCAACCTTTTCCATCCTTTTCGCGCCATTGACACCGATAAAATTCCTCACGTGTTTTTTCTCAGCTGCAAAGGTCGCCAGGCCAGAGGCGAAAGGGCGCATCCCAAGCAACTCCTGGTGCCTGGCTTCACGCGGACTGCTCCGTCAGCCACCCGGCTATTGCAAATGTGAAACTCTGTGAAACTGGCTGGGTGGCGTGTAGCGGCATCTAGCGGCCATCAATGGGACAACAAATCGAGTCAACATCACATTTGATCGCGACAATAAAGTATATAAAGTACTTCCCAGACTCCCTTTACATCCCTTTACACTCATCTTTGATGAGCGGTGGGCGACAGTCACAGCGACGTTCTCTCTGATCTTCCTGCCGGATCTTCTCCTCTCACTTCCTCCTCTTGCGCGTTCGGGGCCTCCAGGCCTTCTGCAACTTCAGTGGGCAGCCTCCTTCCACATCTGAAGCCGATCACAGCCAAGGTCATGAAAAGCAAGCAGAAGAGTCCCGAGCCGATCTCCAGGGGTTTATGCTCCACCCCCAGCCCCACCAACCAGAACCACACCTGAGTTTCCAAAAAGAGGATCCCCACCAACATAACGGCGAGGACGAGGACAATGGCTACATTCAGCAGCACATCTACTCCTGTTGAGCCCCGATTTGGGCAGCACTGCGCCATGCGCACAGCCATGCAAATCAGAAACGGACCAACACCCAGCCACAAAGATAAACCTCGAACCAGCTCCAAGATGCCGCCATCGATGTAGCGACCATGGAACTCCACATGGAAATTTATCTCAGCAGAAAAAAGGTCCATAGTGCTCCAGAGAAGCGGAGCCATCGACAAAAGGCACTGTTTGTAAGACATCATCTCACTCCACAACTGCGAGGACAAACGCGTTTCCATTTCAGCTCTCACCTGCCGTTCGAACTCCGCCACAGACCCGAACCACTGCTGGATGCAGGTGCTGAGGATTTTTCGGTCACATGGCATGGGCTGCCCATCGGGACTGATGTGGTTCGAGGTGCAGCACCAACATGAAGCCCGTTGGAGCTCAAAGTGCTTCATCTCGCGCTGACATTGCCTGATTGACTGGAAGTAGCTGCGGAAGGTGCTGATGCTTGTGTAGAAACAGAAGGCTGCGAGCACACCAACTGTGACTCGAAAAAATGTTTGATCTCCGTCCCCAATCAAACCCACAAGGACAGAAAGAATGGAAAGGGCCACGGTCACAGAAAGAAAACATGGACCCACAATGGCCGGTTGAATGATCAGTCGTTGTGGCTGGGGCCGCGGGGGGGGGGCAGCCAGCTCAAAGACGCACCACAATCTCCGTGCGTAGGTGAAATCCCAAAAGACGACAAGGGAATCAGATCGCTTGAGAATTGCAGCCATGCTAATTAAAGCATGCACCTTCTCCTTCTCGTCATGCTGATTGATGCACAACATATCCAGGAAGATTCGCGTCCGGTTGGGCCAGAGCAACAAAGTCGTGAAGTAGACCACGATGCCACCATATTGACTCCACTGAGTGGTGTTGGCTCTGTGCTCTGTCACCGATACTTCTGGCAAGTGGCCCAGCGCAAAAAGAACCCCGAGGATCCCTGCTGCCAAGCTGGACAGCAGAAACGCGGCGGTGGAATTGTTCCGCAGCAGCACTGTCAAGATCACATTCCACCTCCGGCCATGCCATGAATGGCTCCAGAAGTCCTGGATCTTGGAAATCTGCCTTCTCAACTGCAGCGGCATGGCACACCGCGCTAACGCCAAGTGCGCTGGCACCGTGCGCAGGAGATTCGGAAGAGTTGGCTCCATGGTGGCCATCACTTTAGCGATCCGTCGTTCCACCTCCTCGACCTGCGACATGTCGGGAGCCATGCCGCTAAGCTGGAAGTGCCTTACTGTACCTGTCTCTATAGTTTTTGTTCCCGACAACACTGTTGCGACACAAAACTCGGATAGACATGGATAATAGATTGTGAAATGTATGTCCTGCATTTGTGAACGACTGTACCGGTAAACACCTGACTCATTGAGAGATGGCCATCTCCTCCAGGAAAATCATAAGCTGGAACAACAACTCTGCAGGCGGGATGTGATGTAGAACTGTTCAAATTCGAATTGATTCGACCCTACTTTTTGGAGAACACTCGGAGCCGACCGGCTCCAAAAGCCGAAATTTGGGGGAAGTTGCAGCGAGGAAATGTCAGGACACAACTGCAGCTGATCCCAAATGCAACTGGAAACCAATCCCCCGAGAAAAAAAAGAACATCAAGGCATTGCTGAACAAGTTGCCAACCACGCTATTTTGGAACTCATCGTTAGTTCTACCCCCTGTAGCCAACCAGGATATACCAGAACAGCCAAAAATGAGCCGTCAACTAGCAACTAAATTGTTAACAATCAACTGGTTTACAGTACTTGTCACAGCTTTTCTACCGCTGGCTGCACCATTATGGTTATCATCACTAGCGGACAATGTCGTCACTAGTCTCCATTACTTTGCGAATCAGTGGCCTACAATCATTCATTGCTACTAACCGTGCTACCTCCTATTAATCATTATTGATCTTGACCATGGAATTCAGCTAAGCTCATCTTAACTACATAAATGGTAATGGCAACCCTGGATCGATAACCCCCTGGTTGATTGATAGGGCGTATCCCCCAAGTTCACGAACTGGTTTCTCATAAAAATGGTACCCCCAAGTAATAGACCTGTGGTTTAGCGAACAATATACGCATCATCGGGCTATATATAATGTAGTGTACCAGTGATGGTTATGCCACTAGTTCAATGGAGTCATGCCATCCATACTCATGTCTTGGTAATAAACCAACCATTTTCGGGTGCCCCAGTCGCTGGGTTCCCCCTGCGCTGCGCCAGGGCTGCCAGCTGCTTTTCCTCGCTGCCTTAGAGACACCGTGCAGATCAGGGGTGGCGCCCAACTGAAGCAACGGCTGGATGTGCGGGGCCCCACGTGGAGGGCCGGTCAGTGGTCACACGCCACCCAGGGTTTCGGGTGTCAACCGCTACCAAACATGACGGGCAGAACCAACCATGAGCCCCAACTGAACATCTAAGTACACTCGAGTTGCCCAACATCTCCAGCAGTCCCTGACCTTGTCGCGTAGAAAATCCACTATTTATGTTGGGTTTTTTATCTCAAAAAAATGCCAGTCTCAGCTTCCAAGTTAGCTTGCCAGAGGGTACACATTTTCAGGGCTAATAAAACCACTTAGAATTTAAATGGTGAAGAAAACCACCTACATTGGGGCAAACAAATCTGTTTAGCGCTAAAAAGCACCATCTGAAAAGATAAACAAAGTATGAATGACGGATGAATGACTTTACAATATGGATCTCCCATAACTGGGAGATATGGATTTTGGAGCTGGTTACGGGCTTTGACCACAAAATATGGATCACTCCCTGCCCGAATGAAGAGACATGAATGCATCGAAGGGTCCATTCGACATATCACTGAATGATGACATTGATCATGAATATCCATCAATGCCCCATCTCAAGGACCAAGCGCGTTCCACAATGACCAACAAGCAAGACTGTAGAATATGTTGATTGCCTTTTTGTGGGCACATGTGGGCACGAGCTTCAAGAAAAAAGGCCATCCATCATCAGCGAAGAATGCTGACCAGGACGAGGTGTGACACCGAGTAGTCAGTGCGAGCAGTGCTGGCGGCACGTGAATGACAATCATAAACTAAGGGGAGCTGGTGATGGTCAAAAATCAACCAAAAGTTGGCCAGCTGCTACTTGCCACCTCACATCACCTCACCATACTGAACTGACAATCTTGAAGCTGTAACCAATCATTCTCCAGCTATTAGCCAGCTAACCACTCACCATCTTTCAACACAATGGATTCATGTGTTAGCCACGAATCGCTTGCCATCTGGTACCAATGCTGACTGTCCACTCTTAGAGTTAGCAAACCATCGCTAGGCCTCGCCAGCTACCCCTGGTGGGCCATGGCTAAGCTCACGACTGCCCAAGGCTTTCAACCTCGTAGCTGGGAGTGTCGGGAATCACAACTCGTGGTCGAGTAATGGCTGGTTAACGGTTCATGTTGGTTACTTGATGGTTTATGATGGAGTTTACTCAGTGGATTGATAGGCATCTATAGTTATATATGCTGATGGCTAATTGATGCTTGAGGTCGCTCGTCGGCCATCAATTAACCATCATTGTCAACCATCACTTCACCATCCATGGTTCAGGAATGGTTCATGAATGGCTCATACTGGTTCACAAATACTGATGGGCACAACTGATAGATACTGATGGCTCATACTGGCTGATAGATACTGGCTGATAGATACTGGCTCATACTGATAGATAGATACTAATGGATGACCATTTTTTGAAAACCCATTCAGTTCACTGGCTGATCATGGGCAAGAACCATAGCCAGTCCCTGGTTGGATAAGACCCGCTGAAAACTGCTTGATGGCGGGGGGTCTTGGTTGACCGATGTTCCTAGCAGCAAATTAGCCAAACATGGTGCTTGGCTCATATCAGTTTTGTTATGCCCTATGGTTCCTCAAATATGGCGAGATAGGTCCATACTGGTTGGTGGTTTCAATCCCTATGGAAAATCTTACTCAACCAACCATTTGTTAATAATTACTGGATAAAATCAGAACTTTTGGAAACCACCAACTAGCATAGTACCTTACAAAAAAATGGATGTAGGAACGTGCCATGGGACACCCGGGAGTCTTGGGATGCCTTGGGGCCCTTGAACCCAGAGACATATATCACGTCACATCCGGAATCGCTGGCTCGTTTGAACCCAGCTGTTGCCCTTAGCACGTGCTGGCTGGGACATACCAACTGCTGATTCAGTCACAGTTGTATGATTGGCCATCATGCCATCGCAATTCCGCTCCCAAGTGGTTTTTAAGCTCATTATCACCGTTGCTGATCAACCGCCTCCTACAAGGGGAAGATCTGATAATAGCAACCAAAATGATGGCAAACCGACGACATAAAACAGCTGCTCACCCACGGCTGGGGGATGGCTCTCAACAACTTCAGAACGGCGCTGAAGCGCAAGGAGAAACAGAGCACCAGTAAACCCGTCCAACCGCCCAAAAAACCGTGAACAGCGCATCCAAACAAACAAGAAAACTAAAAACAACAAAAGAATTTTGAGAAACTTTGGTTTTGGACATGTTTGATTGTCCCCTATTGGGAATGGTTGGTTGCTAACACCACCAGTCCTCCACTGCCACGAGTGGGTACCACCACCTACTGTTGCTCCAGGTTTCTGCGGAATAAATCCTGGGTGCCCACACTGATCCATGGCAGCACGATCCTTTTCCTGACAGCGCAGGCGGGTTGCTAGCGATCAGGCAACTAAGAGGGGCACAAATTTGATCTTTGCGTTTAATGTTGGTTTCTGATTAGTATCTACCTGTTGGTTTCATCTATTCTCATTACTTTACGGGGGGTTGCACTACTCAGAAACCAACATTAATGCTAAAACTGTCACCATACATAGAGATATGAAATCTGGTACGTTGGAGACTGGAAAGGAGAACTGCTATCCTGTTGTGGCGTGGTTCCGTCTTCCTTGACGCCTGTTGTGTGGATAGATGCTGCTCTTGCCAATAGCTATGTGCGCACCCATCATTTCCACGCATTTATCCGTGTAACAGCTGATCTAATGAAACATTGTCAATCTATTCAATTTTCATCATTCTTAGCATGATGTTGGCCATGGAGCAACCACGATCAGCTATGAATAGACAAATGTACCCAACCATTTCATTCACCAGCGCATGCCAGTGCCACTGTTTGGTTCTAGCATGTTCCAGCTGTGGGCGTTTCTCAAAGGAGGTATCCCTTTGAAAATGCTTGGTTTATTCTTGAAAGTGAGGAATTGACTCAAACAATAAGAACTGGAGGTGTCCCCAGCTATTAAGCCAGTGCTCAGTTGTTCCAGGTGTCAGTGGCTCGTCCCTGGTATCATTGGTACTGTTCAGAAACCATCATTTCTGTTGATTCCTTTGGCCAAAAACCACCAATACTGAATACTGGTCTGGTCTTTTTCTTAATTATTATCCCCTAGCGTTGCCCATCATCAATGGCTATAACCAATAGAATGACGGTCTTAAACCCTAAAACCCTATGAAATGGTAAGCATTATTCGAGCTATAGCCCCTACAAAACCCTATGGCTATGGGTCAGTTCACCCTTAGTCCCCTTGGTTCCCCCATTACGAACCAGCCAGTTTTCCCTATGGTTGTTGGTGCCAGTTTTCCCTATGGTTGTTGGTGATTATCCCCCATGAAAGTTGGCTGATGGATATTTACCCACAGCCCTCATTAAGAAGAAACCACCCTATACCGGTCCTACCACCATACCGGTCCTTTTGAATAAATATTTTCCCCTGGTGTAAACCATCATTAATGGTTATAACCGCTGGTTACCCCATTATTAACAATTGCTTTCCTTATGGTTGTTAGTGATTCTCCTCCATTACTAGTTGGTTAACTGCGGCTGACCCACAGCCATATCATTAAACATTGTTTCCCTTATTATTGTTGGTCATTATCCCCCAGTATTGGTTGGTTAAAGCCGTGACCCATCACCTTATTGGTTAATCATCCCCTATGATTGTTTTCCCTATGGCATATGGTTGTTAGTGATTATCCCCCATCACTAGTTATGATTATTAACCATCATAGTGATGTCAATCATCCCCTATCAAATCATCACTCGTTTGATAGGGGATGATTGACCATTAATAGATTTTGACTGAAGTGATAGTGACTATCCCCCATTAACATCCATTAACCAGCTCATCAATGGCTATAACCAATAGAATGAACGACGGTCTTAAACCCTATAATTGTTAATTAGTTATCATCCCCTAGTGGCAATCATTCACCAGCTATGATTGGTTGATCATCCCCTAGTATTAACCATGGCCTATAATGTTAACCAATCAACCATTAACCAGTTGTCATCCCCTACTATTAATCATTAACCAGTTAGTTGTTAGTTGGTTAATCATCCTATAATTGTTAGTTGGTTAATCATCCTATTATTAATCATTCACCAACAACTAACATCAAATAGATTATAATTGTTAGTTGTTGGTTAATCATCCCCTATCAAATCATCCCGTGGCCTGGCAAAAACGACTCGGCGCGCCTCCAGCTGCTCCCGCAAGAGCCGAATCTCTTCCTCCTGCGCCTTGCTTTGGGCCGTCGCCTGGCGCGCGTGGGAGGAGCTCCCCGGTGCTGGGTGATGGGTGGAGGATGGCTGATTAAGGATGGATGGATGGTTGATGAATGATTTGGTTAATAGCTGGTTTGTAGTTGATTGATGGTTGATTGATGGATGATGGATGTTGATTGATGGTTGATTGATAGTTGATTAAGGGCCTAAGAAAATGGGTTTTGGGGGGGGGAACTTGGGCAAAAGGATGGATCGAAAAAGGGACAAGGTGCAGCTCTGCCCCGTATTTCGATGCACGTGCTGATGGATATCCGTCAAATGAGGTTAGGACATACAACTCGGCACGAGTACCCTCTGGGAACCTAAGCTGGCTAACATTTGGGGGGCCCTGGGCCCCTTGTACAACATTGATCTAGCTGCTTGTGGCTGGGGGCTGTCTTGGAACCCGCTGGACTGTGAGCGGGCCTACGGCTTGGCCGACAGTGATGCTTTGCTTGTCATTGAGCAACGGCGGGGGCCAAGCGTTCTTTTTGCACAGGTTCCTTTCATATTCGACGAAGTTTCAGTAAGTTTTGCATATTCAGCCACCAAGTCATTATCATTTTCCAAGCCCCAAACTTTTTGTAGCTCCCCGTTCAAAGCTATAGCAGCTACATCCAGCATTTGCAAAGTAACCAACAAAAGATGCCCACCGATTGTTCAGTCATGCCATCGCAGCTGGACAGTCAGTTCTTGAAGATCCAGTGGTCACTCAACATTCATTGACCAGTGACCAGGATTAACCATCATCAACCAAATTATGTATTCTTCATTGGCCGAAGACAGCGAGACAAAACCACACACACACACACTAGAAGCAAACAAGAGCATGGCTTGACCGAAATGACCCCTTTGTCCACCATCATTGGCCTTTGTCAACCCTCACAGTTGGCTGTTCTCGACTATGACCAACCAGTACTTGATATTGACCGTCGATGACCAACATAAATCTTTGATTATCAATACTGGTTGATCATGGTCGAGATTGACCATGTTCCTATTGATATCAACCAACAATAGGATATATCTTTGATGCCTTTCGTCACTCTTGAGTGTGATCCTATTGTGGGTTGGCTGCACCTCTTCTACATATATCAATAGCCAGCAACTAACAGTAGCCAGCAACTAATCAGCCTTAACCATCATTGACCCACCCTCTGTAACGTGATGGTTTACCATTATTGATGTTACTACCCCCATGAATTGTGAACTATCACGTAACTACCATGAATTATCATGCACTGTCATGAACTACGATGAACTATCATGAACTGCTGCTTCTCATCCCCTATTAAGCCTAGTCAACCCCACTTGATCGTTGCTCGCAAACGAAGATCTACACCATGCTGGCGGCCCCATCGGTGCAGCAGCCTGACGGGCGGCCTTGCTCCTAGCACCCACGATGTTGGTAACCCAGAGGCGATGATATGGTGGTTTCTTAAAATTGGGGACCCCAAAAATGGATCAAAATGGATGGTTTCTTGCTGTAAATGCCCATTTTAGGGAGTTTGTCTGGTGGTTGAATTACCCTTGTGAAGAATATTCTTGTCAACAACCATTTGTTAATAACACATAGGAAAATAAAAATGCTTAAAACCTCCAACCAGTGGTTGATGCATGCACATGGGAGTGGAAGATTGTGACGAAGATCCACTCGTTGGTGGCTCTAAGCCATCCCAAAAGTCGTTGATTAATGGGATTAAGGATGCTTATATAGTACTGACAATCGAGCATGGTCAACGATGGTCGAAATTGGGGTACACTCTCCGACACGAAAAAAACAGTCTCCCAGCTGGTTGGATGAGAACTTCCCTAGTGGAATTCCCTCTTAGTAGGGTTCAATGAACCTCATTGGGTGGAAGAATTATCTCAGCCTTGGAAAAAAGCAAGCAGCAAGCAGCAACAGCACTGGTCGAGGCCCACCGGTCGAACACCATGAGCCCTGAGATGGGTGAGCATCACAACCTGCTTGCGGACCACGGCGGACCATTGCACCAGTGCAATCTTTTTGGCTGCGAGTCCGTCCATGGTCAAGCACGGCACCCGTATGCACCCCTAAACCCATCTCCAAACATATGCTCAGCCCATCAGATTATTCACGTGTTGCACATATTTGCACATTCAGTGCTCATGTTAGGAAAGCACGTTGCCTCCTGGTGGCGCGCAACCCTGTACCGTCACTTGCCGATCTAGCTGCAGGTTCACCCTGGACCCTTGGAATGTTCGCCCAGCAATTTGGCTGCGCCTGCAACATTGACCCATGCCAAACTACGACTCGTTCATCTCACCATTATCTCTCTATGAGCCAAAACTCTGTATTTCCGGTGAACATCTCCAGATGACTCAACTAGTCGAACTGTTGAGATGTTCATCTACCCCTTTCTTGGATGGTTCATATTGACCCAGCTCGCCATTTCTGAAGCGCCGCTACCTCCACGGTTCGCACAGCAGATCCGCTGCACCGCTCCTTTGCTCCTCCGCTCTTTCCAACTGCTCCCGAACCCTCGGCCGGGACCCACGGTGGCGCGGGGATGGCTGCAGTGCGCTGCGGGCCCCGCTACTTGGCCAAGCTCATGCGACCAACGCCAGCAGTTTGCTGGTTTTGGCTGTCGAAGCATCAGCTGGTCAACCAGGTTTACCCAAGAATCGCCACTACTCATCATTACTCCATCACTTGCCATGATGATCAACCTGCAAGATGGCAGCGGAGCCCCTTTTTCAACTGATTTCCCCATGGGTTCTGCAAAAGATATGGTGAAAATCCATTTCCAGGTCAGCCAGGGAGCATCAGCATTCACAACAACCATTTTGCCATTACTATATAAATTATATAATCAGCTCAGTAACTCATTGACAACCATCATGTGTTTTGGGCCACTATCAACCACTACAAATTATTGGCAAGAAAAGATATCATCCACCCATGGTTGCTAGTTGAGTGGTTGCCAATCACCGTCAACCACTATTTACTTCACCAACATCAATGATCATTAACCAGCCCATTAACAATTTTGGCTGGTGATTAGGCGTTCTGATTGACCATTCACCGGCACGATCAACCAACATCAAGCCCATTGACCATTTCTAAGCCGCCAATGAACCATCATTGACCAGCCTTGTAAACATGATCAGCTATCAACGAGCTGACCATCATGAACCAGCTTCGCTTCACCATTGTCAAGCTTCATCATCAGCTGGCTCACCAGCGCCTCAGCACCAGCTTTTTCACCGTCATTCACCAGCTTGGTTCAACCCATCTTTGTTCGCCGTCACCGCTGCGGAGCACTCTTCCGGGCTCCCCGGGCGATTTCTCCGCCGCCTCCAAGCGGCGAACTTGGATCTGGCGGCGAAGTTCAAGTTGGTGGATGGTTGGAATGCAGGGTACCACTTGGTGGTTGCCTGGTTGGTGGTTGCCTGCTTAGTGGTTATAAACCATGGTGAATTAGCGGTTCATAAATGGTTAACGGTTCAGAAGTGATCATGTTCAATGACAATTCTTCGCGCTGAATTCATAGGTTACATCAATCAATTTGGGCTAATAAGGGTTCATCGTGATTAAGAGTGGTAACATCTTGAGGGATGGATGTGCATCCTCATTTACTACCAGCATCCTGATTATTCAACAGGTGAAGGATATCCATAACATTCCTCACGACCACCTCAGGTTGAGTAGAAGACCTTGGTGATGAAATCCCGAAAAAGTTATTGCGACGCCTAAGCACATTTGGGTGCTGAAAGCCCGAGGGCCAGAGCAATGATTCACTGCCTTTGCCAGTTGGATGATTCCAAGTCGAGATTGCCAAAGTTTGATGGGATAGGTAGCGTACCGATGACGGTCAACTGAGTCAACTTAAGTTGGCCAACTGATCATCAAGTTGGTCCACCATAGTTATCAACCATCAACTCGAGCTGTTGTCAGTTTTTAGCCCCCATAGTCAACCACAACTTAAGCCTCATCATCACCCCCTCTAGCGCAAATTGTTGCAACTCAAGCCACGCCCCTACTGAAAGCCATCCCCCCCAACACCTCTGAGTTGTTGAAGCTGTCCTGAAGCTTTGCGAGTTCACTTCGCACCTGACCGGCTGAGCAACGGCGATTGGCTGGAGCCTGCCATGATCATGGCTAGGGGGTGAGAAGTTGCTCAATGGCTCAGAGGATGAGCCAAACATAACCAATCACGGTAAGTTGCTTAGAATGCTTGATAAGTGTTGATAATGCGAATTAATGGTTCATGCATGATTTTTCAATGATGGAAGCAGACACTCATTCAACACTGGGTATCAACCAGTGAGCAGTGTCGACCACTGCCAACCAGCTATGAACCCTCCTCAATCAGCCATTCAGCAAGACTGACCATTCTTCACCACGCATTGACCAAATCACCCAATCCAAGAATAAAGATCTGCGGGCGATGATGCTCCGGCTACCTACCTAATGATTAACTAACCATTCACCGTTTGCAACCACTTTAATTTTAGGTATTTCTCAAAATAGGGGACCCCCAAATCATCCAGTTTCACCATTTAGATTTATCATTAGAAACTATCCGTCCATAACTTTGGAGCCCCCTATGTTGACAAACCTCATTTTCAAACAACCAATGGATACTGTCATTCTTGTGAATCAACCATTCTTGCCAAGCAAAGAAGCACCAGTGATCATGATTGTTCACCGACAGTTCATTGAGCCGGCCATTCTCATTGTTAACCGACCGTTATTAACTAATCAGGGCAATGGATAGCCACCCGCAGTGCATTAAGCCAGCGATCATTGTAACCAGCCATTTTTGCTACAAAGCCATGATAGCAGCCATGATAATAGCGCCAACTTAGCTTCATGATACTTACCAGGCCTGGCAGCTGGATAGTGGCAGTATGAATAAACTACCCTCTGGTTCACCTTGAGTAGCTGGGGATCTACCATCAAATATAGGTCGTTTATTGATATGGCTCTGGGTCAAAATTGGGTACCCCAAAAACCATTGGTTTATCATAAATTTCCATGAAAATGCCCATGTTGGGGTTAATAATATTGACCCATGGCCATATGGATCTCCTACATAGTAAGCCTGAGCCAAGATTCTCGGACAGGGACTTTCCGACAAAATCGGCCTGTAACCCTCTCCGAGAACTGGTTGAAACAGCCAACTTTCTCAGGTCGATTTTCCCATCAACCAAGGCCCCAGTGATGACAATCAATGGTTTGTTGAACTAACTTTTAACCACTATAAGCCATTAACAAGTGATGATTGTTTATAGTGGCTTGTTGTTTTTATAACTAACCACTATAACCACTTATTGTTTTTCCAAAGTGATTAATCATAATTCATAATGGCTTAATTGAATAATCAATGGTTAATTAATCAATGGCTTATTGCGTATAGTGGTTAGTTACAAGCCATTAATCAACCATTAATCATTTTTCACCATTCACCAACCATTAATCAGACAATGGTTGATCATTTCACCACCATTAGCCACCGTTAACCACCACTCATCAATCATTAATGGTTGATGGCTGAACCCCACAGATTTCTCCCGTTCAGCCTGCTTCAGCTCTTCTTGCAAGGCTTTTTCTCGCTCGCTGGTTTTGCCCTGGCCGGGGGAGGAAACCGGGTGGCACCTAGCGAGTGAACCATGGGTAAACCAACCTCCTTCACTAGGAAAACATAGGAAAACCAAGCATTTTTGTGTGTACCAAGGATCCCTATGTATGGACATCCACGAGGATCTGGCCGGCCACCATCCTATCAATCGGATTCGATCGTTGGGGATGGCCAGCTGTATTTTCAATGGATGCCAGTGCCACAAAAAAGTATTGTCACTTCAAGCCATCGTCCATCGGCCAACGTTAGAACTGTAGCCATCAGCCAACTGATTAGCGATGGCCAACCTCAGCGTAACCGTTGACCATTGCGCTTCCTCCCCCGTTCTTGTTGATGAATTGTCCATTCTTGGCTATCATCGGGTAGTTCCTCATATCTATTAGCACGGCCAATCCACTAGCATCGCAAATCCCGGAGCTAAACTTTTGCAAACAAGCTGTGATGTGAGCACTTTGAACTAACAAAGATAAGAAATTCTTGTGAGACGCTGGTCTCCAACATTCCCCCCTTAGTGTACCATTTTGTTCGCCTCATACCGCAAGCGCCGGCAATCACAACATGATGCTTTGCGAAGGGGCCATCTTTGCAACGTATGCAACCACAACAATCGTTCCAACCAAAGATACCTCCATCATCCCAAAATCTATATCATCCATGAGCCACTACTAAACTATTCATCAACCATTCTTGACCCTTACCAACCACACATGTAATTACAAGCATCAACCATGACCAACCATCACTTCCGCACTACATCGCCATCACTGGAGCCCTGAAGCACCAATTTTCGCCCCGCACAGCGCCATTCTACGCATTGCAGGCAAGCTCCACCTGCAAAGGGCGGGTTGCGATGTACCAGCCGTGTGTAGGGTACATGAAAATAGGAACCAGCCATGTTGGAACACGTGTACAGGTACCATTTTCTGGTCCGAGGAATGAAAAATGGAGATGTTGCAGTGCACGGATGCACATCTGCGTGAAAAATGGCCTGCAATTGTGTCTGCTTGAGATATCTCTCTCTATATATATTTTTCCCTCAAGCTGATAGCTATAGAGCTGTAGAGCTGTGGCCTAGCATGTGAATTCGAAAGATACGCCAAAAAAATACGCAACGTGACCTGCCACCGGCTCTCACACAGACCTCGGCTCGCCTGGGCCGCTTCAGAGCTGGTTCTCAACATGCAGCTGGGATCGGAACCTGGCGCACCAGGATCCCCCAGTCCTCGATCTCCGAAGCCCCGGAAGATCGACATGGACCAAGTCCATCCAAGTCCCCAAAACCCATAGCTTTCGATCCTTAAGCACCGCAGGTTCTACGTGGCTCTACCCCAAAGTTCCGCCCACCTCGGGCCTAGCACCCAGACATCGTCCTGGTCCTGAATTGCTCCTGGGGCTCTCCAACCAGTCGATTTCTGCCAAAGCAGCTGGTTCTGGTGCATCTGTTGGGCAGAATTGCGCGCTCCCTGGTGTACTGCCGTCGGTGTTACACACCCAGCGAGGTGATGTATCTTTAGTGCTCGACCTCTATTAACAAACCCCCCCCTAGTTTGTGCAACCATAGCTGGCAATCTACCAGCAACCACAAGGGGGGGGGGTCATGAACAAACAAATCTCCCATTCCAACAATTGCCGCAGACCTGAGATTCAAAAATCTAATTGTCCACCATCAGTCGCTCTGGTTCATCGCTTCAAGATCTACCCCCCAACACAACTCTCCGGTAACTGGAGCTGCCAGGCCTCATCACAAAAGGTGCGCTTCTTTCGCCGCCTTCTCAGGGTTCAACAAGGTAATGGGTCAATATCAACCAACCAACTAATGGGATAATGACCAACCAATAACAAAGGAAAACAATGGTTAATGATAGGGGAACCAGGGGTACAGGGTTTTGACCCACAGCCACAAGTCTGGATGCCAAAAATAAAGAAACCCAATCGTGGAGCCTTGCGGTTGGCATGTCCCCCACGAATCCACCATCCCCTCCTTGATCGCTGCCCTGGCGTCTGCATCGTCCTGGTACTCTTCACCGCAGATTGCCGGCAATGCCAATGGAAGACCCAATTGGCCCAGTCGGCCCAATCCTCACAATGTCAGCTTTGAATGTCTAAAACGTGAAAACCTATGGGTGCTATACATACATGCAATGCTACATGCTATGATTTACAAGTGCACGCACGCATGCCACACAAACATATTTTAGGTTTCAGCGGGAGAAAATGAAATAACACTGCCTGCCCGTTTGGCAAATCCTCCTCTTCGTCGACCTCTCTCCAGCCCCATCCGCCGTTGGTTATCTCCGTCGTGCTCGCAGTTCCACTTTGCTGATTTGGACATTCTGGAACCAAGCTTCGTGACATGGGATCTCTATAAAAAGTTGCGGCCTACCCACATGGCACCGGGTCCCATGCACTTCCCTGCCATTTGGATCCCAGCAACAGCCCTTGGTGTCGTACTTCAGCAGTTGGTCGTCGTGCTCATGCATGAAGCCCTTCCTCCTCAGCTTTTGCTGAGGCGTCTCTGCGTGGCCAAGGTAGAACAAGAGCACCAAGGCGTTCTTGTGGAAAGCCTCGTGTGCCGAAGAAGTGAGGCTTTGTTGGGTTCTGGCCCATTGCTCAGGTCCAAGTACACCGAAATTTGAGCACCGTTGATATGTAGGCTATACATGACTACATGTTGCAGGCCCAGCACCAACTCACCACTTGCCCGCTACCGCACCTCCAGCCGAAACCGGCCAGCACCGCACCCCAGCTGGCCATGGCACCTCGGAGGGAGGAGCTTCAAGGCGGTGCCACGAGTTCAACAGCAGGACGGATCCAACGTCAAGTCCTGCCAGGCGTTTCAGGCGTTGACGCGCGTTTCACGCGGGGGCCCAGGGGGTGCCTGCCGGCTGATCACTGCAGCGGGGAGATGCCATGAGCAAGTGAGGACGAGGATGTCATCAGTGATCAATCTCAAGATGAGGCGCTGGTGTGGAAAAACCCATCAGTTTTGGGGCGGCGTCTCTTTGGAGATCCGTCAACTGACCCTCCATCTGTGGTGGTAAATCACTAGCGCTGGCTTTATCAACAGCTGGATCGGCCAATCAACCACAACTAGCCATACCATCAACAAAAAGTGGTTGGTGGTTTCAACCCCCATTGAATCTATTAGTCAGTCAACCAACCATTTGTTACTAGCTACTAGGGAAAATGAAAAATTTTAAAACCACCAGCCAGAATAGATCAGAATAGTACTACCCATTCCTGAAAAATCATCCATATGTAAAGAGCTGCTAAATCCATCTCAACATCAATCTAGGAGAAAGCCCCATCCAAATCATCCATCACCAACCAGAGGCCAAGGACGGATGCTGCCAGCAGTTCTCGGCGGGCTGCACCTCTCTCCGTCCACAGGCTGGGCGCATCGCCACAGGACGTGGCATTGCTTCCAGCGACAGTCCTGTGGTGAAGCGCGGGCACCTTTTTTTTGCCCTGAAACATCTAAGGCCTAGGCCATCTAGGTCTGTGATAGGTACCCTCTGGTAAACTAGCCTGGCAATGGATTTTGGCCATATTTTACAATGAAACCCTGGCAAAATACTAATGAATGGTGGATTTTTCATTGCCAGGTTAGTTTACCAGAGGGTAAATGCTGAATGCTTTGTGGTCAAAGCTCCGCCCATCGCCGCCTCAATGCTTTTAGGAATGCTCAATGATTACCGGCTAATCTCCCTCTCTCTCCATCGCCCTCCCGAAGGTTCAGCTAAGGCTGAAGGCGAGCTGTTGGCCCAGCCAAACGGAGCCACTTTGGAACACGAGTATACATGAGAGACTGCCGGTAGTGGTGATACTTAATTTTCATCAATTTGTCACCATGGGTGGTCAATCATCATTGGCTGGTGTATGTAACAGTTATTAGCTATGATTCGTGGCGGCTATGATTCTCCAGCCATGATATCTGCTGTGCATACAGTAACCCATCAAATATGGGCTGCTCTTGGCCATTTTTTTGCCCCAATGATAAGACAGCCATTGTTGGCCATTATTAGCGATGATTGGCCATGAAAGACCGAAGTTCATGGAAGCAAAAGCTCGAAAGCCACGGCTCTGAGTGTGAAATCAGCCCAAAATCGGGGGCTATGACCAGAGTTCAACTCAAAAATATGCCATCAAACTATCAGGAACCAGCTGCATTCAGATGCCAAAACGATCAGGAATACCCATCAGCGGCCATGAACATAACGATCAACCATGCAAATCATCATCAAACATTAGAATCCATTAGATCTGTACCAGGCGACCCCCTCATCCACAAGAATTAGTCATATACCCTAGTCAGTGATGAATCGGCCATCAAGCATAAGGATTGCCCTGGTCGTTCACCAAGAGGGGGCCTCAGCCCTGGCCCCCAACGGTTGCCCCGACGCTGCCAAGGCTCATATGATGCGACAGCGGCAGCAGCACCACGTGCGTGGCATCTGCGGCGCACTCGGGGCCCAGGGTGGCCTCTGCATAGCTTCGCGCGCGCACGTCCGTCAGAGGTCGGCCTCAGGCAGCTGGCGCCAGCTGTTTCAACGGATGAGTAGCCAGCAACCATGGTGTGTGATTAGCCATGGTTAACAAACTGATGGTTTATCATGGTAAATGATTAGCCAATGTTTATCATTAGGGTGGTCCACCATGATAAGCCATTAGCCAACTGGTGACTAACAAACTGATGAACTGATTAACAATAGTAATGTCAATGATTTTAACAATAGTTTAACTCACTGACTGAATAAATGATTTAAGTGATTACTATGTGGTTAATAGTTTAACTCATTAACAAAAACTGATTGAACTCAATGTTTTAACATGCTCCGTGGTGATTAAGTGTTTAAACACGATCCGCTGATCACCGTGTCATGCATGACACGGTGATCAGCTGATTGACCATAATTACAGGTGGTATCTTTGTTGGCGCAAGATGCGATTCTTGGCAGAGGCAATCCGAAGATTGCCAGCACTTAGATGACTGGTCATCTCGAATGGTAAGAAGTTGCTGATTATACCTCTCCCTTACCATTATTCTTACCATTACTACTCATCTTTAATGGTAAGTACGGTGAAGATTCTGCGGTATGGTCATCCAAGTGCAGCTCCCAGCCCGCGTGTTGTTTCTTCTCAACGAACTGCGTTCAGCGCGCCGTCCCACCGCCCTCGGAGCTCCCAATGCCTGGCCCTGCGGCGGTGGAAAGCCACTGCCCGAGCTCTAAGAAGGGCGGCATGTGCAAACCATCCCGCAGTTGCGCCTCCAGTGCGACACCTGGCAGCTCCATGGAGTGGGTGCTGGGGCATCATTTGATGGGGCTTAGGCAAGGGGTTAAGAACGAATAAGAGTAGGGGGAATGATAATAACAAAAATAATAACAAATAATGATAATAACAACAATATAGTAGTAACAATAATGATAGTGATAATAATGGTATACCAGTACTAAGAAGAATGGACTACGAAACATATCAGTCATTCTATTGCATCTATCCGTCGGTCGATTCATCCATCTATCCATCTTATCTATCTTTGTCACTTAGTTGCGTGCATATAGCAAATGGCTATCCGGAAATGGGGCGGCGTGCATTTCTAATGCACAAGACTGCCCGTCCAAGAAAACAATAACTGGTTGGAACTGGTTGGTGGTTTCAACCCCTATGAAAACAAAAAAAATGTTTTTTAAACCACCAACCAGATAATTCTAGCCAAAAGAACTATTCACCTGGCAAAGGAAAATACGACATTCTTGACGGGCAACCAGCCACAAATGATGGATTTTCCAGTGCCAGGTTAGTTCAGCCCGAGCGTACCACTTTTCTACAAAACACTGACGACGCAATCGCAAGATGATCTTTCCTTGCAACCCATGAACCTCGGTCAGTCGAGAGAAGTGGTACCAACGTGGATTTCACCGTTGACTTTTGATTGGGAACCGGAAGAATCCTCCGGTACATGGACCTAGCTGGAAGCCCACAACTTTTAAATGATTTTATTTGAATTAACTTTCAAACGATTCTATTTGATTTACCTCACAAAATATGAAAACAATCTCATCATACCCCATCGTGCATCATGCTGATTCGCCATGGCTAGCCGGCTAGCCTTGTTTCACTGCTAGCTTTATCTACCAGCTCAACTGCCTCCCTGGAACTGTCATGTCACAGGGTGGCCTCCCAGAGCTGTGAACCAAATCGTGGCAGAGTGGAGCAGCTCCACCAACCTCGCGCACACCTGGCAGCCAGGCAAGGTTCTGAAGCACAGCCGGTGGCCAAGTGGAAACGACCTTTCGCCACCTAGGATCGCATCACATGAATTCAGCCAAGGACATGCCAAGGGCAACGGTAACATCCTTGGCTCAGGAAAAGACACTTGGTTCAGTCGATCAATCTCAGATGGATGAAGGATGATCCCGTCGCCTGCAAGGTTACACGGCCCCGGTGTCAATCGCCCCTCATCGAGAATGACAAGACATCACTGGGCGGGTTGATGGTGGCCAGCGGCTGGATTGCTCAAGTCACAAGTTGCAGCTCACATCATCGTTTGGATTCGGCAATTTCCCCTGAAAACAAACCTGTATCAACCACTTGGTTTCCTGGAAAAATGCCAGGAGACCAAGCTAAATGACGAAAAACATGATGAAAGAAGCCACTTTCTAGGATATTTCCTGCCGCCAAATCCTACAACTGTAGCAGCCCCATTTCTGGAGGTCATGACGGGATGCCAGCATGGGTGGTCGAGGACGATTTTTAGGGGAAGATTGTCTTTAGCAACAGCTTAGCGGGATGAGCTTGAGGTTGATTGCACAGCTATACATAGCATATGCTGTGGCTATATTCAATGTTTGTGGAAACATGATTGACCATTGTTTGCTTGACCATTGCTTACCCATCGTCAACCTTTCATTCATTTGTTAAACTGTCATCAAGCGTTATGGTGAAAAAACATCATTAACGAATTTGTATTGATTATGGCCATTCTAGGATGCTTAGTAGGTACCACCATTGATGGATAACCACCAATTCCAAGAAAAAATCATCCACCATTGCCAAACTGTCGCTAAACGTTGCTTCACCATCACTGGTCATTGTAAAAAACGACATTCGTTGTTGTTAATCCCGAAGGGCTATGCCACATCTGCAGGGGTAGCCCAAGTTCATCCTGCCCCCAAGCGCTTGCCTCTTGAGGAAGCATCACATGCGGCCGTCCGTTCAACAAAGCCTGGGGCGCCATCCTGAGGTGTCGCCGACCCTCCATCTTCAAAGCAACGTTCACGACCCGTAGCTTCTTGGAACATCGTTCCAGTTGACTCACTTTCTGAATGCTTGATCTTGTGGGCCAATGGCCAATGCTAATTCCTCATCACTTTGGCCAGTATGGTCAGGCTGCTCCAACATCTCCCATGGTCAGCAACTTAGACACGTTCTGCTCTCAACCATCATTCCTAACAACTATCAACCAGTTATTTCCCATTAATTCACCCCCAGGTATTCTCAGCCAGCTGTTCAACAGGTATTCTTAGCCACTTCTTAGCCACTACTATCCAGTGGACACCAGCTGAGCCGAGGCATTCGCCCCACTGTTCTGAAGCATCGTGGCACAAAATCAACCATTCTGGACCACTGGTTCACCAGCTCTTGACTGCTATCAGTAATGAGTTAAAAACGTGAACCAACCAGTTATTGATCGATGGTTCACTTGGTATTAATCGTGAATTCACCAGTTCTTCACCACTATCAGCAACCATCATTTACCAACCACCAACCACTATCCATCAACTAGTTAGTGAACCATCAACCATTCGCAAAAACCACCACTAAGAACGAACGTTAGCCATCATCAGCCATCATCACCCATCATCACCCGTCAACCACAAACCATTCTGAAGCCTGGAACTCTCTTGGTTCCACGACCTCCCTGGTGCCTCGGCAACTGCACGTTGAAGCCTTGAGGCAGGGCCAGGGCCAGGTTCAGCGGTGCCGCGCGGGCGGCTGAGACCAGGGCGGAGCCTGAAGGGCACCACGGGGCAAGGGAAGGAGGGCGCAGGATCATCATCATCATCCAACCCTCAACCATCAACCATCATCATTAACCAACCCTGAGCCAACCCTGAAGCACCACCCGTGCCTGAGTTTCTGCGTTGCAGCTTGCGCTGCAGCTGAGCCACCTTCCGCTGCGCCGGCGCCAAGCTGGGCAAGTGCCGTGAGAGGACGCCTGAGCAGCTGACGCTGCCAAGCAGGTGACCACCCATGGTGCTGGTGCAAGTGGCTGTGGAAAATAGAAAATGAAACAATGGTAAATGACGGGGAACCGGGGGTACGGGGTTTCGACCCACAGCCAGTTAGGTTGTAGATCAGTGGTCGATCAGTGGCTGAGTGAAGATCAGAATCACTAGCACTTGATGAGTTGAAAGATCGGAATCGCTGACAGTTGGCTCAGATCATGGTAACTCCGATGCTCCAGTACCCAAAAGAGATCAACGATGCCAAAATCACAATAGCAAAAGCTCCAAAGAGAAACATCATGTTTGGCTATGTTGGGCTATGTTGGGCTGGAATCAACGCTTTCTTGGGCTGGAATCAACGCGTCACCGCACGGACCATGGCTTCCCTGACACGCTGGGTGGACATGACCCCAGCGGTTCCACCCGTCAGTGCCGCTCCAGCTGCTACCGTCCCAGTGGCTGAGCTGTTGCTCCACTTGACTCACCAGGAAAGTGCTGGGCTCCTGCTCCATGCGCGCGGCCTTTCTGCTTCCGCGCCGCTGCTGTAACGAGAAGCTCCTGGTGGCTGGCTGCTAGGGTCGGCTGCAATAGTCACTACTATGTAAATACCATTGACCACCGTTAACTATGGTTTAGCCCATCCAAATTTGGTTTATCACAAGCCAAAGGAGTCTGCAAACATTGCTTTCAAGCTGGTTGAGGCCCTCATATCGCTCTGTCCCGCCGCCCTCCGTCCACCATTTGCGAGCAGCTTCCCATTTCTGATGTCCCACCTCCAGGGCAGAGGAGAAGTGACGAAAGTGTTTACAACAACTGGAACCTGGATTTGTCCATCCATGGTGGCACCTAACCAGCCAAGCTCATAGCCTGTTTTTGCAACAGAGAAGCCACCACTTTTGGGGGCACACCATTTTTGGACAAACGCAGCTGGATCAACCGCAATCAACCACTGGCCCGTTTCCCGGCCACTGGTTGCCGAGGTATGCCGAGGTGCCAAGTAGTTGCTGACCAACACGTTGCAGTCCTTCTCCACCAGCCCTGGCACGTGCTCCCTTACCAGGAAGTACACCGACCGATGCGCTGCGCAGATGTTGAAGACCTGATGGTGAGGTGGATGTGGACATCAAAATGGTGCAGGTGTGCATGTAAAAGACGGCATCCATGCACCACGAAAATGCATCATGATGCACTTGCGGGTGAGCATACTACACATAGGCATGCAGATTGCTACGAAACACCAGGTGCACATGTTTGCTTCTGCGAAAACGTGTCGTAGCTTGTCACTGTATTATATCCCTCTATGTCGTAGCTTGTCCATTCTTCACACAAATCTCCATACATGACCATCTCAGATCTCAGTACCGTCATCAATGTACTATAGATCATCATACAGATATGAGTTGTAGACAGCTATCATCCAATCTAATAGAACTTTTTTGACTTTGCAGCTTCTAGGTCAATGCCCGTAGCTACACGTGAGTAGTTTAATAACAATCCATAATAACAAACAGTACATCTTAGATGACACTATTATAGCCTAATTATCAAAAATCTATAGTTACTATAGTAATAACATCCCTAGTACAAATCATAATAAGCATCCAGTATAGTTGCTATAGTAATTAGTAATAACATCCATAGTATGACAAATAACAAGGAGCATCCACTCTATGTGATCTGTCATCGCTACTCGCTCCAGTGCCTCTTCCGGCAAGCGCTGGCCCTGCACCAAGTCCGCCAGGACCCAACTGCTGGCAAAGGGCAGGTCCTGACGTGGCGATCTCCTGGGAGATCTCCCAAGCCATGGGTGCAACTGGTTATAGGCGCGCGGTGGCACTGCTACCCCAACACCTTAAGCTGGCTACCTCATCATCTCGTTGCTTGGAACCGCTCACCACTCAGTGGACTGGTTGATGGGAACCGGCCATACCCTCACTTGCGCACACCACTTGTCACTCACTTGCGCAC
>VSDK01006058.1:4229-22261 GCA_009767595.1 Symbiodinium kawagutii
TGTTTTTACGATTTTGACTTCCAAATGTGCTTCGCGCCTAGGTTTTTTAACGATTTTGCGAGTTGCAACTTCCAAAAGTGCTCCGACGCTGTAGTGTTTTTACGATTTTGACTTCCAAATGTGCTTCGCGCCTAGGTTTTTTTAACGATTTTGCAAGTTGCATCTCCCAAAAGTGCTCCGGACCTGACATGTTTTTACGATTTTGACTTCCAAATGTGCTTCGCGCCTAGGTTTTTTAACGATTTTGGCACACTCCTTCCGCCACAGTGGTCCGCACCCGCCGCTTTAGCGAGGTACCCTTCTGGACCCTCCTGAGGCACAAAACCTTGCAAAACACAGCATTTCGCGACTTTCCTAACATTTTGGCGCGCTCGCATTTTGGCGCGCTCGCATTCTCATCTTTCACACATCTCTTCTTTCACACATCTCTTCTTTCACACATCTCTTCTTTCACACATCTGCTCAGGCGATCTCCCCTAGCTCAGTCACATCTCTTCTTTCACACATCTGCTCTTCTGATCTACCCTAGCTGAGTTGTCCATATTGTCGGAAGTTAGACTTCTAAACTTCCTTCGATAAATTATGTGTTCTTTGTTGTTGTTTACCTTTAAGGGAACTCTGTAGGTAACTCCAGATACTGAGCAAAATGTAGATATTCAGTCCTCTCTTTTTGCTTCCTGCAGGGCCGTTAGCTTTTACCAATTGCGCTTTACCGTGTATCATCAGAAGGGCTTATTGGGTGTCCAGCATTGCTTGGTAGTTAGCAAGGCGCCAACTTACTTTGTGGCTTTTACAAGCTACATGTCACTTGAACCCAGCTCAGGAGATTCCTGTGAGAAAGTCTGGATCGAACAGAACCAAGGAGGAAACCTTTCGCTGGTACGACCGTCCTTTAGCTCAGAAGTGCTGGGAGTTCATGCGGTTGCACCTAATCTTGGTCCTATTCTGCAAATTGTCAAGCTTGGATGGTGACCATCCGATAGCAGGAACGTAGCACCATGAATCAATAGAAAGTGGGCATCAAATGGCATCAGCTGAGAGGCCTGACCGTGTCTCACCGCTCTCCCATCTGTATGGTGTGGGACATTTGGACCTCAATTGCCATTGCCTACGACATGGTGAGCTCCTCAGAACTCAAAAGCAGCGACACCTGAGTGCATGACCCAGAAGTTTCACAGCTCCCTTGGCACAACTACCATCATCATTATCATGAACTTGCACATAATATGATAAAATCGCATAACAATTTCTATCAATTTCCTACATATCAATGTATATCAATGTATTCGGTGGGACCAAGTGGACAGCATATCTAGGTCATGAAGTGCATCGACTCGTCAGGTGATGACGCCCATGGATGCCTTCAACATTGAAATTACCCCTGCGGCCTGGACGAAGTTTTGGAGAAATCGAAAGCGAAGAAACTCCTGATTTTCCACCTTTTCTTGCACCTGGTAGTGAAACCTCTTCATGATGCTTGGTGAAGCTAGGTGCTTTAGCCTACAGTTTCCATCTTCCATTAAATGGTCACAGCAGATCCAGCCAGTTTGTACCATCGCTGTTGAGAAACTGCACTGGCGAACTGTGCTTCGCTTCAGGTTCTACGAGCCCTCGAACGAACCTCCTCCATCACTTGGCTAGTGGACATGCTTCTGTTGCTCGTCACTGGGGTCAACCCCTTCGTTCTTTCACTGCCAATTTTTGTGCACCAAACTGAATGCCTTGCCTTGAGATGCTTCAGTTTTAAGTTTTCATCCCAAAGAAATTATAGAAAATCATGATTCCCAGAGAATGTTTTGACACTTTTGGCATCACTGAGGTCCTTTGTGCGGAGTTTTGGCAAGCTCAATGGAACAGAGGACACGATCCGGTTCCCTTTCTTCCCCACATCACTTTGGAATGATAGGCTATATCTCTTCAAGTTGTACAGGCCTGGTTCGACACTCACGAGACACGTTTGGCATCTGCTGCATCTGCTGAGTGGGTCAAGGAGAGGCACCTGAAGGCGACCGCTTCGCATTA
This sequence comes from Symbiodinium kawagutii, assembly GCA_009767595.1. Taxonomy (NCBI): domain Eukaryota; class Dinophyceae; order Suessiales; family Symbiodiniaceae; genus Symbiodinium; species Symbiodinium kawagutii. The sequence continues at coordinate 6,252 of VSDK01006058.1, forward strand.
CTTAAGATCCTGGTCGCTCGGACAAAACGACGAACCACAACGGCAACTGCCATGGCAACTGCTCCAAGGTTCGCTTTCGATTTCACCTTGGTCTGTTTGGCCATGACCTCAGCAGCCCCGTGTGACACTGTGGTCGAGCTATGTCCAGCAGCAACTGAGGACATGTTCATCTTTATCTTGGAAGATACCTCCTGGACTGAACGAAACATGACGAGCTCTCCTTCAGTGTAACATCGATGAGTATGGGAGAAATTTGTTAGTCGAAGGTCTACTCCTTTTGGGTCACTGTTCCTTCGGCCCCAAATCCGCCAGGATGCGCTACATGAGTTTCCTCCGTGCAATCCGACTCTTCCGTCTTCTACGTGTGCTGCGAGTAGCGAAGGTGAAGGCAGGTTGTGCCATGAAAGAAGTGGCAGCGGGGAACTATGAATATACGGGGGGTTCCACTCTGAATATCCTATGTGGTACTGGAATTCTGATGAAAATTTGGAGAAGAAGATGGATCTCGAGATGACCAAGTAGTGAAAAAGCACAAAGGCATTGGTTCATCTCAGTGCTTTTACCACTGCTCCAGTGTTTGGGTTCTATGACTCTTGGGGTTCTGCCCAGGCACGAATTGCTGTGCTTGCCCAACTGCTGCACATCTTGCAGACCCAGCCAAAACCTCAGTGATGAGCATCCAACTGTAGGGTGATATACGAAGCCACTTAGCATCATCATCATCATCATCATCATCATCATCATCATCATCATCATCATCATCATCATCATCATCACCATCATCATCATCATCACCATTATCCGGTAGCTTTTCTGTTGTTAGATGTGATGCAAACAAGCAGTGGACAGTGAAATGCCGTCGAGGCGCATCACCGACCGCGGCTTCCTCATGCTGAACATTGCGAAGAGTCTGCTGGTCGTCACCGTGATCAATCACTTTACAGCTACTTGGAGAAAACATTCGAATCCTTTTTGAATCATTCAACTGTTTTTTATTGTTTAGAGATTATTTTTAGAGATTGTAATGTAAAAAACAGCTCCAGATCAAAACACGTTCCACAACTCCTTCAAAACTTCGATTCTTTCAAGCCTTAAACGTTCATCGACACGGATGATGTGCATGCAACCATGCGTGGTGATGGATCTGCGCATAGGATTTTTAGCCCGTGCTGTCGTGAGCAGCTGCGGTCGAGGCTTGCGTTTGGTATGCCATCGCAACCATCGTCGAGGCTAGGCATTGGCTGCGCATCGGCGCTCCAGCAGATTATCTTCAGCCATGGAGGTGATCCCCAGTTATATTTCCATCAATGATACGATGTGATAAAAATATTCCCCACGACTGTTCATTTATAAAATAGACCACCGGAGGGTAAAGTTCAAGGGGGATATAAAAATCATTTTTGCAACAACTGATTGGAGTACTCACATTTGTGATTAAGAAATGCAGCTCATTTGGATGATTGCTGTGAAGTTCAGGCGGATGAGAACAATTGGGTCTACAATCATTTCTCGGATCCAAGCCGCCCTGATTCCCTGCTGTACCTCTACACGACTGTCACTTGGACGATGATTCATTTTAGCTGATGTGAAATCATTAGAATCCTATTGAATCCTTGAGATTTCCAATCTTCCAACCGTGTGACTTCGAGCGGTTGAGATCAGCTTTCCTCTCAGAACGTCCACTCTCCCAATGCTGCCTGTTGCGAGGCTTACCATTGGTCCATTACACAGCTGACTCCAGCATCTTGCGAGATTTATCCAAGCAGTGCACGCGAGCGCATCTTCAACATCGCCGTGATTCTCTTTGGGTCCTTGGACTTTGAGAAAGCTGAAAGTGAATTCAGCCTCCTGGGTGCTGATGCCATGCCCAGTTGAAGAACCGAACAAAGTTCCCAATCAAAGAACCAATCATAACCAAACGAAGTTCCATTGCTCCAGCAAAGAAACCCAAAAGAAGCATTTTCATTGTGTATGAAAGCAGGAATTTTGGAGCCTTACTGGTATTTGATATGAAAAGGAAGGGATCAGTGCTTTCAAGTGCGATCTGAGAGCAGAGCCCTTTCCCTTGAGCCTGGTCATTCACACGAGTGGTCTCACAGCTTTGCGTCACATCGCTGTTTGCTTCGCTGTGAGGCTTTGTGTTTTCAGTTCATTCATCAGCTCCATGGCCCAGCAGTTGCATGCGCTTGGACAACTCAATCGCGCCGACCGCCACTTGATGTCGACTTCAGGGACTTCGACTGGTGAGTTGTTCATCAGAATTCATCCCTAGTGAACTTGTTTGTGAAACTTGTTTGCTGTGACCTTCCTAAGTGAAACCTATCAATTTCCTGTTAAGGAACTTGTTTGCCGTTGAGGATTCTTAGAATATCTTGGAACAGGAGTCCATTCCTACAATTCCCCAAACAAACTTCCGGATCTTCCCTGTGGTAGAGCTGAACCTGACCAGTTCTTGCAGCTCTCCCAGCTGTTGGAGTTGCTCAAAGTTTCATCGGATCATCTAGGCATTGCTGGGCATTGCAAAGCATTGCTGGGCATTGCTAGGCTATTATCTAGATTAAGATTAATTAATTATGTACGATTACGATTGATGATGTATGAGTGTATTATGCTCCTATCGACATTTATCAACTATTGTTAATCTCATTCTTTCCGCACAGACCGATGTTGCCGGTTGTATCAATCATAGAACATATCACTATATTAGGTGTATTAGTTTGGCTAGTCATGATATATGTATATATGATTTTATTTATAGATCTCATGATAGGCTGGTCATGTAGCATCCATGACTCAGCACGATCGCATCCTTGTGGCGGTTCCAGGCCACCGGATGCAGCTCCTGCGGCGGTTCATTTCGGAGCACCAGATGTCCGTAGCCTTGGCGACGACCATCGTGGACTTCGTGAGGCGCTCCCGCCACTCATCCCATAGCTTCCAAGACATCTCCCCTTTCCAAGAGCGCAGGGAATCTGTTCATTGGTGACAGCTCTGAATGAGAATGGAGAATGAGTTTAAAGAGTTTGATTAAAGGAACGGAGTTTTGCCAAGGCATTTGATTGGAGGGAATGGATCAGTGGTGGGATCGACCTTTTTCAAGGGGAATCAAGCGTCAATAGGAGATGCAGCTGTCGGAAAACCAGCGATATTGAAGCCATACATCACCAGCTATGGTAAAAGTAGTGGCGGTGTTTCAATATGGATCTCTTATTGGTAGAGATTAAATTTACCACTGCTAGCTGCATTTGATTCACTCCCAAAGATGGCTGAGAAGCCATCATGAGGACTTTAATACTGATGGTCATAGATGGCTTCTTTGTATCTTACTGGTTGACGAGATGCTCGATTCCTTGCTATAAGCATATATGAATCGACTGTAAAAACTGTAAATCACCCAAACATTGTACAGGATTTCTCTATCTTTTGATATCAAGCTAAATATATGAAGTATCAAATTTTGAGTTTTATATTCTGATTTTGAGCCTTGCTTTACATTGCAGATGGTCAGCGCCTTGAAGTTGGGCCAACTGTTGAGCCTCGCTTTGTGTCCTCCTTGGCTGCAGGCAGAAACGTGGACCACAGATGCAACGACCTTTGAAGGCAGGGTCGACAGCTGAGCAGTGTTGCAAGGGCAGCAAGGGCCTCAGGTTTTGGTCGTTGGAACGAGATCTTGACAATTTATGAGTAGGGTCGAGGATATTGGAGAATCTCCTGAATCTTCGGCAGAAATGCGGTGCTACCGGTGTGTTTAGAGCCAGAATTTATTGCGCCACACAGCTGTTGCATCGCACAGATCAGCGACATCGACAGCTTCAACACCTTTCCCACGGTGAACGCAGCGGGTTTTGCCAACTTGCGAGAGCTGACTGTCGAGCTGCATTCCTCGAACTGATCGAATACAGAAAGCATCAGAAAGCATACATTAGCTACAGGAGGGTCAAGCAATCCTGATGCATTCCAAGAATTGTTGATTTTCACATCTTGTTTCATATTGTTACCAGTCTCTTATACATCTAGATGTCAAAGAATCTACTTCTTAGTTCAGTGGTAACCTCCAAGGCTTCAGTGGTTAGCGACCCAGTCGACTCTCCAGGTACTCTTGCAGAAGATCCGGTCGGAGGCGTACATCTTTGCGCTTCAGCTGCGAGATGGGTGGGTTTGGAAAGGGTGGTTGACTGTTCTTGGGGACTTGAAGAGTGGTTAAGCATGGTCAAGCCATACTTGGACTGATCATTTTGGACTATTATTGGATTCTTGGTTGATTTATGTTGGTTTACCTGGGCTTTATACGAGTGTGAATAGAATTCACAGCACTTCGTTTCTTGAAAGATTTGAAAGGTTTGTACATGCTGAAGGATCTGACGCCTCATGCTGCACGCGAATTTGCAGGTTTTGGTTCTATGGATGAACGGACCATGATGCACAAGCTGACTAGAAACCTGCTCGGTGGACAGCGAAGCGCTCAGGTCTTGAGTAAACACATCTTCTACAAGACGATCTATGACATCGATCGCGAATGCTTTAACAAGCTTTGCAACAATGCCATTTTTGAAGAGACGGTGGACAAGGGACATGAGATCTTTTCCACAGGAGATGAAGGCGCGCCAGTGGTTCAAGATCATCCCACCGTTTCAAGAGAATGGCAACAGTTAGTTGGGATGTCTTCTCCTTGGGTCACCCTGCTGGGTCTTCTTGGGTCACCTTCTGCTAGGCAAAGGGATGTACTTCCTGTACCACGGGAAATTGGCCTACGCGTACCTCTTGGACGATGTCAGCTACGACCCCACGTCCTCGGAAGACTTGGCGAATTCAGCAATGACCAGCTGCTTCGTTGCCAGCAACAGCTTTATCTCCGAGGAGCGCTATGCATCACCTCCTAAGAAGAAGGATTTGACGGAAGGATGTGTAGGAAAGAGACATCGAAATCTATCTATTACATATTATGTTAGATTGCATGTGTAGTTTCATCTGTGTATTACTTAAATGAAAATGCCATCATGTATACAATTCATCTGGTTTTCTCGTCTCTGATGTCAGTGGCAGGCAGCGATGTGGCTGAACTGGCTCCACCGTGGACGTCTCGCGGGCGAAGCCATCGTCACAGATCTGCTCTTCGTTTCAGTGGAGCGCTTCCGCGAGGCAGATCTGTGGATCGTTAGGAGATAGGAAGGGAAGGGTAGATGGGAGGGCTGGAGCTAGGGAAGGCGGGGAAGGAGCTTGGGGTAGATGGGGAGTAGATGTTGGGAAGGAGATAGGAGTAGTTTGGGGAAGGAAGTAGAGGTAGGTTGGGGGTAGTTGGGGGTAGTTGGGGGTAGATAAGGGGGATAAATATGTGACAAATTGCTTGGAATGGGATCCTTATTCTTGAGACGGGAACAACTTGGAAAGCGAGTGTGATTCTTCGCCGCTTCAAAATATTTTCGAATTGTTTCATTCGATGCTTTCTTCCATCGGCAGCCGGGAGTCTTTGATGCAGTTTGATTCGTGTCTTCGAGTCCTGAGATGTCCAGAGTTTATCGATGTAGGACTTGTGGGTACCTTGTTCTCTCAATGCCTCATGAGTGTGCGATGCATGGTGCAACAATTTGTGTTTCTTCGCTGCTCCAAAGTCCCTCAGCGATGCTCAGGTGATCCGGATGTCCCACTTGTTGAAGGAGGTTCGCCTCTATGCACGGCTCTATGCTTTGCGTGCCTTGCGTGCAGGCGGGACAAAGTGTTAAGGATGGCAGATTCTCTACATGACATTCGTTGACTTCATTTAATTTCATTTCGATTCAATTCATTTCATTTGATTCTATTCGTCTGGTTTCGGGGTATCCTTCTTGTGGACATCCACAGCCTTAAGATGAAGCTTCTGAAAATAGCAGGGCAACTGATCTAAGTTTTCTGTGCAGATTCACCCCATCTTCGCGCCAACACGTCTGTTTCTTGCACAGGAAAAGAAGGAACCGAACTGGATGATCTCTGGCACGAGGCACTTGCTATGAATGTCAGCAGTTTCTCTTAGGCAAAAGATGCCATGTGTAAGAAGTTTAGGAAGTTTACTGTAGTCGCTAAGTTTACTATACTTTACCATAGTTTACTGTAGTTTACTGTTTGCTTTGCTTACCCTGCAATAGGAAGAGATGATCGAAGAGATCAGTAAGCTTTCTCTCCAAGGAGGCCTGGAACAGGCCGTGAATATTTTAGCAGCTGGCCGAAGCTCATCTGCAACCGACCAACGGAGATCCACTGTGATGTCTGGTGATTTTCGGGAAGCAACGTGAGTGTTGGGATCACCTCCCAAAGCACCAGTAAAGACATGTGAGCACTTTGGAGTTTCCACAGCATCCACTGAGGAATCACACCCCAGAAGATTCTACGGGCTTGGCGACACCATGCCCAAGGAAGTCCGGGACCAGAACAGGGGCAATCTCTTCTCCTACCCACCCTGGGAGAGATGAGATTCCAACAGATGTCCAGTAAGGTCGCTTCAATCAAGGTCAATCATGTTTCATTCTTTTTAACTATTCTCCTTAGAATTTTGTATCCTAACTGTACAGTCATAGGTTCGCGCTTTTGTGCGTGCTTCATTTGGAGTTCAGCAGATTGGTTACAAATCTACTGTTGAGATTTTGAATTATTGGTTGTTAATCTTGAACTAAAAATTCAGAAGAATCATCCAACTGATTATTGGTGGCACATCTCCTCCATTCTCCTACTATTCTTGATTACCACTTTTGCTCTTACTGCTGATTCTTCATGCTGAAATAGCATCATGCTCGACCATTGTTGGCCCCTGATAACATCGAAGCGTGTTTAAGCACGGCCTGCACAATCATTCTTAAAATCTGTTATTGTTGGTAATTTTCTGATCATTGACGATTATGATACATGCCAAATCTTGTTCACTAGTAATGTTCATTTGTCATGGTCCCCTGGATCAAATCTCAATTTTGCTGTTACTTGATGCATCGAAGATATTTCATAGAGATTTTGTTGTTCATATTGTGGTTTCTTAAAATGGGGGGACCCCAAAAATGGCTGGTTTATTACTGTAATTCACTATAAATGGTTGATGAACTGGATGATTTGGGGTACCCCTTTGACTTGAGAAACCACCAATAACCACCACCTCCCCATGCTATGAATCCCAGTTGACACGTCCACACGACTGACATGGACCAAGGTCGCTTCAGCCGACGATTCAAAGGGCCTGTGAGTCGTTGGAGGCACATGAAGAATCCCATGATCGGTGCTGTTACAGTAGGAATGATCAAGCTAATCAACCATGGTTCACTATGGTTAAGAATATGTACATGGTTACAACAAGCATATGGTATGGTTAAGAATGTACATGGCTATGGTGGGCTTACTCAGATGAGCACAAATCACGGGATAATTGATCACGTTGTTCAGTGGCTGATGAATTCAATGTTGATCATGAACAATAAACAAGAAACAATAAACACTAGGTTGATACGTCTTATCAATCAACCAGGTTTAATAGTGCTAGTGACTGCTAATGGTTTGATAATGATCAATAGATATGATGATCCTCATGGTTTCGTGCCCCTTGGTGAATGAACAACCTTGTACGACAATGGTGGAGATGACCCCGGTGGAGAATAAGTGATAGTTGCTATGTCAATCTAAGGCTGATAGCTGATGATGAGCAATGGTTTTTGGCTGAGGGCTGGTGATAACACAACACACTTTGCTAGTGGTGAACATCCAATAATTCTATTATGGCTGGGGACTAATGAGACAATGAATGTATTTGTTTTTCGGGTTCTGATTAATCATGAAGTGCTTGCATGCCCTTGTCAATGCCTGATTGTGATTATATACTTATCTTCGGATGGTAGCTTCTTCGGCAAACATTTTGAACCAAGGTTGGTGATTAAGGAAATACAGAATCAATATGAATCAATGATTGAATTCCAGAATCCATATGAGTCAATGATTGAATAAATTGATAGATGCCATATGTGTTTTCCAAGTAGCTTCAAGGGTAGCGATCGCTGCCGCAGGCGCTTTGTCAAGTGGGTCCGGTGCTGCTTCTCCGCTCCAAGTACCCGAGAGGACGGCCTTGCGTGAGGTGCCGGGGAAGCGAAGATGTCTCCACGCACCAGAGACAAACAAATGGCGATTGCAGATGGTTCCAGGTATATCTCTGTGTCAGTTATTGCTGACTGATCTTTGAAAAGAGTTTCAGCTTAAGGTGAACCGTCACAGCTTTGCACCAAGAGCTGACCATGTTGGTAATGGCAAATGGTTGCGTCAAAGACCACACCTTTCTGATTCCGACAGTTGGTCTTCACCAATCCAACAGGTATGTTATTCAACTTCTTACCATCCATTCTTATTGGTGACCCATCAAGGGACTGACTGCAGTTGGTTGACACATACCAGCGTGATAACGACACACCTTAACAGGTAGTCATTGACCAGCTGTCTCATGCTTTGCTAAAGCTTATTCCATCTAGATTTTGATGCCCACTTCGCCTCTCCCCTATAATTTAGTGAAGTGTATACCTGCCAGGTCCTTCGTTCTTGTTGGAGTTGGTGATATCAAGGGATCACTCTTGGTTGTTTTCCCCTTAATACTTGTTTGTAAAAAGCATTTTTCAACCCGCAATTGTCACTCCGAGGAATGCTCGAACATCAGCAACCAGTATGGACTATCGTTAACTATTCATTATCGACCGCTGATTGGCATGTGGTAGTTCTTGTTGGCCATTCTCGGTCTTGAAATCAGATTGTTGAACCAATCAAACTACTCCCAAATCGAAGCAAAACCGAACCAATCATCAAACAAATTACAATCGTTTCTGATTTGAATCTCAGAAAAATTGTCCCGATTTAAAAGTGGTCATCAGAGCGAATGCCAACCGTGATTTTGGATTATCCACTTGCCATTAGCCGATGCTCGCCATCTTCAAACCCTTGTAATTTGGAAAGACCAAATACCAAGAATAGCCGTGCAATCAACCTGCAGCCGGTCAACCCGCCACAGGTGCGACGTCCCATCAAAATGCACCAGTTGCTACCCATGGCTGGTTAGCGTCAGAAAGAGGTGTGACTCGATGGATCAACAGCATCAAGCAACGAATAAACAGTAGTCAACCAGCAGTGAATCAGAAGTTAACCAACAGGTAATCAGTAGTTAATTAATAGACCAAGAACATTGGCAGGTACTTCCCACCACCGTCCTCCATGCGGTGGCAGCTGGAAATTATATACTTGCTCTGCAACTCTGCCCAATCAGGCAAAGTCCTAGCAGAGACAGAGGACAAAGAGCCGCATCAAAATCAACCAGGTGGTTATGATTGTTTACGGACATGGATGGTTATGGTTCAGAACAACGGAGTGCACGTTGTGCGAACGACTCAACTGACACAACTCACAAATACTCAGTAGTTATGGGGTTTTTGACCCCCAATCCCACAATACATAGACCTCGTTTCGTCGACAACTTTGGCTTCAAATTTTCTTGCGGCGTTGCCACTGCCAAGTTATATCAATTTTAGCGAAGCTGCGAACGATACGCCTGAGCAGGTTCTGAGATTTGCTGTTATTGTAACACCCTGCTGATACTGCTTCATTATCAATCATTGGCAATTGCTAACCGATGTTCAAGTCCTTAGGATAAACCATGTTTAAGCACTTGCTTACCGATACACAATCTATCTCTGTACATTATGTACATTAGCCCCTTTTGACTGGGCCAACGGCTCGCCCCACTGACCCTTATTGCACCACAACGACTGTCCCATCATTTAACACGGTATATAATGATGAACATTTAAAGTTGTGAAATCATTTAGCCAACTGAAAAACACACATGTGTTTCATCATTTATCATCATGTGTGTTTAGTTCATTTTTTTGTTCGCAGTTGTTGGACGATGACGGATCTCGGGCGTATCATGACTAAAGGTCACTTTCTCGGCGAACGCAGAACGACAGGTGGAGAGCAAGGTGCGTTAAGGTAGCCCACAGAAATTGTATGCACTGGTTAATGTTGTGGTTGATATGGTGGCTCGGTAAGTTTTCAGGGCTGGCAACGAAGGTTCGTAGCGGTTGATGATCAGAAAGGGACAGCTGCAGCTATTCACAGGCTGCAAAGGACCCCAGATCTGACTTGGGAGAGTCCCGGAGAGCTTCGCGACGGGCGAAGTCGGTCCTCACTTGGCATCTTTGAATCGTGGGTTTGAGATCCTGAGTTGTTTGGGCGGTGTGAGGCCCAGTTTGGGATTGTTTGTATGGAACATAGTGTTCCACTCATTTCCACTCAACATCTCCCAATGGGTTGTTCTGCTGCACCTCATCTTTCCACCTCGCACGAATGATTGCGTCGGCTGCTGCATCTTCAATCGGCTGCTTGAACGGGTCACACATCTTCTGGCCATCTTTCTCTGTGTTGAAATCGATGAAGCAGCTGGTGCTTTTTTGGACTGAAATCCTTCTGCTTTGTTTTTTTCGCAAAAAAAGTCAACCGTGAGTTGTCACAGCTTTGCGGTGAACAACTTGGGATGTGGCTTTCGTTGACAACCGCACTTCTTGGTGGATATCCAGGCTTCATGATACGCTGCAGTATGCAACCATTGGCATCTTGACTACTGTTCTTTATCACATTTAGTGTACCTATACTTATTTGAAACATGCATTCAAAACATTCCAACCCCCTGGTGCTTCTTAGGGTGGAGGACATCGCAGCTTCTTTGTACATGCTTGATCCTTTCGTGCACAGAAGAATGTGTAAAGCTTCACACAAATCTCAGTGTTTGCGCTACTAGAACACAGTCTTATAATCAACTGCTTAGAGGGTTGTGAACCTACATCTTAGCATTATCTCTATATACTTTGGAAAAGTCTAACAGCCATGTGTCATGTGTAGATTTGAAATGTCAGTATCAACCACTAATGATCAGACCATAGCTATATGTAAATGAATTACACACACAGATCATATGCATATCAACCAATGTGATGATTTCGCTGGGTTGCTGCCAGGTGGAGTCATGTACCCCGCAGCTTTAGCAACTCATGAGCAGCGGCTGCCCCATTGCCCTATCAACCCGCACCTCACAAGATTCACAACTAAGAATGACAGAGAACCCTTATTGATGGTGGTGAATCGTGGTAAACCGTAGCTGATGCTGGTTGAAGGACGTCAAAGGTTCTATGTCATGTCTTTGTAGTTGCAACTTTCATCACTTGGGAATGGATGGTGAAGCACTCAACTTGATAAATCTCACTATTCTTGGATTTCGTTGGAGACAAGCAACAATCCTATTTAGTGATCATTAAACCTCACATATCACACCAACGAACCAACCAACCAACCAACCAATCAAGATAGCCAAACCCGTATCAACAACAACCCAATCCCACCCAGTAGCCGTGGATCCACGACTTAGAAACACCAAGCAACTGCATTGCCATGCGGCTGGCATGGCTCCTACCACTGAGCGCGGCACAGGAGCCTGGCGGATGAGAACCCTAAGGATGGTCAAATGATGGTTTGGGGTGACATGTCTCCAACCAACGAGTTGACAGAGGATCCGTTGGAGAATCATTCACGACTTGGGATTGCCCAATTTAGAACAGATTTCCGGAAAATTCTTGTAGCTGTTGCTGCTGCTGTTCCCAGCGTTCTGTTGGTTGTTGGGTTTGCCATGAGCCAACTGCCGAACAAGGAGAGCGTTTGGATTTTCCGCTACTTTGTGGAGAGGCTACGGAGATGAACAGCAAGCTGTGTTGATGCAGGTGAAACACAGAGAATGTGATTAAGCAAGACCTACATGGCTCAGAAATGGTATACCAACGAACCTATCTTCTCGATGATCATGGATCATTGAGCATATTTGAGCTATCACCATCACCCGTCATATTAGAATCATATCCACGTATTCAGATTACCAAGTGGTGATTGGTGCTGAGTGGACTGCGACACAGGATGGACTGCGCAGTCGGCACTGGCGAGGCTCAAAGTCGAGAGCAACAGTCTCAACAGTTTAAGTGACTCAACGGTTTCCTCTGCTGTTTGCAACCTCGAACTCTTCAATTGCAACAACGGTGCAGGACGATTTGTGGAACGACTTGGCTGCGTATTTACAACCGCAGGCCTCATACAGCGGGTAGGCAACATGCTTTTCCTCAACGAGAACTCTTTCGTTTTCTCTGCCAGGAAGCCTCTGCAGAGCGTCTCACTGTTTTAAGCAGCACGTTGGAGGCTGGGCGGTTCCATGCTCAAGTGTAGGACCATGAGATTTGTGTGCTTGTTCTTGTCTATCTTCAGGCGATCTATCTATCTATCAACTCATCCTTATTTCAGAACGTTTGAACTGAGCGATCCGCGATGATGCATGTTTGTGTGTTCAATCTTAGTTGAACAAACGTTTAGCCGTGGGGATTGAACATCTTTGATTCATTCTCATTCCTTTGTTAGATTGTGAAATTCAATTGCTATACTGGATGTAATTTGCGGTATCGCACACATGATCCAACAACTTGTTGGTCTTTGATCAGGACATCTTGATGCCGTTTGGAGTGGCCAGGGCCTTTGCAGACCAAACCCATCCTGGATCAATCACAAGTTTCTTCTATGTGTGTGCACTGGTTGATGCTAGTCGAAAAGAACCATGATTGCTGTCTAAACTGCACATGTACCACATGGACAAACATGTACCACATGGACACACATGTACCACATGGACAAACATGTACCACATGGACAAACATGTACCAAATGCAGATTTGGCCGAAGCTCGTTGCAACGAGTGAACTCAAGAAATTTGAATTGGTTTCAACAGCACTGCAGTCAACCCCAGTATCTGATCATATTGGGATCACAGTGCTGTTCACCCAGTATTAGTATTGTTACCCACAGCATGTAATGATATGTGGTAAATCATTTGGGTCAGTATCGTTCATCGCTATCTTTGAATTGCTCATTAACCATGGGTCAGGCAATCATCAACCATCACAATTGATGAATCATGGAGCAGTCTCAACCTTTCATGGGCATCAAACATGATTCATTTTCTAGCATTTCTTAGCCATATTTGACCGTCCTTGCACTCGCTGGAGGTTGATCCCACCGTGGCCTTGGGTTGCCCATTGGGCGCCAGTGCCGCATTACAGGACTGTGGCGGGGCAAAACAAGAACGGCTCAGTGTTTCCATCATTTCTGGTCATGCTGAACTGGAGGACTTCCTCATCCACGAATTCCCGTGCAATTCGAAAACACACATGCAATGTATCAGCAATAGCCATGCGTAGCCAGGGGTGGTATCCCAAGTGACCCGCCAAATGATCACATCGAGAAACCAGTGATTTGGGGGTCTCTGGGGATGAAACCGTTGCGTTGACGAGGCCCATGCCGGAGCCCTTTTACAATTCGACCAGAGTATTGGACCATCTCAATCCCGAGTTGAAGAATCCGTTGGCATTTTTTTAAAGATCCTGTTGCGAGGAGCTTGCATCCGTTTGTGCCGGGAGCTTGGCTGGGCTCCCCCGGGAAAAAGTAATCAAGGGTGTTTGACATGGAGAGTTTCAGGAATTTCCACCCAGTAGCCAGTGTTATTGTCATACAGTTGATGGACTCACTTTCTTAGGATGTCCCGTTGTTTGCAAGGTTCTTAACAATCCCAGATGATGCAGGATTTGTCGATCACCAGATCTATCCTACACTCAGAAGCTGAGACATGAGCAGCCAGTCCAGCTGGTGCTCAGTACTCGTGGACATTCGGTGTTTCCCAATCTCATGATTGTGAGTTCAAAAAATATCCATTGCCCCGCTGTAGTCGAAAGGCTTTCAACATCTCATTCGTAAGTATACAGCTACAATAGCAGTATGCCAGTATGATGCTTATGATTATACATTAGTGGCTGATATGGGTTGGTTGCGGTTGGTTGTGCTCACCTGTTGAGATGTCGACATTTGATGAGTTCGTGAAGCTCACCAGGTTGGGCTCCTGGGTGATGGCTGTCTACAGAGGGGTCTCAGGCCTGAGCTGAGAGCTGGAGGAGCCAACAAGAAGTAATACAAAGTTTGTATACAAGAACTAGCATACAAGTGAACTTGTAAGTGAACTAGGTAAATTCTGCACTACTAGTGAAGTTGTAAGTGTTCTTGTTGTACAACTCAGAAGGATCAGTGTTGTACAATGATCTTCTGCGTTCTAAGATGCTATGATATCTACTTCGAAGAATCCATATTGATCACTGCTGTATTCTACTCTACAAAGCACTAACCGGTGATACAAGGTTTACTACAGGTCATCAAGGGATCCACATTAATCAATTTAAAGGAGCCTGGTGTTTGTGGCATGCCCTTAGAAAGGAGACAAACTGAGTACTGGAGTTTTTCTCAGAGACAGAGGCTTCACTGTTGAAGATTCGACTTACAGATACAGAAATTATCAGAAATTCATAGATGCAGCGGAAATTCAATAAACATCACAAGAGGTGACTTCCATGCTGTATACAATCAATTCCTTACACATACTGTATATACATTTGCCAGATTACGCAGCGTCCTGATGCAGGCTGCTGCATCTCTCCAAGCTGTTTATGCTTTTTCAGTTCAACGACTTTGGCGCATGGTTCAGCTTCTCCCGATGGTGCCTTGGCGAACACAGACGCGGCAGTGCACGGAAGTTGCACATTTGCAACGTCGAACGGTACGTTTGATGACGTCGAAAAACGCCCATATTTGCCGTTTGTTTGCCATGTCTACAACGATTTTTTCAACAGTTCAAGAACTCAGTGCTTCATCGTTGAGCAGAACTTCTAAAGTAAGCCAAGCCTTGAAGGCGCACGGATATGCAGAAGATTGCCAGTGCTTCTCAGGCTGCACTACGCAAACTGCCTATGGTTGTAATTGTGCAACCAAGACTTGGATGTTGACCCACCAACAGTTAGGCATATCAGTCATTGACTTGCACCGAAGTGTAGAGTTCCAGAGGTTGAATTTGAGTCCGGAGGACTCCCCTATGAGGTGAGATGGCCATTAACCAGACTTCACCCGGATGCTGTTGATTCATCATGCTAGGGAGTTAATGCTTAGACTCGCTAGGCCGAAGGAAATTGTGCCATGTAGGAAACTCTCATCCAGGACAGGCATCCCTTTCCAACCATAGATACCAAGGCTTTTCACATCGCTAACAGAGAACATGCCAGGCCCTGCACAAGGCTGCGAAGAACCAGGGTGCTGGCGCTGTAGATGTTGCCAGAAGCTCATCTTGGCAGGGGACAAAAAGAAGTTGGGGGTGCTTTATGTTTCTGCGTAAACGCCAAGATTTTTGATTTCGCCATGGAAATGCGATGCCCGAGTCAATGTTTGGCAAAGCCCGAATTGTGAAACACCAAACTTAACCTATCAGAATGTATCAGATTTCAAAAGTCATGGAATAGGCCGAGATGACTTTCAGCAACATAGCGCGTGCTTTGAATCCTGAGGTGGACGCTAGCTTCAAAGAACCAGGCGGTTCACCCCTCCTAATACCCGCTGTGGACATCTGTGGAGCGACGTTTTCCAACCAATCTTGGGATCTCCTCAACAGCCTTTGACGAAACCGTTGCAAGGTTCCAACTTTAGCTGTAACATGTGTTGCCGAATGTGGCAGGTGGCAGTTGATGTTTCTCTCTCTTTCCCTAACTATCTTTGTTGCTTACAGCTTGACATAGACTCCCGTGAGATCTGAATTCTGCCAGCCTTTTCCTGCCTTGGCCATCCCCTGTCCAGGCTGGCGAATTGGTTTGGTCACCTACTGCAATTACAACGACAGCCTCCACCTCACCTGCGCCAGACATTGATTGGACTGGGATTGAGCTGAGCATTGTTAACGGCTCGGCGGTGAGTTGGTTGATGTTCCACTAGGCCCGGCAGCTGTGTGAAAATCTGCGCGACAGTCCAGAGTTTTGCTCCAAACCAAGACCGCAACAACTGATGTCAATCTGCAGATTGCATTTGCAGAACCCAGATAAGAACTAAGTAGCAGATTTTGGTCCTAACTGTAG
>VSDK01006058.1:26745-62706 GCA_009767595.1 Symbiodinium kawagutii
TGTGTCACATCCGCAAAAGATCTCTACTTTCTGGGGCTGAGCATGGCGTCATTTTGGTATACCCACGTTCTTACATAGCATCACATCGTGTCTTCTCAAACCTTTATTTGGCATGCATTATGCATGTTTGCACTTGCTGTGCAAGCAGTACATGAACGAAACCATGAAACAGCAGGTTCCACAGATTGATTGCAACCAATTTCTCTGCCTTGTTTAGGACCAAACTCAAAATCCCACAGGAATCGAAAGGCTCGAAAAATGGGAACGGCCAGCTGTCAGCGAGGACTATTTGGAGCTTGTTTCGCATGGTGTCTTACCCTCGCCGCTACATCGCGTGAGAGAGTCCACGCCTACTTCAGGGCGAAGCTCACTAGTGCCGTGACTGCAGTCAGAAACTCATGGCTGACTGAGCATTTGATGTCCCATGGTTGGATGATTGCTGCTTCACGGGTAACATGTATTTGGCCTGCAAGTAGCATCTCAGCAAACATCATGCATCCATCAGATGTTTGCTTCTGATTTCCTCAACGGCAAGATCCCCTCTTTCGCTTGTCTTTCAGGTCTACTTTCACTACCCCGCAGGCGCATCACCTTTGAGGCCGATGGATGTGAAGAAGGCACAGGAGCGTCGGAGCTCGACGCCAAAGCCCGAGGGACTGGTCTTCAACACGTTGACCAACGGCTTAGAGGACTTGGATGAGGCCAGATCCAATCTCGGAGATTCCACAGCTGGTGGCATGAAAAGATAGAACGCGTCCAGAATTCTCAGCTTCTCACGAGTTCAAGGCCTTGCTTTCAGCCCAAGATGCTTAGATTTCAAAATCGGTTCACACATGGACTGCGCATGCTGAACCTGTGAGGCCATCACCTACAAGTCCCATCTGCTGCACAAATGGATGGGAGTCAGGGCACGCCCTGAGGGCTCCAAGACGGAGCTTTGAGATCTTTTGTGCACGGGTCGTTTCTCCTCAGCTTTTCAAATTCAGAATGATGCTCTTACTGGTGGACCGAATGTTGGTCTCTCCTGGATTATGTTGATATGTTCTGTTATGTTCTTACGAGTTATGGTGGATTAGTATCCAAGTATTTTGCAATCCACCCGAACTTTGAGATTTGTTGGTTTTATCACTTTGAGCGGGAGAAACAACCAAGACATCTGATGCACCGTGGCTCAGACTGTGTACAGCTGACAAGACGACAAAACATGCATGCTTCTTTTTGTTGGTCGGTTGGTCAAACATGAGTTTTGCCTTGGAAATATTGGAAAGGCGTGGCAGTACTTTCAAGAAATTGTTGGTTTCCTAGTAACATCTTGCCATTCTTGTCCGGGGATCCAACCATTTATGGGTCCACAATCCTTAGGTGCTACGAATCTGACGGCGCAGTCACGCAGCAGCAAAGGCAGTGATTTTGGGACAGCTGACGGGGCAAGGTGAGCCAACTCGTAAGCATGGAAGCGGTGGGTTTGGCCAATCGATAGGGGTAGGGTTGCTATGCCAACTTATTTGTTGAGGACTCTGAACCTACCCATTTGTTGATCAGTATCTGTAGGGGATCATTGTCAGCTTGGGATTGCCCACTGATCGAATGAGGTTTCAAAGGCCCTGGTTGATCATTTTTACTGGTTTTTGGTATGTTTTTTGCTGGTCCCTGAGAGAACTGATTGTAACTTTTATTCATGGTCATACTTTAAATTTAGAGAATACATATTGTATAAATGAGTAGAACTTCTATTCGCAATAGATTTTTGAAGCTGTTTGATTGTGTTGGCATGCTAGGTTTGTAGTGTCAATCTTGAGCAGCCGACGCTCTGACTTTGCATTCCCCTAGACCAGCCCTGAGTGCCAGGCGCCTATGCAAAGAGGCATGGCTACAAGAGCCCTGGCTTTTGAGATCGGTAATTTTTTCTGCTGATAATTTGCAGACAACTTTTTGTTTTGGTTTTATTCGTATTTGTTTTTCATCCCCTGGCAGCTGTGTCATAGTCTGACATTATGTATAGGTAGACTAATTGATTCCAAGCTGTCCTTTTATCAAAATGGCCATGGGTACACCGATGAGTGACCTCGCATGCATCATCCTCGTTGGGAAGTCAATGGCTCCGAGGCTACTGCACATTGAAGAGCCCTTTGTCACACAGGTCACACATTGCTAGCGTTACAAGATGTGGCAAGTGACAACTTGGCACATGTCCCAAAAGCACCAGGAGACATTGTACTGGTGGAAACTACTCTTGATCGATCGACTCTTACCACCAGTTCTTGCTGCGTGCACTATATCACCCCACTCCTGTCAATATCCTTTTTTTCAGAAGGCCTAAGTGAGCAAATGTCAAGAGAACATTTGGCATTCAGTTCTTCCGCAGTGCAAAAAGCGTTCGTTCGATGCAAGTTTGGCTTTGCCAGGCACACCCATGGATGAACAAACTGATTGCCATCCAAAGGAACCTGCAGGTGCAAGTGCCATCCAAGTAATGGGAGTCCAGGGAGTGTCAGCGGTCCTTAGTTAATTCCTACTACATTGCTACCGTAATGAGAGCCTCCAGAAACCCTTCGGGTTTGCTAACGTAAATTTTCAACAGCGTTTGCGCTGCTGGAAGCTAAATACAGAAGAATGTATGTGCAATATGGGTAATAGGAGAATGTTCTTACAGGATGATATAGGTGTGGAAGGTGGATCAATACCACCTAAGCCTGATGAAGTGAACATCCAAAAGCTCTGATTCTTCTGATTCTGTTTGCCCAGTGGAAGGGGTTTCTTGTTGGTTTAGGGGTTCCTCAGGTGAAACTCAAAGCCACAGATGCCGAAGCGGTCGCACTTTTGTTGGCCAGGAGTATGACTGGCTCTTCTGGGTTGACTGCGACCTGTTCTTTATGAACCCAACGATCGGCCCTCAGACCTCAGAGTCCCAAAACGCATGGCGTCCACAACAGGGCTGCACAACTCATAGGGAGTGCAGCCATATTCAGCCCTGTGAGATCGGAAACGAAATGACTTCAGATCCAACTGCCAAGGCTCAAGAAAGGAGGAATGGAGGTTCCAAGTTTTACATGCGCAGGTCTTTTCAGGATGTGAGGATTCATTGGGTTTTCAACCTTTAGAGAGAAGCCCTGTGCGAGTTCAAGTGTTGGCTGTAAAACCACGAGGCACCAATCATTATTCGAAACTTCTGTGCTAAGTTGTTGTTCTCAGTCATTGACTTTTTTATTGCGCGATGCTCTTACATTCATTTCTTTTTGGACGTCATTGTAAAATCCCATGGTATGACGTTGTTCCTTTTCCGCTTTCAGCAATCACGGGTGTGCTCTTTGAACCCTGAGGAAGACGGTTGATGCGTTAGTGCAGGCAGCCTTTACAAGGCTCAAAAACGTTTGGGCGTGGGTTGCAGAGTTGTTGGTTGGAAACCTGCGTGAGTTGTGGTAGAGGATCATAACTAGTGGATCAACATGGATCATCATGTTCGTCAATGGAGTTCATCAAAGGAATTCATGGAATGATGCACCATTCACGATCATTCTCCACAAATCCCTTTGGATGGCCGCTAATGGTAGACGATCCCAAAATCTTACTGACTGGCCATCCATGTCGAGCGCCATTGAACACCCACCACTTCCATATTGCCAGAGGAGAGCATGGGAGAGCTGGGTAAAGTTCTCAAGTTCAACCCAACAGGACACCAGAAGCCTCGTTGCTGATTGCAGAGGATGGGATGATGCCAAATCCTCAGGATGTCTTCTGTGGTGCTGTTGAAATCCTACCCCCATCCACCCCTCAATCAAGAGTCTCTCAAGGGTCTCCAAAATGAAAGATTTGCCACTGGTTTTTCTTGTTGAGGAGACTGATTCTGGGATCTCAACCAATTTCTTTCAGATCAGAACCAGTGTCAATGTATCTTTGCTATGGGAAAGCAGGCTGAATAGCGGCTCTTTCCTCCTCCGGAACAACGACTGGGGCAAGGACAACGACACTAGATTCAGCACATGTCTCTACTCTCTTGCCTTCTGTCCACTTTTGACTTGTCACAGATTCGTATTTGTCGTGTTGCTTTGGCAAGGACTTTCTAGCGCAAACAGCAGCAAGCTCAGATCGCATGACCAACGCTGGCACTCCTCTCTCTTTACATCGTCTTTGTAGAAGTGACGGTGCTAGTGTACATCCGTGTGTAGACCAAGATTTGCAGGAGTTTCATACCATATCCGTGATGGGAATACCAGGGACAAGCAACCACTTTTGCATCGATGGTGTAGCTTGGGTATCTTTTTCCACATGAAGTTTTTGGCTTTTGGCGCAGCTGCAGGATCCAAGGAATTTGACATGAGCAGTGCACTGAAGTCATGAAATGCAGGAACAAAGCTCAAAGTAAAGGCATTTCAGACAGTTCAAGATACTCCAAGCTCAACTCGAGATTCATCTAAATTCTGCCTTCTGGACGTGTACATAACTGAATGAACTAGTTTAAACATGTTTAACCCTTCAGATTCTAGGCACCAGTGCCTTAACCATAGGCTGATGCTGAAAACATGCACATCCCTTCCAAGTCGGCCAACCACACGGCAGCATGCCGTCTATGCCGTTCGCCATGGCACCATTGCTGCTTTTGGGAAGCTTGAGCTTTGCTTTGGCCGAGGCTCACTCTTTGTGCAAAAGATACATCCTTGCATTGAAGGAAATCTCTAGAGTTGAGCTGGTGGTGTTCCCCTGATCTGCACGATGAGTTTCAGAGGTGCGCAAAGGAGACTTACTCTTCGTGCATGAGCCCGGCAGCCAAGACCAAAGAACGTGCTGTCATTCTGGGGGCCTTCGCCGGGGCCGATTGATGGTTGCCAGGAGCCCAATGGAGGCAATCAGGGAGCAGTGGAACTATGTAGTACTGGTTTGGTTAATCAGTACTGGTTCTTGGATTCTTCTGGTAGTTTTGGAGTATCCTTCGCAGCTGGAATTAACATAGGATGAGATTCCCAAAGTCCACCGCCCAACTGGATCGTATGTGCCCTGGTTGCACCGATATCTTCGCACAGCCATGGGGCGCTGATCGCTGCCCAGGTCCATGAATGCTTCTGATCCCCTGGCGCAAGCAATTCAGGCAGAGCTTGTGGCGATGTGTTGCAATGGTTGCTGGTTGCCCAAGCAACGCATCGTTCGTTGTCAGTTCACCAGCCAAGTGTTGTGAGGTGATGAGGTCTGTATGTATTTTACTGTGTTTTTGAGCTTCAGCTTTGTTGCATCATTTTGCATCAACACTTGGGACATCCTGGGACATGTTGTTCACTTTTCCTCAGCAACGTTTGATGACTTGATGCTGTTGCAGCTTGAAACGAAGCCGTTTTTTCCCAGGCAACTGGTCTGGCAACCATCAAATGGCTCAGAGAACACGGATGCTTGGCCGATTTGGCAGTCACAAGCTGATACCAGCTGCGTAGTCACAGCCTATCACCTGCCGTGAGATGATGTTGCT
Organism: Symbiodinium kawagutii; assembly: GCA_009767595.1. Classification (NCBI taxonomy): domain Eukaryota; class Dinophyceae; order Suessiales; family Symbiodiniaceae; genus Symbiodinium; species Symbiodinium kawagutii. The sequence continues at coordinate 32,201 of VSDK01006058.1, forward strand.
CGAAGGAAATCCGGTGTCCGGCCACGACACAGCGATGCATGTGGGCATTGTTGCGGATGCGGAGACCGTGGTTGACGTCACATGCAGCAGACAGAGTGGCAGGGGGCTGCAGACGGTCAAACCTGTTGAAAGTCGACAGGGTCTTGAGATAAGTCTATGCAGAGCAACCCCCAAATACAGTACCTGGTTTCCTTCCTGGAAGGAACCGATTTTGGATGTGTATACGGCTTATGCCCTGACAAACCTAAAGGATCCTGAAGGATTAAATCATCACGTACTGTCCGGACGCCCACAGCCCAGGCAGATTACGGTGTACAACGGCACAAGCTGAAGGAATGGTTGTGCCTTGGCTCAGGAGCAGAACTGACAAGACAAATTTGGGCACTTAGTTTTTCGTTTCTTTTTCTTTCTTCTTTTTCTTCTTTTTGTTTCTCTTCTTCCTCTTCTTCTTCTCTTCGGTTTTTTGTTTCTTTCTGCCTGAAGAAGTTCTCTGCCGTCGCAGACACTCTTTGAGGGCAGCAGCAACCAGTCAAGGTCTTCTTTTTCGGCTCAGTCGAGCATCTTTGTGGGCGACACTTGGCAGTATCAGCCCAGTGGGAGAGCACTTCCTGTTCACGTTTCAGAGAGTTTTTCGAAGTCAAGATTGATTGATTGAAAAATGCGTATCAAGATTGATTGAGACAACATATATGTTAAGCCATTAAGCCATGTGCCATGTGCATAGCTTTGACTCTAGGAACAATTTGTCACCCTTGTTCGAGCCATTTGTCTCAAGTGTGCCTGAGGAAGTCCAGCAAGTTGATGAGGACTTTTTTTGCAAAGGGAAGGGTTGGCAACCTGTTCCCCTCGCTCGACTGCGGAACATGGGTCATCCCACAACTTGGTCATGTTCGACCGCAAGTCATCATTAGAATGATCCTAAACTGACAGCTGTGATTGGACCAGCTCTATGGGTGGTTGAGCGCCCTTTCACTGGCTCTTCCCTGTAGCAATCATGCCTCACAGTTCAAATTCCACTTAAACTTAAACAAACAATGCCTTTGTTCTTCTTTGTTGAAGAGAAGATTTGAGAGGATTGAATGATGAATCTTTGGTGCATCTTTCTTCCGGGTGTTACAGCAAGATGAATGGAACCGCTTGAAGGGCAGAGACCATTCCCACGAGGAGGTGCGCAACAAAGCTGTGGCCTTTGCAGTGAGCAAAGTTGGGCGACCGTACGCGGTGGACTTTGAGGCCGTGGCTGGTGCTGGGAGAGTTTTCGGGGCCGTTCTGGCCGTGCTGGGAGGCATTAGCAACAAAAGCATCGGATGACATGGTGCATCCAAGCGGCAATAGATGGTATAGAGATGGATTGCAAAGGGTGCTAATTGTGATGCCTTCTCATGCACGCATAGTTGTTGATCACTGTTTTAGTACTGACCCAGTCTTTCTGAGCGTCATCACCATCCATGACACGGGAATGCGTTATTATCAAGCAGTTTGGCGGGATGTTCTCGAAGGGTTGTTGGCCACTGCTCAATTCTCACATTTGGACCTTGCTTCTGAGCGTCCTGCCCTGCCAGCCGCCTGAAGCCGATGATCATTACTACTGCCCCTTGACAGGAAAAGTTGGTTCCACTCAAATCCTGTCAGCAATCGTGAAAACTGAGCTGGTGCAATCTCCTTAAGTCTACTAGTTCGTAGAGGCTGCTGCAATGGATGATGAGAATTTGCAGTCACTTGTTTGACCGGGCGGGAGGGGCTTGCCCATGTTTGGACTGTTGCTGATGTCAAGTTTTCAAGATGCACCCTGTTGGAGATCTGCAAAATGCGAGAAGCAGGGCTGAGCTGTGGTTTTGAGGTTCAAGCCTGGTGGACTATGCGTATCGACATGCACTCCAAAGCATCTTGGCGCAATGGAACCTTTGCAAATCCCAAAAGGTGCATCCCTTTTACACAGGAACACAGGAGATCCCTCACAAAAGATCTGTACAGAGTGTAGTTCCTGAGTGGCCAAACATCATCCGGGACAGAATGGCTTGTTGAACCACGTTGTGCAATGAGAGTTCTCCTTCAGCCAGGTAGACTGGTCTTCACCAAGACCGATATGCCACTGATTTGGGAGCCGCTGGACTTCTGGAAGAACTACTACCGGTCACTTGGCTCCCAAGAGTCGCTAAGAATAACTGGGAAGCTGAGGTAACATATTACGTCAGCCACACAGCACTCGTTGGAGCTGCTGGAACCCCCCACAGGGTTGAAACTCAACTGGTCGAGGCAAATGAACAAAACTCTGCCGCACTACAACGGCTCCAATCCCACAATGCTGCTTCAAAGTGACACTTGGCCAGATCTTGACCAGCATTCCTCGCAAGCATTGACAGGCATCGCCATCTCGCTTACCAAAGGTTGACAAGACTCTGTGAATTTGCGAGAAGGATTATCTACATATGTTTGATTCATGACACTTTTTGGCAATTGCTTCTGCCGCTGCGGGTGTGGTTGTGGTGCAACTGAGGACCGTGTCAAATACTACCGCCTGAACAACCCTGCCTCGATAACCGATGAGCAAATCCAGTGGGTTTGACCCGCGGTTTGCCAAACCCGAAGGCTCAGACGAAAATGGAGCGAACCCGGAGATCTAAGGCGGTTGAAAACCGTATGAATGTTGATGCCAATTCACTGTGCCCAGCAGGCGGCCAACAGGTTCATTGGCTGTGGTGCATTAGGAAACTGCAAAGTACAACTTGGGTCTGCTGCGCCATGCTGCGCCATGCTGCGCTATGCTGCGCTATGCTGTGTCTAGTTATAGGTAGTTTTCTGGCTGAGGTTGACCTGCTCTCCGCGCCGATGCCACAATCTTTTCAGCACATGCCATGGCATGAGCAGGCAGACATATTGCACATGGATTTGTGTTGGTTCGGATCTGTTCCAATCTTTATAGGCTGAGGAAGTTGTTGTGTACTTGGAGGCGCCATTGATGTACTTGGGCCTGGTCCCATCAGTCTTGGAGGGCCTTCAGTTGTGGCCTCAAGAACTGCAATGGCAGAAGTTGGATCCGATGGGATCAGGTTTTGTGAACATTGATGACAGCGTCAGAGCATCCTGCAGCATTTCGCAGGCAGCCAACATATGGTGTTCATGTGAGGTCGGTGGCTGCATCCGCAGCCCTTCCACTGTCAGCTGGCTATGACCCGCATGTGGTGTTGTTGAGGTCTGGAAGGGCGTCTCTCGGTTTGGTTAAACCTATTCGCTATTAACATTGCATTGGTTGTGTTCAAAGGCATTTTTGCTGCTTTGTCCATGAAGGGAAATGGATTGTTCAACCTTTTCAACCCTCCAAATCTATCGAAATCTTCATTTTGGTACGCAGATGCACTTTTTCCATTCGCATTTGCTGCCCGGCCCTGCTAGGCAGAGAGCCTTGAATTCCTATCCACAAGAGTATCTCAGCTTGAAAAGCAATGCTACTGATGCTGAAGATGGATTGGAGACTGAGCTGCTTCGGGCTTTCATGAAAGGCCACACTTCAAAATTGCCAGACGACGTGACTGGATTCCACTGAAATTGGTCAGGATTGACCATGTCATTTTTGTGGTCCCTGTGATATATATATATATATAATATATCCAATGTTGGAGCCTGCCTAAGCAGAATGAATCCAGAACTTCCATCCAAGGTTGGTCCAGAAGACGCAGCATGCTTTGGTGCCCCACTCAGCAGTGGGGAATCGATAGGGGTTGACCTGGGCCGGAAAGTGATGCTCCTGTTCACGCGGTTGTGTTGATACTTTGAGCCCCAAAGAAAGCCTGGTTGATGCTGTTTGCCCCGCGCAGCCTCACGATGGCTTTGAAGACGGAGTGGCAAACTCAGTTGCGGACTGGAAAGCTATGCTTTTCAGCTGTTGCCGAAGAGCTGATTTTCATTGCGATGATATGTGATGATACTGTCAACATCTTGTCAACCTTTGTCAACTGTGAAACATTTTTTGGCATTGGACATAGCTTGCTACGACATTGGAACAGCTTGAGCCAAAGGATGCGAAGGCATCAGCTGAGGACCTGGTCATCTCCTTCAATGGCTGTTCCTCGGTCTTGGGCCGCGAGTTTTGTGAGGAGCACGGACCGACATGGAGAAACATGTGATATGCAGCTGTGCATTGCATTTTGTGATCATATGGGCCCAGTTTTGGCCAGTCGGTAGTCACGTTGGGCACCAAGAGAAACACCAAGAAACCTTGAGTTGGGTAGGCGTGGGTAGGTTGATGCTGCCATAGCCAGTTTCCTGCACCTTGCAGGACATGTACCAGCGCTACCATGACGAGTCAGCCTGACCTGTGTAATTTCATGCTCACACGCTTGCAATTCTGGACATGGACGCGTCGATTTGCAATGCATATGATGGACGTTTTGATCATGGCTCGGACAAAATCCTGCACTGCCGCCTTGTCCTGCCATGAATTCGGGAGGATATTTTTTCCATTTTTTCACGTTGCCTTTGATTGGACCTGCCAGGTCACTTGCCAGATTAGGAGATCAATGGCCGCAAAAAGGATCGAACTAGTCACTAGTGAAGCTTGTGAAGGATAGGTGAGTGGAGGGTCCTATATTTTTCTGGGATTTGTTTTTCCGTTTTTTGTGGAATTTTTTTTCTGTTTTCCAAGCAAGCAAGCAAGCCAGCCAGCCGGCCGACCAGCCAGCCAGCCAGCCAGCAAGCAAGCAAGCAAGAAGACCAGTCAGCAAGCAAGCAAACAAGCAAGCCAACCCTAAAACCATCAGCCCTAAAGCCACCCTTAAAACTGCACAACCATACAATGAACTCTAAAACCAAATCTTTAAACTCAACCCTACAACTATAAACCCCAAAAGCAGCCCTAAAACCAGAAAACCTCAAATCAACCTCAACACTAATCAGAAGCCCTAAAAGAAACCCTAAAGTCAGAAAACCTAAAATCAGCCTCAACCCTAACCAGAAACCCAAAAAGCAACCCTAAAATCAGAAAATTTCAAATCACTCCCAAGAAACTGTAAACCTTAAACTCAACCCTAAAGCCAAGAAACAATCATGACATCAACCATAGAAGCATAAACCCTAAATTCAACTAAAACCATCAGCCCTAAACCCAACCCTAAGAAGAGAAATCCTAGAAGGAACCCTAAGACCATAGACTCTAAAACAATAAACCTTAAACTCCACCCTAAACCATAAACTCTAAAAATCATCCTAAACCATTCCTACAACAAAAACCAAAAAAAGACACCCAAGCCCATAAAGCCCCAAACCCTAAAAGCAAACACCCACAATGAACCTTAAAACCGCAAAACCATACAATGAACCCTAAAACCATAAACCCTTAACTCAACCCTACAACCATAAACCCTCAAAGCAACACGAAAGTCAGGAAACCTCAAATCAACTTCAACCCTGAACATAAACCTACCAGGCACGGGTCTGAACCGGAAAAAAATTCCCCAACCCGCCCATGACCCGTGAGTGGATGGATAGTATGCAGATGTATGCAGTGTGCTTTGTGATTCTAGTTGTTTGATTTTGCAAATGCTCTTCTGGCTCTTTGTGCTTCCGAAGTTCTGATTCGTGTCGTGCTTCCAACAGACCAGCTATGTGCATAACTTGGTGCGCAGCTAGAAGATAATGTCGAGATGTGACCAGTGGGCTAGAGCCGGTAGCGGACAGAGCAACGTGTAGACACCACACCTCCCCAGCTGTGTCACCCTTTCATCACGTATGTGATTCAGCATGTTTATCGTACTATATGACCCCCTGCGGGGAGCAACGAAGCCCGATGGGTTGCTTTTGTTGTTGACCTTCAACGACAAACACTTCAGAATCTCCAATTTTTGATGTTGGGGAATTGTTAACCTGGTATGGCTGGGATGACCACAACGGAATTTCCAATGCCATCGTGTTCCATTATGAACTCAGGGAAATGCCTCAGATAGTTCAGCCGCAAGTTGCAGATGACATGGCGAATCTCAGCGGCTTTGCGGCGAGTTCACTGTGCCATACGTTTTAGCAGCACCAAGCACTGGCCTCAGCAAGAACACATCCCATCAAAAATTGTTTGCTGAGTTTATGCATGAGGCGAGATTTCTTTCAGAACATCGATGAGCAATACTTGGCAAAGGCATGGCAAATCCAATGGATGTTTTCACAGAATCTGAAGCTGATAGTTGCTGAAGGGACACCCCTTTCCAGCTAAGCTATACCAACCTGTTCCACAAAAAGTGTCGCAACATTTTTGCTTAGCAACGACTGTGCCTATTCATTTGGAACTGGGGCAGGCATGTGAGTTGTTGATCCATGTTGATCCCCACTATCATCAAGAGTCCACGCTGTAGCGAATCCAAGCAAAAAGTGCTAAAAGATAGGCTAACAGGACTGTCTACAGGCGACTGATTTTGTGATCCAGTCGGGGATTGTTCACCTATTTGTCGTGGACTGCTTTTATCATCAGCCATTTGGAATTGCAACTACAATATATAATATTTGTAATGCAAGATTTCCATAGAAGTCTTCCAATCATAGAGATATAAAGAGACAATTGACGTCTATATGATACAATTCTATATAGTTCTTTATAGCGATCGAAAGACTTAAATGCAGTTCAAGTTTCTATATAATTCTACATAATTTCTACATAGAGTTAGAGTTTAGATTTAAGTCGTAAGTGCAGTTCTCTATGGGATCAGCGATTCCTGGCCTCAGGAACTACGAGACATCGCTAGGTCTGGCCATGAGGGGCAGTCCCCAGATGTCACTCTCTTCGATCCCAAGGTGCAACGCAGTGCATCGAAGCATCCGTTCATCAAAAATTGTCAGAACCGCTCATGAGTCTTAGACAGCTTGATCATGTTTGATCATTTTTGATCCTACATAATCCAATGTAGTGCTAACGTTGGTCATATCCTGCTGTGAAATTCAATTTCACATCGGTATGGGTCCAAGTTGCTTGGCTCCTTGGAAGCACAGCTGGTCGTTGACAGGTGCGCCTGCGGCCAAATCGAAAGCCCAGCATGGTGCGAGCCTAAGGGGATCGAAAGCTTGCGATCGTTGCAAGTTCATCATGCACCAATACTTCCCAACAATGAACTCCAAGTATGTCCTCTTCTTCAATTTTCCTTTCAAATCCTGTTGTCTTAAGTTTCGTGCGTTCACATGTTTTAATTTTAATGTTTGGGAAATAGAATTGATGCAGCATGCTCCTAACAGATCGAATGTTCTCTTCAACGATCAAACTTTGCTGGGATTCCTACAGGTCGCTGCTGTGGCGGAAGCAACCAGACCGTTTCCGTCAGATGACCAGGTGCTACTTCAGGACATGGATAGACTGTTTGTATTTGGAATTAGCACAGTGTGACTGTTCGGAGTTTGGAAATGCTTTTGCTCACCCCATTGATGCTGTGTTGGTTGACTTCGTTTTGTCCAACCAGGATTGGATAAATGACAAATCCACTTCCTGAACAGTTCAGGCGGGCTTTCCAAAGAGTGAAAGAACAAAGCCGTGGCTTCACTACGAGAGCCTGCGTGGTCAAACGTATCCATCAGGCGGTCCACAGATCTGACCCAAGCCTCGAGCTGGTTGGATTCAGCGGTATGCAGAATTCCATGGACCAGAAATGACCATGATGCAAATGACTAGTATGAACTCAATCAACACTTAATTTAGTGCATACATGACTAGTATGAACCTTTGCACCGCGGGGCATAGATCCATCCATTCTGCACGTGCACACAGATCCAAAAAGTCTTCTGCTCGTCAATATAATCTGACATTTGAACACCCTTGAGCAGTACGGATGGTTGCTATGCACGCGTGCAGATTGCCATGCCACTGTGAATGTCACGTGTTTGACATGTGTTAGGCGGCTTTCCTCCGCGATATCAAGATCTCACGCATGCGGAAGCACAAAGACTTCAGGTTGGGACTGATCAGTTTCTGAACGGGGCTCCAGCTGGTAGCAAATTGTCCATTCTAGAAACTCCAAACCAGCGGGTGGAACCAAAATGAAGCAAAGACATCATCATCATCATCATCATCATCATCATCATCATCATCATCATCATCATCATAATCATCCATCATCCATCATTTCCCAAGGCTTGAAAGTATATTTCAGGCTTCTAGAATCTTCCAGGGAAGACGAAGATTCCAGGTACTCAATCTAATGCAATCGATGGAAATCGATGTTTGTTTCCGGGGTGCTTGATGTTTTCATTCGCATTAGGTGCATTCATCAGCAACCTGCGAGTTTTTTTGAGGAAATGTATATGCGCAGGTAGATGATGGATCGGAAGATTCTTTGGTGCCTGGGCATTCAGGTAGGTTCTTTTGCGTCTCTTGTAATACCTGACTTCTAGGTGCAAAATGTCTAGGTGAGGAGGTCGGCCTGAAGTCAGCGATAGCACCTCCATCTATGCCTTGCCATCTGACGTGGCTCGAAACGGCACTGAGGCTGAAGCAGTCGCAGCTGCCAAACCCTCAGAGAGAGGCGAAGATGTCGCTGCGACAGCAGAAGCGTCGAGAAGCTGAGGCTGCGAACACCGAGGTGAATCTCCCCCAAGTGGATCTCAGAAAGATTGGGAAGACATATGGAACTGTAGCCTACATATAATAGATATATATTTGCAATGCAAGGTTTCCTTCTCAAGGTGGTAAACAAGTTATTCAGCATCCCAAGCATGGTTGGATGGAAAGCAACTCAGACCTGCAGGAAAAGGCTGCTGCGAGCGGCGGCGACATGTACCCTTTGCCCTTCCAGGACAGCGGAGCAGGCGGAGGTGTTTGCAATGGATGTGCCCTGCATTTTATAGGTTGATAGGGGTCGTTTTCTATCACAAATGATGAAAGTCGGATGCCACTTGGTTGATATGGCTTGTTTTCATGGAAAATGATGATTTTCAGACTTTTGGCAGAGCTATTTGTGGCGCTGCGGATGGTTGGTCTCTCCGTGTGGCCTAGGACATCCATCCCGGCAGCCACAAGTTGCAGAGGATGGAAGAAGAAGCGCGTTTGGAAGAGCTGGAGAGCCGCTTTAGGTGCGACTAGCTGACGCTTTGAACAAAACAGACATATAAAATGTGAATAGAATGGTATACATAGATGCTTTTGATCACATTTTTCAGATTTAGGTGTGTTCAGTTTGTTCTTTCACTTTTAGATATCATAAATGTAAAAAAGGTTGCAGCATAAATGTGTACATCTGCCAGGATTTGCCAGGTACATTTCGCAATGCAATATATTGTTTGCTCATTTTTGGATGTCACCATCGCAGGGCAAGGATTCGCCAGCAGAAGGTGGAAAATGCACGCATTCTGAAGGCGAACCAGCCGCAGGTGTGGAGATACTGATGCCGTTGACGTCCTGAATGTTGCCAAGTTGAATCTCACAAGTTCGCAGCACTCAGGGCTCCAGAATTCTCGTTTTCAGGATCCTGGCGTCGAACCCATGTGCTCGGCATTTGATCCTAGTGAACCTCTTGCTGTTAATGTTTCTGCTTCATCAGGAACACCTTGCAGAGTGATGTACAATGCACACATCACTGATCATTGTGTTGGAAAGCCAAGCATCTTCCAACATCTTGTGTTAGAAGATTGGCCGTTTGTTTGGACTGTGTCGGTATGTGCCAATCCCTTCAACAAAACAACTCAGAAAGTTATAGTTCACCTTCTATATCGCTGGCTCTTATCCCTTACCGTAGCAATCGCTAGTTCTTCACAGTTGATTACCGTAATCTGTGTTCATCCTGCAATCTGTGTTCATCATCAAGTACCAACATGGGAACCTGATAGCAATGGTCAACATAGATGCTCAGCCAATGATGAACAGTGGTTACCACCTTGCCCAATATGGTCCTCCTACCATGGCCCTGTACCATTTTCAAAGTATTATACAACTAGTATTAACCAAGCATTTTAAAGCATTGGCCAACCAAGCATTTTGAGGCATTTACTAGTATCAATATGTATTAACACAAAGCATTTAGTATTAACCATGGGATTCCTTTTCAATGTGTCTCCAGGTGGGTGAACTGATCCTGGATCCCATCCAGCGGCATGTGCAGCGGCGTTTGGTGCGACAGCGCGAGAAGATCCACGCGGGCTTGGAGGCGCTGGGATGCAGAGTCCTCCCATGGCACCGTGGCTGCTGGCCATGATGGGGAAATATCAAGAATTTTGTTGGGTGAAACGTTGCGCAAAAAGGAACATTTTGGGATATTTTGGTGGTTTGGAGGATTGAGACATTGATGGTTTTGAAGTACACAATGGAGGGATATTCGATGAGAGGCATGGTTCACTATCAGGAAGAGATCACCAACAAATTGTGCAGGTGAAAATCCAAACAGTTGGACCTCTTCAATTCTTGGACTCAAAAAACATTTGAGAACCGTAGGAAAAGGCTTGAAAGTCTCAGGTTTGAGAAACCGCTTCGTTGAATGCTGCGATGTTTCAGCTGTTTCAGGGCTTCCTCAGTCACAACAGCGCCCAAATCCTTTACGAACACCTCGGTGGAGCCGCAGTGAGCATCGTTCGCATTCGCGCCAAGCGTCCACGATGCACGCAGGAAATCCAGTGGGGAGCCCAAGCGGAGTCTCGTTGGATCGAATGCAATAAGGAACTCTCAGCGATTAGAAAATAGGGAATCACAGTAAGGATTAATTAATCTGATCATCTTTGATTTGATTAGGACAAGGAATGTCCTTATATTCAGATAAGGAATTCGCAGTTGGTGCAATTCTTTTCTGTTTCTGCTGGGAATTCCCATGTCCTTCTTTGGGCTTTCTTCATGGAATTGGCGCTGGTGACAGGGCATGTGCTCAAAGAAGAGTCATGGCCATTTTCCAGGTACAACTTGTTGTCGGACCACGACCCGGACTGGGTGCAGCGTCAGCTTAACATCGCCGCGCCCAAATTGCGATCTCAATTTGCCTTGAAGGCACCGGTTGATGCACGGGGAAACTCGTGAAACCTTTGATACTCTATGGATGGGTGCTGAATACAGAAAATGGTGTTGGGACTTTCAGAAAACGTCAACACAAAAGTCAACTTGACACCTACTGGGATCTTGGAGGCAAGGCAGTCCAAGCATATATGGAGATCAGGGTCAGCTTGAAGTTTCTCATGGTCATGGGCCGGGCGTCGGGGACACACAACCAACAACAGTCCTAGTCACAACTGACTGTCAGCTCCGCAAGGTGAACATGGGGATGACGCCCAACATCAAATTCGTGCCCTACGCACAGTCGCAGGACTGTTATGCGCGTATAGTTTAAATGGCGCTTGATGTATATTTTCTCCTGAAGTACAATTCGCAAGTTTCAGTTCGAAGACACACTGTTGGCTCGATGTCAAACAGTTCTCAACTTGTTTTCCTTGAAGCTAACATTTTGCTTACGTAGCAACATGATGTATCATCGTACTTTAAGTGAATCCTTCACACTTCCAACAGCGACTCGAAGAAACGCATCCCTCCCCTGCTGCTAGGAGGTGCGAAGAAAATACATTTGGCGTTTCGCCCGAGCCATCAAGGACTGACCGTCACACTCTGTTGGGATGACATATGTGGTACATTTGTTCTACGTATGACAACCGCAACAAATTAAATGTGTTGATACTGTCACATTGTCATGAATGTGATTTAAACATGTTGCAGATTATGTCCTTTGCCACTTGATGCTCAGGACAAAACACCTGTGGGTGGTGGCTTTGGGACAAAGTTGCCCTTGGCCATTGATTCTGAAACGAGAAGTGGCCCCACGTTCATAGAGAAAAACTAGAGGCGCTGGGATTAAACAAGAAGAAAGTATATGAAAATATGAAGAAACTAGTATGAGGGTTGAATGGGTTGAATGCATTGTGCTGGGAGTGCAGTGGGATTGTTTTTGGAGTTGCGTGGTAGTGCACCTTGAGTTTTCTTTTCATCAAACATCAGTTGACAACAATATCATTTACAGCCATCTTATTGTTGCTGGACGCTAGTACGATTGGATGTTATTGTTGCGAACATTTTGTCGTTTAGTTAACAAGGAAGCAAATCAAAGCAAATCTCAATTTAGGCTCAGCCCGCCCATTTGTGAGTGCCACAACGGTAGCCCGATAGCTCTTGCACCTCTGCAGCGAACGTGTCTTGGCCGAGAATGTGTTGAGGCATGAGAAGTTCTTGCAATCCAAAATGGCAGTGACTGAAAAACAAAGTTTGTTTCTGCATTTGTTTCTCAATTCACGAATCCAATCATGATCCAATGATGAGATTTTTTACACATGGCCATGATTTGCCGTGAAGGTGACACAGGAACTGTATCATTTAAACTTTCACAGCTGGCATTGGTTGCATCATCAGATCCATGACGCTACGCCTTGCACTGAGGCTATGTACACGTCGCCGGTGGCCCAGTGCTGGAAGACACATACAAATGAACAGTGGATGTTGTGTAAATTTACGAAGTCTCCTTTTTTATCTTTGATTTTGCTTTGACTATCTTTTGCTTGTACACTCATAGACAATGATGTTTGATTTTCATTGATTTTCAGTACAATCTACATAGGGTAATCTAATGTAACCTAGGATGATAAAGGATCCCCGGATTTCATGTGTTTCCATGTGATACTGTGCCGTTTTGACATGGGAGTGACGCCGACGTCGCTTGTTGGCCGCTGCGGCTCAACTGGTTCATCTACGTTGAAGATCTGCGAGGCGACATGGGATGTGGATTGGATGGTTATCACTAAGCTTCAGCAAAATATTTGTGGAATGCTCAAGAAGAAAGATTCTTATGGTTGATATTGAAGTTTGCTGGCAGTCGATAGTCTCAATGGTTGCAAGTGTCAATATGATCAACCAATATCAGGGACTATTGGATTGATTCGTGACCTGCAAATATGGCCAAATCGATCTCAATTGGATCATGACAATCACCATGCAGTGGATCCCCCCCTTGTAATAGATCAACATGGGTGGTGGTCTTTGCTCAACGGTGTACAGATGCATTGTTCCCTTCCACAGGACAGAAGATGAGACATCCTTTAACAATGGACTCAAGAGATTCGAATGCATGGATGTTAATTACTCTACGGCTCTAATTTCCTGCAGACTCGGGAATTTGCATGTCCATGAATGGTGCCAGGCTATATTTCACTTTGGTGCGATAAAGAAATCCAGGGCAGGCATTGTAAGAAGCCATGGGTTGTGGACTCGCTTGTGGTTTCCACTGACCCCAATGATCCAACGTTTGTCATCTCTGCTATCCCATGGAGTCAGGCCCGCAGTCGATCTTCAGGGCAGTGCAGCCAAGTACTGCAGAAGTGGGAAAACTCAGTGCTTTGATGAGAAGTTCATGAGAGGCGCACAACCTTCAGCAACTGCACACCACAGCCAAAGGTGTCGCAGGAAATGCATGGTGTCGTTTCATGTATTTTGGATGAATATGAAACCACTCCTTTTCGGCTCAGTGGCCAGAATAATTGTTTCAAACAGGCCTCAGACTGCCTGACTTTCGCAATGCCACGTGTGTCAGATGGCTTGTTTCGTCGAGACATGCTGGGACCCAGCTTCATAAACTTGGCCACATCCATCACCAGCTTGCTCCTGATTGAGAAAGTGATCCTGGATTTCGTTTTGCCAAAGTTGATTCCAAGCATCGAGGCATTTGAAGTCTTCGTGGGAAAGTGGCCAGCAGTTTGCATCATTGCCACTATCAACTCCTTCATATCCTTTTGGGGCTTTGGACTACTTTTTGCTCTTCCAGCTTTATTCAAAGTCAAGAGTTGGAAGATCCAAGTGAACAGGGACATTGACATCAAAATGCTTCTGGACTCATTGCCCCTGATAGCCTTCAACTTTTTGATGCAAGTTGTGGTTGGGCTCCCAATCATGATCTATGGATTGCCAGAGTCTTCTTATGACTGGCACGCGTTGCCAAGTACCAACATCGTGGCCCGGGATGTGATCGTATGGCTACTGGTGGAAGAAGTGTGTTTCTTCTACGTGCATAAGTGGCTCCATGACAACAAGACAATGTATTCAAGTGTACATAAGATACACCACACCTGGACTGCTCCCGTTTCATTAGTTGCCATTTACTGCCATCCATTCGAGCACTTGGTCTCCAATCTGGTGCCTGTTTTGTTGGGCCCCATCCTTTGCGGCTCTCACGCGGCGGCGCTGGCAGTTTTCTTAGCTGTTGGGACGATCCACACGTTGATTGTGCACTCGGGATACTGGTTCTGTGATGACAATGGCATGCACGATGAACATCACAAGGCCTTCAATGTGAACTTTGGAGTTCTAGGTCTCATGGATAGCCTCTATGGCACATATCAATTGCCTGCAGGCGCACGTGTCAGCAAGTAGCATTGCCATTTGGATCGCATGCTGCGTCTCTGTGCAAAAGGAGAGCGGTTATTTGGAAACTGCACATGATGTCATGCTGACAGCTGTAAAAACTAGTGACTGGGAGTCGTTTGAAACGCCTAGAATTGCATACTTTCAGAATTTGGCAATCTGTTTGTCCCAGCATTCGAGCCTGGTGACTCTATAAGATTGTTCCAACTCTCAATGTCTTGAAACATCTCAAAGCGGTCGCTTTCTATACCCAGGTACCCCCTCACCCCTCAATGCCCAGCCGAAAATTGGCCCAAGGCACTAAGAGCTGCGGTGACAAGCAGCCTGTGAGACGGAGCTGCAAAGTCATAACCAATTGCTGATTGCAAAGAGGGGAGAAGGAGAAATTGCACATGTTTGAAAGGCGGCTGTTGCATATGTTTCATGCTGTCACCCCTACAATTGTTCAACACATGAAACATGAAACCTACGGGGCTAAGACGTTGCCAGAGGCCACCTCCCCATGTCGTTTGGAATTCAGAGATCAAACTTGATTCCATACATTGCCCGTGGAACGAGACGGCATCCCTCTAATGACCAACCTGAACCAACAAATGCGATGAATTGATCATGACTAACATTGATTGACTATGATGGATTCTCAATCCACAAACAACAATCAGAAGGGGATGTATCAACCATGATGGCTATGCTTGGGTTGACAGGGGAATACCACTAGCCACATCTCAAACTAATACTGTCGAGTAGCAACACCAACTTCCGGGGAACCCTCGGACCCAGATGTGAGATGGATTCTGGCGGACACAGGGACACAATCCCAAAGATGATGAAGTATTCAACTAGACATTGACATAATTCACAAACGTGCAGAAACTGAACAAACGGGCCGAACATGCACCACTCGCAACCAGAGCCTCCTCTGACTCTTCCTCCCACTTGCAAAGAGTAATTCAAGGCCTGCTGAAGTGCAAGTCTTTCACCCGAGAGCAGCAGATCGGAGATCATCATTACATGCAGATTAATCCGCAGAAGTCAACGGTGGTCAAACCATCTCGAGATTCACAAAGTCAAGTTGCATGAAGCCCATGAGGCACTTTGATGGTCATCTTGGTTTTGTCATGAAGGGATTGAAGTGGTAGTAGCAGGAGTTGTACACGGTGGATATACTGAAGATGATCAGGACCAATTTGATTCATTTGATCAGTGACTCGCATGGAATGCCAGCAGGAAGATAGTGGAAGATGAGGCCGAGGAACGCGGGAAGATCAAAAAGATCATCAGAGCTATATTGAACTTTTTGATCTTTTGTGCTTGGCAGCTTTCACCTCACTCTTATTGCAGCCGCTTGCCTGCCATTGGCTAGCGGGGTGTTGCTTTGGTCCACAAAATTCGACAAACCAGATGATCCGAAAGTTTGTTTTCCGGAGACAGCAGACAGATTTCGATATCTCTGAGGCGAGGTTGTGGCATTGGAAGATCCATGAAGGAGAGAGCTGTGGCAGTTTGCTGCTCTGAAAGAACGGAATATAAACACCAAACAGAACACATAACAGTTGTGCGATGTCTTGTGCAATAATTGTGCATTCAAAAGTGCACTTTAGGGACCTGCAATACATGCACCTTTTGACAACATCAATTGAAAACTGGTACCTAGAAGACTGACCAGGGCTTGTTGAGTTCAAGTCCGACTGATTATTTCAATAAGATTCTCATGCAATTACAAAAGATTATAGAAATATACATGATTGTACCATACATTTACATACGTATTTGTGTTATATACATATAAATGTATTATGTATATCTAGAGTGTTTACATGCACATGCGGCAGATAGAGGGATACAACCAATGTCGGTGCCCCCAAATTTGACAGCCCCCCTCGTGAAAGCTATCATGTTTGAATGTTGTGGCACCCCTATCGTATCCATTACGCGGTGGGGGCGACTATGGGTCACCCTTGCTGCATCTGAAGCCTAACCACAGCAATTTGGTTCAGGATCTTGGCTCTCAGCTGGGGATCAAGGCATGGGTTTCAGACATGGCAGTTTCGTGCAGTCCAGGTCCTTCCTCAAGGTGTGATAAAAGGACGGAACAGATCATAAAAAGTATATAGTAAAGGACCTAAAATTAGCAAAAATTACGGTACCGAATTTTCAGATTAGAGTAGTAATCAATCTCAGAGTGAATAAAGGTTGATAGCATCTTTCATTCCCATTGATCGTTTTCAGGCGACGGGTCGCAGCACTAAGCAGCTGGGTGTGGCTCTCGCTGTCGGGAACTCGGAAAGACAACTTTCATGTCTTGGAAGGACATGGTGATCCTCTAAGGGTGCTGGGAACTTACTAGAGCTTCGAAAGAAATTTTCACGGGATTGCCTTTCTGACACATGATCAACCTGGGGAATGACCCTCAGAAGCCAAGGCTTTCTGCGCTGCAGCGGTCTTCATTGCATCTTGGCTGAAACGAGTTGCGAGGTCCGTGGTCACATGGGACGCTTCGACGTTGCAAGGGTGGGATGCTGCTGATCGCCTTCGTAGCCCTCTTGGCCGATGAAGGACCCTGGCAATACCCAGCACCTTCACGTTGCAGCACGTTGCATGGTGGATCCTTGGGAAGGAGTGGAACTGAGTTCACCTGCACCAGCTCCAGTGCAATCGATTCCAATGCCAGGTGCCTTGTTTCATGTCCCAGGCACTTGTTATGTTGAGAAAGATTACATTGACATGACTTTCCCAGATTTTTGTGGGAGAAAGAGGATTCCGTAGTCAATGACTAGGCATCACGGATTTTCAGTGAGACGACAGGCGCCTTGGACAAAGGTTCAGCCGTGGCGCGGGATCCGTACCAGGCACGAGATCTGCTTGCCGTAACATCTCGCAGCTGCGCAAGACACGTTGTTGTAAAGTTGTGTTGCGAAACTACTTGGCTTTAAGGGTCTGGGAATGCTGAGCACACAAAACACGAAGCATTTGAATGCTGAAGAACACAAAGCAAAGCTGAAAGAAAGCTGAAAGAAAGCTGAAAGCAGAAAAGACGCAGCTGTTCCAAAGTGAAGTCTGAACAAATGAATGAAACTCGAGCAACAGGACGATCTGAGTGACCTGACCTGGAAGAGGCTCCAGCGCCTGGAAGAGGCAGAAACCGCCACTGGAGATCTTTCTATCAGAAAACGAAAGTTCACAAAGTCTTTAATCTTTGAATATCTCAAAAACTCCGCCGTGATTGAATTTTCAAAGTTTTCTTCGAATGTCATTTTGTTGAGCTTTAGTATTCAGCTAAAGGTTGAGTTTTTGACAAAAGAACTAGCAACGGACTTGCTGGTGCAGGCCTTCGCCAAGATTCCAGGTGCGGATTTTTGCAACGCAACTTCTTTGAATTCCATCATTGTGGCCGCCATAGTTGGTGTTCTCATCATTGAGATTTCATCATCATCATCATCATCATCACCATCATCATCATCATCACCATCATCATCATCATCATCATCATCATCACCATCATCATCATCATCATCATCATCATCATCATCACCATCATCATCATCATCATCAGCATCATCATCATCATCATCATCATCATCATCATCATCATCATCATCATCATTCATCATCATCACCATCATCATTCATCATCATCATCATCATCATCATCATCACCATCACCATCATCATCATCATCATCATCATCATCATCATTCATCATCATCATTCATCATCATCATTCATCAATCATCATCATCATCATCACCATCACCATCATCATCATCATCATCATCATCATCATCATTCATCATCATCATTCATCATCATCACCATCACCATCATCATCATCATCATCATCATCATCATCATCATCATCATCATCATTCATCATCATCACCATCATCATCATCATCATCATCACCACCATCATCATCATTATCATCATCACCATCACCATTCATCACCATCATCATCATCATCATCATTCATCATTCCTCATTCATCATTCATCATTCATCATTCATCATTCATCATCATCACCATCATCATCACCATCATCATCATCATTCATCATTCATCATTCACCATCATCATTCATCATCATCATCATCATCATCATCATCATCATCATCATCATCATCATCATCATCATCACTGTCATCATTGTCATCATCATCATCATCATCATCATCATCATCATCATCATCGTCATCGTCATCGTCATCGTCATCGTCATCATCGTCATCATCATCGTCATCATCATCATCATCATCATCATCATCACCGTCATAGTTGGTGTACAGCAATCGTGATTGTCGGTGTTATTCATGATTGCAGGAATGCAAACCCCACTCACTGTGCATTAAACACAGTTGTATGCACCATCATCCCCAGACCTAGATTCCTATCATTGGATAAATGGCAGTACTTTTGAATACCTTTGATATCGTTGGCTGGCGGCATTTGATTTTCGTTTTGGAGCAACTTTCGCATTACAAGTCGGTCGCCATCTTTGCATGTCAGCAGGTGGCCGTGCAGATGCTACAGCTGCTCTAAAAGCGGCAGAGCAAGCACGCGATGCAGAGCAAAAGGCACCTGGGAGGAAAGAAAAGTCTCAAGGAAACGTGTCACTTGTTGTTTTTGGCGGTTGCACATTTTGGAGGCTTGGAAGTTGCAGGCTCTTGAACTATTCAAAAGAACTGAAATTCTTTAGACATCATGGATCTTTTTAGATTTGTGATGTAAATCTGACTGCTGCTGAATGAAATCTCCCACCACTTCTTGTTCAACATTCGTCACTGATCTCGAGCACAGGCCGGACTACTTTGTGTTGGATCTTTGGGTTTTCAAATCTCATTTTTGTTTGTGAAGTTACGACACAGAGGATATCGAAGGTAGGCCTGCACCTAGACATGAAGGAGAAACCTAGCCAGCATAACCAGCACAAGTCGCCAAAAGTCTAATGCTCCAACTTATTACGTCAGGTTTGCTTTGCTGAGTACAGTTGTCAATGGAATGATGGAAATCGATTGATCTTGTTTTTGGAGCACAGATGATGATCTCGGCCGTGCAGGGTTCACATCAAGATTTGTCCGATGAGTAATTAATCTTTTGTTGTGGACGGACTTGTACCGCTAGCAACCACATTGGGTATAGAATGATGTAAACACGTCATAAAATACAATATAGTTTTCAAAACGGTAAACATAGTTTTCAAGATAGTTTTCTGTATAGTTTTCAACATGGCATTTTTTGAAGTGCAAATAAGCTGAACAGCTGAACATCACCCGAGTGAACACCTGACTGTTCCAGGCCTGGCAGGCTGCCAAGACCGCTGAGGCTGCAGCCAAGTTGGCAGGTGCGCTGCCTGACCTGGTGGCACAGCACTTACGAGTTGGAAGCACAAGAAGCAGTTGCCAAGTGGAAGGAGGAGCCAGTTGGAGTAGGTAGTTGTGCTCCCAGAGATGGTGGGTGTAGCATGTAACTGATGAGAATGACCTGGTGTGTAGGGTTTGAGGCAATCTTTTTGAAGCAATCACATGTGAATCCAAAGTGATATTGTATTGCGGGATGGTATTCCCTGGACCATGAATCCACCGCTATCATTCATAGATCTGGATTAGGACCTTGGTATGATGGTTTATAGAACTGCTATAATGTAGGCACCCCACGATCCTTATCATCAACTAGACCAGCAATAACCACAAGGGAACTTCCACAAAGTCATTTCAATGGGATGATTGGGATCTATCTCCATGGATTCATCTCTCTTACTGCTGCTTCCCAGGGAGCACGTCTCAGCCATCACCAGCTGATGCCACCTGCAACCTGGGAGTGGTGGGAAGCTCAGTTGCGGGGCATGAGGTCATTTTTCAACTGGAAAACAGAAACTTGCAATTCCTATCAGTTGCTTATATTTGTAGCATATCTAAATACATGTAATGATATGATATGAGTTCCTGTCATTTCCAGTATTCCGCTATATCACCGTGAGAAGTGTTGAGACATCTACCTTGTGTCGAACCATGTTGAACCCTGTATAGATATGTGCGCAATCTATGGTAATGATCTATGTATTAAATGTATATAGATATATAAATGAACAACTGAACAAATAAATCAATAAATATATTATCACATCCTTGCTGAATTTTGCTCATTTTCAGAGTCTTTGCATACACCAGTGTGTCATTGTCGCGGTCGGCGTCCAGGATTGGGCTGCCTGGAGAGCAGGAGCTGAGATCGATCACAGCCTGGGCGCTTGGACAGATCGGTGATGTGGATAGCCATGCTGGGTTCCATACTCAGGGTACCACCAACATCCAAAAAGGCATATATTTTTGGACTGGTCAGCATACTGTAATCGAAAAATGGGGGGGGGAAGTTCCTACTTGGTGGCTTCTTTTGCGAACCGAGGGATCTTCAGATCAACCATGACATCTCCGAATAATTCCTGTTCAAAGTGCCTTTCCGCCAAAGCCGTTGGCTGATTCTCATTACTGTCGACTATCAATTGCCATTGACCAGCAATAGTTATCCATCAAATTAATCATCATCAATTCCATTGTTAACCATTGCTGATGTTCAACCATTCTCAACATTGTTGATATTGAAATGAAGCAATGAACCTTCAATCAGAATCACCCTTGACCATTACAAATCATTACAACTACTTAGAATCGTCATTGCACCATCCAAATCCACACCAAGCCACAGCCGGAGGCCACACTACGCCCGGTCTCCACCGTGGCTTTTGGGGCCGTGCAGCGCGGGTGTTGACCTCGCTGATTCCCAGCTGGCGCATGTGCGCCCGCTGAGCGAAGGGATGGGATGGGATGGTTCATCACGGTTTATCATGGTTTAACATGGGTTGATTTTGAGAATTATGATCTTGGTTTAACCTTACAACATGGTTGGTTTTACTGATATTATACTAGTCACAACTCATTTTTCTGAATAAATTTGATTACTAATTATGATCATGATTGATAGTCTTAATGATCGAAAATGGTTGGTAATAGGTGATCATTATCCCAATTACCAATTGTTGATCTTGGTTGGTGATTGCAAATGTTCGATGATGGTTGATCATGACTAATGGCTGGTAACAAATCGTTGATGGTTGATGCTATTGGATGCATGATGGGTATTGATGGGAATCGATGGAGATGGGCAGCTTTCTGACAAAATGATCCAAGGGCCCACGTCACACTGACCGCGTTGGATTTGATTGTTGGATGGGACAAGGACTCGTCGCAATCAAAACACATCCTGTGCAGAGGATTGAGTGCTGCAATTTTCAGGAGGTTGATGACGTCCTCGATTTACAGCAATGATTTTACTTGGTAGATGTGAAAACCTGGTCGAACACCTGTGAAAATCTGAATCTCAACGGCCATGGATGGGGCCTCGACCCTTCAAGCTCCGCAGCGAGGTTGGTAACTGCCTCGCATCCGCCAGAGGTGGTTTTGACCTGGGAGACAGGTCCACCATCCAGGCGAGGGGCCCTTCAGGTGAATGATGGATAGTGATTGGTGCAGAGATGTTTGTAACGTTTGATGATCAATGATGTTGCTTAATGATATCAAGAATGTGGTTAGTAATGGCTATTTGATGGCGACCTCTCGTGGTTTAATTTCCCTTAACAATCTTGACACGCTCTTTGTTCAGTCAGGAGACATACATTTTGCATGGTCTAATCTAAAGCAGCATATGCCCAAAACATGAGAGTGACAGAACATCCATTGGGAAATCATCAGGAACTTGTTCGGAAGTTGACAAAGATGCTTGTTTCGGGAAGCAGCTGAGCCTTGCCACAGCATCTGACATCCACCGTGACATCCACCGTGACATCCACCGTGACATCCACCGTGACATCCACCGTGATCCCAACGTCGTTCAGGTGCTTTGCCATGGAAGGCAGCGGAAAGGTCTCCGTCCTCTTCTGGCAGCCCATCCGTCCAAGTCACGTGGTCTGGGACTCAGGGCCACCTGTGACCACCTGTGGACCGCCTAGACATTTGGATAGGGACAAGTAGGGAATACATGGAACAAGGATATAACGATGTATGATATCTAGTATTTGTAGTGGAACAGCATGATTCATAATGATTCATTTCATTTGTTAAGAGCAATCCTCTCGGGAAATGACATCAAAGAACTCCACTCTTGAAGTTATTTGTAAACACTCAGAGGTGCTGCCCAAAAGATCTCAACCCAAACCAAATTCAAAATTTGAAAAGATCTACATTCAGACTTTGAACAAAAATGAAAAAGAAAGTCCTATATTCGAAACTCCCAAGATCCCATTCTCACTTTCCAGATCTCTGAAATTCCCAAGAATGGCTTCAGCCAATGATGCTATCGTGTGCTGCCACAAGCTCCTGCCTTGCTATTTGATTGCTTTGCTATGACCCTTGGCGATCGACATCATCTATAACAAGGTGCGCCGGATGATGGAAACATGGGTAGGACATGTTGGGGATGTCATCCAACCAGCGGAGATGTGCTCAAAGATGCTGCAAGTCCGTTAGGGAGAATATGCTGAAGGCAAGACTGATCTCAGACTGAAGGATGGAACTGAGGCATGAACGAACAGCTGCTTGATTGACTCTTGTAGGGCGTCGATTTATTTCCTCGGTGGTTAGTGGCTATGCACCAACCAGCGCGTTAATGTGATAGCTGGATATCTTTGCAGAGTTTTGACTCTTGAAACTTTGAGCCGTTTCTTGTGAAGCCATTTTGGCTCACCTCGCTCTGCGCAGCATCTGTGGCGTGCCATGCATGCCATGCAAGAGACGAACTTTGACGTGTGCATCGTTGGTGGTGGACCCGGTGGTTTGGCAGCCCTTTCGGCTGTAATCGAACCGTATTCCGTAGACCATCTTTCCGAAAGCCAAAGACAACGAGCTGAAAATGCTGCAGAGAAGCAGAAGCGAAGGTGTCCAAAGGTTTGTGTCATTGACCCAGAGCCATGGTTGAATAGTTGGCACAGGAAATTCAAAGCATTAGATATCAAATGGCTACGTTCACCAGCTGGAGCGCACCCAGACATTTTTGACATGCATAGCTTACTGGCGTTTGCTCATCAACGTGATCGTGTGCATGACCTCCTGGACTCTGGAGCTGTCAATCCGGAACTGCAAGGACTGGCAGAGGTGGGCAGGGGTCTCTGGAATCTTCCTTCCAACGATCTCTTCGAAAGCTTTTGTTCTCACCTCATACGATGCCTTCCGCACACATTTCTTCGTGGAAAGGCAGCTTCCATTGAAGGCGAGGATGGAGATTTCACAGTGACCCTTGCAGATGGTCGAGAGCTGACGGCCAAAGCAGTTGTCCTTGCTCTCGGAGTCCCTGGACCTCCCATAGTTCCAGCTGTTTTGTCATCGGTTCCCAGCACTTTGATGTTTCATTCAGATGAACTCATTTGGCGTGGGAAAGAACTGACTCAGAAACGTATCTTAGTGCTCGGTGGAGGCCTGACGGCTGTGCAGGTTGCACAGCTTGCACTGAAGAAAGGCTGCAAGGTCGTGCTGGCCAGTCGTCGGCCAATTACAACTCGACACTTCGACATCGGAGAAGCTTGGTTCGACTGGCGTAAGGCGCACTTACACCATTTCGAATTCTTCCAGAAGCCAATGGAAGAACGATTGAAGCACATCAAAGCAACAAGAGGTGGTGGAAGCGTGCCTCCAATGTACATGAAAGACTTATGTGCTGCACAATCGAAGCGGAAAGTCATGTTCAAATCTGGTGATATGCAGGTAGTTTCTGTCCTGAAGGATTCTGTCGAGATCATGCTGGACGGGGAGGTGCATCACTTTGATTTCATTGTGAATGCAACTGGACATCGCCCGGATTGCAGGCAGCTGAGGTTGATTGGTGAACTGTTGAAGACTGCACCAGTGGATGTGGTCGGTGGTTTTCCTACGCTATCAGCAGATCTGCAATGGGGAAACTTCAAACAACTCTTCATCATGGGCGCCTTAGCTTCTCTCCAAGTAGGTCCTGATGCCGGAAATCTCATGGGTTTGAGAAGAGCTGCACAGATTGTGGCAAATGCTTTGGATCTACGGGCATGGCTACGTGACACCAAGTCGGTCATTGGAAACATACGTGGGAATCGTTACGACGCCCTTGGAGACAGCGATTCGGATTGATTGGCACGGGCGAAAGCGGCCAATGCCAGTTGCTCAATTTTGATAGTTTTGTGTAAATGTTTAATAGATTGCTGAATGATTGCTGATAGTTGCCGAGAAATTTGTAGTTCAACAGAACGAGCTGCAGACATGAGGAAATTGTGTACAGAGAATTAGAAGCAGCTGCAATTGAGAGACTCTGCTTGCATGCGGTATGCCTTGCCCAGAAGAGTGTTCATTTTTTCATATAACATAAAGAACCAAATATGGACTCACTCAGGTCCCATGGTGTTTCAGCGGAGGCCTACCAGAGAGGGGTGCTTTTTGTTGGATTTTTCGCGGGCGGTGCTTCGTTGTACCAGACCCCAGACTTCGCAGTGGAGCAGGTGCCGTCGGTGCCGTGTGTTGAAAAGATATTGGCCCGTGGACCTGGAGCTTTGCAGCCACATTCAGCCACAGGTTTTCGCCACATTTGAGCATTCGCTCAGAGCCATGCTCTGCCACTGCCAGGTCTTCACATCTCTTCTCGACAGCTGGATCTCGCATCATCCTGCTGGATCTCACGTTTGCAGTTGGGGTTCGAATGCCAAAGGTTCGATGACATCACATCCTTCAGGGAAACCAGGAATGTACTTGAAAGGCAGGTCCTTTCAACAACTCTCCAGTTCACGACACCCAATCACAGCTTCGAAAGATGTCCTGGATTGTAAGTCTATGCAGATACTAGTTGCCATACTTTCTCTGAGTATGAAACCTTCATAGATAGTAGGGTCCCCGATCTTTTCCGCTTATATCAAAAACAAATACGAGTTGCTTGGTTCCATCCTCCATTCCTCAAATATTATACAGTACCTCTCGCTGTTTGCTCGGATGTGCCGTTTTCAGCTCCGGCTTGAGCGCGCTTTATGAGACGGGGGAATATGTCACACGCATTTGAAAAGAAAAACAGACTTTGCAGAGTTTCACGGCAAGACATGATTGACATGATTAAGCAAATGTTAGTCAAGAACAAGCATTCATTCCAACAACGCATGTTTTGCAGCTGTGTAAGTTTCATCATGCTTCAGATTCAGGACTTTCGGAATGCCGGGCAAACTCCCAAGCAGTTGAAGAAGCATATTCTGTCACGAAGAAGAGTTTGGGTTTCCCAATGATTGGTGGGTAGTAGTAGTCAAGCACGTGTATGCAATGTGATTGTCGATGATTGTTGATTAACTGATAATTTTGATTGTCACCGCAACAAAAACTGCTGATCCGTTGTTTGGAAGCCACCTGCAATATGATGGAGGTCCTCATCACAGGCGGGACATGGGGCAGATAGGAGCGTTACCCTTTCAGATCTTTCAGGTGCTGAGGAAACGACTTGGTCGCAGCGATAAAACCTCGCAGGAGGAAGCTGCAAGAGACTCACCAGACACTGCAGCCATTTGGACCTCGAAGTGACCAACAGACTTTGAGGTCTTGCAGTGTGGCTCTTGCAGCACCGCCATGTCGATTTCGATCCGTTTGCTGACCCTGCTCTTTGCCATCTTGGGATCCATGGGGGAGATGTCCGAACCGGAGAAATTTGCCGACAACCTCTTCGGCCTCAATGCACAGAGGGATGTGGAAACCCTGAGCCGTATCCAAGAGGAGGTCCAGCAACAGACAGGTGGTAGCGCAACGAACATGGACTACTTCCGGGCGATTGTGAACGATCAAGGTTGGCAAAACAATCTTTGGGAGGACGTCTGGGACATGACTCATCCTTAATGCAAAACGACAAGCGTTTCTGCGAAGGTGAAAGTTTGCCCAGGCCTTCGAACCTTTTTAAAAAACCCTATGACTGCCTCAGCCAGCGAAGTTTCGGGCAAAAGTGGGGGTGCTTGGCAGCGTGAAATGCAGTGGCATGCAGTGGCATTACATGCTCCACAGTTTGTTTTTGACATTCAAACACAGTTTATGAATTTCTTGGGCAAATAGATTCAACAGATTCAGAACAATTTCGCGCAGGCGGCCAAGGATTTCTTGGACAGGAACTATGCAGGTGCCGACGACTGCGGATCTGTGAGAGAGTACAGCAACCCAACTGTTTTTTTGACTTCCAATGTCATGCCATGGTTTGGATATGTGATGGTATAGAGATGTATATAGAGTAAAGCACTTGTTTGATTTTATTTAAACAATGATGGTAGATCATGGTCATCAAATCTCGCAACAACGCTAGTCTATTGGGCATCGCACGTAGCACACCATTGACATGTTCTGCTCGCAGATAGATTCAGATCGACTCGGATTGACTCAGATTGACAGGTATTTGTTGAAAAAAGGGCAGCTGACAAACTCTGCTGGCGAGACCCAGACTATCCAGAGGACAGAGCCATTGAGTTGAGAGTTGTGATTTCACATCCCCAACCTATGTCCCAAGGGAGGACTGAGTCTTGAAATGGTCATCGCCAATGTCCAGTCGAGCTTCCTTCAGTTCCAAGATTATATTTTGCGGAAATTGTTCACATGCATTTTTTCATATTTGTTCTATGTCGAATTTTTTTGAACAAATCGTTTGCCTTTATCATCCCTGCCTTTTTGTGCATATTCGACTGACACAAGGAACGCCGTTATTTTTGTGTCACTGGTGGAACAGTCCGCAGGATTGTCCTTTTCGATCACATGCCTCCCAGCCAAAGTGCTATGAATGCTGATCCAAAGGTGCCAAGCTTGGTCTGCCAATTTCAAATCCTTTCCATTTGTTTCCAGGAATTTCCATCCACTTTCCATCCACTTTAAGCAGTTTTTGTGTCCCAATAATTGAGAACTGCTTTTCACTCTGTCTCCAAGGTCTTGGTGGAAACCGGTGATCTGACGGATGCAGAGACCTGTCGGAAGCTGCTGGAGAAACTGAATGGCTCCATCTCCGTGTTTCACATGGCGGGGGTCCGGCAGCCCAGGAGGACCCAGGAGGACCCCACGGGAGGTCAGGGACCCTGTCAGTGAAGGAAGTGGAAGACTCGATCGAGACTGCTGTAGGATTCTGCTGGAAGAGTACGGAAGAGTTGCTGGACCGCTGCACATTTGCAGATCCAAAGGACTCAAAGGTGTTTCTGGGTCTGGTTTCGCTGCGGAGGTGATGAGTGGTGCGGCAGAGAAGGACTTCGATCTCGGTCGCCCTGGCAGAGTTTTTGAAGTGCACCTCTAAACGTTTGGGAGGAAGAAGCAACAATCTATCAAGTTTCAAGTTTCACCAAGCTTCAGACAATGGTTTATCGAAGTCGAGGTATCAAACAAATCAACCCACATTTTTGGGGTATTTCTTTGCTCTTGGAAAGCCTTGGAAAGCATTGGAAAGCATTACATTCTTGGGGAGTGGATCTGTCGAGCCTCAAGTGGCTGAACAGGTCCAATTGCACTGTGAGCTCCTCATATGAAGGCGGCAGTTTAACATAGTTTTAACATGGATGTGAGCTGCCTAAGATGCTGTGTTAGGAAAACCGCCTTAATGTGATCATGTTCATGCAAAAATCTGAGAAGCCATAGATTTCAATAGATTTGCGCGATGTAGCTATCCGCATTTACCATACATTCCCTCATAGTGGCCACGTCATGCCATTTCGGTTGATTCTGGTCGCTCTTTAGCGAGTGGGTCATCTCTTGGTGTTTGTCAAGCTGATCATCAAAATTGTGCCAGGTTTGCGCGTAAATCTGGATGCCACTCGACATCTCTTGGATGCATGTCGAGCAAAAGGCAAGATGATGTCATGGTTTGATATTCGACCCTTGGTAGCCAGGCAACCAGTGTTACAAAGTGGTGTCTTGCGGACGTTCCAACATTCCACGACTTATTGTCAATACCTGTTGGGGAAGTCATGATGGCAGTGAATCAAAGCTGAAGTGGGCAATGCAACCCCTAGGGTTTGCCACATTTTTTTTCGCCAGCTGAAAAGCTCTTCCAAAAGAGATCAACAATGCTTCCCAAAGTGATATTGTGCAATGGTAAATGAGTATGGTTACATTACATACATTTACATACATAGTCTTGTTGAGTGGCTGTATTACAATCAGATGACAGCACGGGCCATGACAATGCCAATGACCGCGAAAGGCAGTTCTCCAGTGCCAAAGTTTATCTTCACCTCTTCTCTGGCAGTTTTTGGCGAGACTTACGTGGATGCTGGATCGCCTGTAGGCACAGTTTGGGATTTGCTTCAAATTTGGAGAAGCTTACTCAAATTGCTCAGATTACATCAATTGCGTGAATGCCGGAGCAATGGAAGAGCAAAGCCTCCTTGCATCTCCTTGACCAAAGGCCTTGTAGTATTCGGATCCGTTGGATTGTAGGGTGGCTTCTGGTGGATTGGTTGAAAGTTTTACTTCTGAGTCATATTGCACCATATTGCACCTGCATGAAGCTGAGTCTTTGCAGGTGACACTGAAAAGATCGTACCAAAAAACACCTACGGAATGACCAAAGCTTGTGGCGAGCTGCTGCTGAATGATTACACAAGGAGATGGAGACTTTTGGGTTTGCAGCTTCTCAATGTTTTGGAGCGGGGTTCCAAAATTGGTCTCAGAATAGTCAGATCGATTTAGTTGTCCAACCAGCATAGCGATTTGCCAAAACTGAGTTCATGATTTGCACAGTGTGAGCTATAGAAACCTCGTATATTTCACTTGCTTTCCTCAACACATGAGATGAGTTTCCTCAACCGATGGGATGAGTGTTTTTCAATGTGCTTTAACGAGTTCTCTCCCGCAGGAAAGGCTTCATCGATGGTCGTACGGCCCGTCTCCCAACTGTGATCGTGCGGCCGGGGCAACCAAATGCTGCAACGACCAGTTGCTACTCAGGCATTCCATGGGGCACTCCATGGGGCACTCCATGTCCCATCAGTGCAGGGTCTTGACACGAACCCAAAGGGGCTCCCACTTGCTCCCTGAATAGGGCCAGCAGGATTTCATATTGGTACGAAGTAGTAGTAATGATAGCAGTAATAGAGCAATAGTAGTACTTAGTAGCAGGCATAGTACATGCTATTCTATATTATATAGTATATATATATAGTAGGTACGAATCTCGAAGGAATGTGGCAGTCATTGTTGCTGTCGTTTGTCATCGCCGTTGTTGCTGTACACCCTTCAACACATGCCACAACTATGCATGCAGCCTGCATTGCAGGTGTGATCCGAGAGCCTTTGCACGGCGTGGAAGCTGTCCTCCCCATAGCCCGGAAGCTTGTTGAAGAATGTTGAGTTGGATCTGTTGGATCTGAATCTTTAGACGAGATCAAGTTACAATAGATCTAAAAACGCCAATGTCGTGATGTTTTTATGTCTCAATATCCAAGGAACTTGCCACATCCGGTCACCAGCACCCGGGCGCTTATCGCGAATCTTGTGACCGAGCAGCAAAGCAGTGGCCATGGTCACCACATTCATGGCTTTTGTTCATGTTGTCGTCAATTCTTTTGAATAGCTAAGTTGCCACCGTGTGAGATGAGAATTGTAAGATAGAAGACTTGATATGCACATTTACAAAAAATCACATTAAAGCATTCGTTCAAATATACTTCGAACTTAAATATAGAGAGAGCATTTCAAATCGTATCCAACCGGAGGCTGTCAAATCGTCGCTCAGGTGATCCTCCATGACGCGACTTGGCCTGCCGATCGTGTGGATCGTGCGTTGAACCTGCCGTCGAGACCGTCCTCTCTGCAGCAGCTGGTGGATGCCCTCTATGCGACTCGTTGAAAGGGATCCGTTGATGTCTTTGAGAATGTTTGAGAATGGTGAATACTAGTTTCTATAATGAAATGATATGTATACTGGTTTTTACACTAAAATCATTAATGATTAATAATGGTGGATAATAAGATAATGATGGCACACTGTGTTTTTTCTCTATGGTTTTTGTTCATTTTTGTCCCCCCCTTATGCCTATTCTCATCTTTGATCACTTGCAGCGTGCTAGTTTTACACAGTTTGATGGTTCATATTTGTTCATAGTGTTTGTTTATAGCAGTTGTTGATGTTGATTAGTCAGAGGAGCCAATTGCCGCATCCAGGAAGTAGT
>VSDK01006058.1:62716-100657 GCA_009767595.1 Symbiodinium kawagutii
CTGCTGAAGTTGCCAAGTTGGGCAAGATTGTGGACAAGGACCAAAGCTGCAGAACTTCATGGGTCAACGATCAATTTGGGAGATTTTGGATCTCCAATCTAATGAAAAACCATATAATTACATATAAATATAGTAAACCAAATGCAGTGAAATTACTTGGTCAAAATCTTTGAAGCAAGAAATCCAAATACCCTGCATGGCTGAGCTTCAGCTGGAGTGATGCTGAAGAACCACTTGGGCGTTGGTCGGGTACCAGGTGGCAGCTGCACTGAGTTTTCCCTAGTAATTCTTTCAATCAATTCTACGACTCAGCAGAATCATTGCCAATTTTGGATGGCTGGATGCCATCATCTATGAACACATCCATTTGAAGTAAACTTCAATTCATGTGAGTAGTGACATCACGTCCAGCCCTCATGTTTCTAATTGTTGAAATGTCCGGTGACGCATGACATGAAAAGATGCAGGAAGACGAGTTCCTTTCACGAGTTGTTCGGGGCATGGGATCGCACCTGCGCCACGACCGTGCAAAAGAGCTGGGAATGATGGAGGTGCCGGACATGGCAACGGTGCCTTGCAGACATAAGATGCACTCGTCCCGGAAATGTTCCCAGCATGGCCTTGCAGCCGCAACTTGATACTCTGAGGTTGTTCTATGACTTTGTGTCCAATGATAAGAGGTCATCCATTGTCTTTGTCAGTCCATTATTTTGCTACATTTGAAATATTTCAATATCCACTAGTTTAGTGCTGTGTACAAGTTGTAGCTGTACATTGGAATCTGCTGTTACAGTGAGCCTGGGCAATTTGCCGCGCAGTTATACAACGTGCCTCTGAGGTAGTGAGAGAATTCCTGGAAGATTTTGGTGAGAAAACTGTGGTGTCCAACAAGCGACAACGGCTGGAGTAAAAAAGCGCACCACTTCCAGAGACTTCAGCAGTAAGATGCAGTAAGACCTCAGCAGTAAGACTTCAGCAGTAAGTTGGCCTTGAGAGTATCATCTCTCTAAGAGTAAGTTGATTTTCAGATGCAGTAAATTCTTTCAACTTACTATTAGAGAGATAAGTTGCTGCAAATTTCAGGGGCCCAGGCACTGCTTTCGAGGCCTTGGAACAGTCCCCCAGCTGGGCTTTGAATCCTCGAGCAAGCCCGAAGGATTTCGAGGCCGCTGAAACTCAGCAAATCGCATGGGGAAATCGCATGGGAAATCTGTTCTTACGCTCCTTTTATGTATTTTTATCATTTTTTTATGTCAGAGTTTGTGCTTTTACGTCACAGTATTGGTGTTGATGATGGGTTGACGCAGGTGTATGCTTGGCCAACAGGCATGGATGATCCGCCAGAGCCTCGTCAGTTGAGTATTGTATGAACATGCGGCACTGCAGTCATCAAAGGCTTCTATGACAACGCCCTGTTGAGATTTTTCCTCTTGTGAGTTTCTGACATTGGGGAACAGTGAAAACAGTGAAGCGTGCGATGTGATCTGCAGTCACAGGGGAGTGCCGTGACAGGTACAGCATGAGGATTGGAAACTTTGAATTCGAAGGAAGTGTCCAACAGGTGCCGAGCATCTTACAATGGCAAGCTTTGGATGTCGTGTTTTTCCTGTCGCCTTCACCGCTTAAAATGCTTGCAGACCTCCAGGTCTTTGATCTCAAAACCGATGTCCGGACTCTGAGGGGAGCAGTTGGCTGCTAAAACCCACAAAAAATCTGCAGAATTCCAATTAAAACGGCTATAGCTTTGCAACAAGTGCAGTTTCATCCCGACTTGCTGTGACTGTTCATGATTTAACCCCTTGTGGGAAATTGAACCTCAGCAGAGATGCTCAACACAGCCAAGGTCGGCTTGGTCCGTGGCCTGCAGTTCCGATTTGAGCGAAACTGGGGTGAGGACGAAAACGAAACGGAAACATCGGAAACCGAAACGGGAACTGCTACTGGGAAGTGCTAGGTTGGAATGCTAGGTGGGTTGCTGGGTGTTTTGTTGGGGTTTAGAGTGAACTGATACGGGTTGATCAACAAGAACCGGATTGTTTGTGAGTAATTAACTACAGTCAGTCTCACCCTTTTGTCGATCAAACCGTGGTCAATGATTCTAAGGCACGGTCCATCGTGGTTGGGGATAGTAGGAGGATGTACTTTTACAGCCGCGTAGCAATAGCAACGGTTGATACTATGCGTGTATTAGGTATATATATAGCCACGCAATGTTATGGTCATTTTTTGATCATGTGTACTAAGGATTTACAGGTTTCCTTTTCTTCAAACCCACACACAGTCGCACATTCGCACGTGTTTTTCATCATAGACATGTAGGTTGGTAGAGAAAAGAAGTCATTGATCTTGCTGGCCTTGTTTTGAAGGAAAAATCTGAAGTCACATGAAGTCAAACTTGAAACATTTCGTCGGACGCCTGGACAATGCAGAGAGATGCGCAGCTTTGGAACAGGAGCACACCTTGATTTGCCGACTCCGTGTTTTCGGGAATGAAAGTGCATGACGGCCGGGGTTTATTGTGCCAGGAGATAGGAAACGATAAGTGATCTTTGTCAAGAGCTCCATAAAGAAGGATGCGGATTCACAAAATGGTCTTTAGATGAGTGAAGTACATCTGATTCTGGATGATGGTAGACAATTAAGCCCCTGGCCAGTCCTTTCAATGATTTTAGATGACTGTTCCAATTTCCTATCGACAGCCTTTGGTGCCAAAAGGGTAGGCCCAAAGTAGTGTCGAGCTACGAAGGCATCTCTTTGAGATGGCATCTCTTTAATTCGGGAATGTTGCCCTGTGGGTGTAGGCATTGTGAGTCCGTGAGTTCTGGCAGCCTTTGAAGGCATTCAAAATTGCTCCAATGAAACACTGAAGGGTCTTAAGTGCAGTTCTAAGTGCAGAGTTGAAAGACTCCACGCATTTCTTCTCTAGGGAGCATGGAGATGCCATGACACCTGCAGAAAATCGTAGATTTCAGACGAGGAAAATGAGGAGCAGAGCCCAGCAGAAGCATCACAGCACTGCCACATGGATGCAGCAGATGGCATGGTGGATCATGTTGGATCTCGGATCAAGCCATGACCACAGAAGCAGAAAGCAGTACGGCATCTCTGTTGCGCTTTTCAATTCGTTTCGATCGATGTGTCGCCGTGAATGTTAACCCTCACAGTTCCATGCATTTCATTTCCATTTCAAACAGAAAGCCTCCTATCCAAGAGCCACATTGTGCAGCTTGCATCAGCTTGCATTGTAATGTTTGCACAGCGAGGGAACATCTTGCATTGTAATTGTAATGTTTGTTTTTTTTAAATGTAAAAAACAGAATACATAGATGATCAATCATCTAAAGTTATATATAATGTATTTAGATTGCAATTTTTCAATTTGGCATCGGAATATTTCGCATCTCTCTCGCTTCGCCATGCCTTGGCTGGCTGAGAGGTTTTCCCATGAAGGAAAGCCGTACGAATTTCCATTGGTCAACCCACCGCCGCCTGGACCTCGAATCAAAGTCCGCGAAGAGCTGAGGAAAGCTGAGAGCAGGAGAAGCGTAAGCTTTACCAGCCCCGAAAGTGACAGAGAAGCGCCGCTGAAACTGGTGCCAGTTGAACCTGACAACGTTTCAGCTGTCGACGAACCACACAGGTCGCAGGATGAGGATGAATTCAACGAAGACCGACTGTTTGAACGAGCGATGATCTTTTCCAATCTCGTTAACCACGGGACGCTTCGTGGGGCGGCGAAACTACGATTTCAGTGCCTAGGCAAATTGTCAGATTTCCCAACTCAGCTTGGAAAAACTGTTTTGCAGCGTTGTCAGTTGTGTTGTCCCGTGGGAGTCTACGTTGGCATTTTGGTGATGTTTCCTCGTGCTATTTTGTGCTTCGCTTAGGGACACTGTCGCTTGGGCAGAGTTCAGCAGAAGAGGGAACATCGCAGAATTTCGGAAGCTCGCCAAGGGCAAAGGAAGCTTGGACAAAAAGTGCACTAGTATATAGAAAGATAGACCAATCAAGACATTACAATTCATGTGCCGAGTCCCTCCTTAGCATTCTTGGAATGTTTTTTGACTCCAGACCTTTCTAGCAACATGTAAAAACATCTACAGCAACCTGAGTGTGCTTTTTTTGCTGGAGACCAGAGTCTAAAGATGAAGGTTCTGAACTATTTTGAAATGAGGAAAGAAAGCATTCCCTCAGCTGAATGTGGAATGTGATTTTCGAGAATTGAAGCAGTGGTTGCGCAAGCGAGAGCTTCTGGATTATCTCAGATTTGGCCCTTTGGATAGACTCTTGGCTGCACATGGATGAGATGCACAAACACATACACAGACAGATGTTTACGTAATTATGAGCAGCGATTGTTGCTTGCTATGGGTTGCACTTCTTCGTTTTATTAAAGGAGGCCTTCACCATGGGAAGCGTGCGCAAACATGGGAAACATCTGTTAAGCGATTCTTTAGCCCCATCTACATAAATCTTAGGTCGCCCCAAACTCGATGAGATGTGAATTTGTATGTACAGAGTATGAAAAAAGACAAGTTTAACTCAGTGTCGATGTTTTTACACAGTGTGACCATGCTACACTCAGAATTGATGGGTTTGCCACTACTTCGGAACTGGTATTTTTGGAGATCCTCAAAATCTCAAGGTTGTTCAGAGTTTTGATCAGGAAACGAATTGCTCCAGATGGTGGACAGCGATAAAGTGACCGAGAAGGCAGAGGGCGAAGCTTCCACTTCAGCTTCCAATCATTCCTATGCGGAGTACAGCAATCCGAAGCAGCCGCTCCGTGCGGGCAAAAACTGGATCTCGGCCTACCACGGAACGTGGTTCTACTCGCTTTGGAGTATCCTTTACCATGGCCTTCTCCTGGAGTCTAGCAATACGAGCAAAGGCCAGCAAGATTCTTCCAAGATCCAAGAAGTAAAGTTGAAAGGAAAAAACAAAACACTTTGAGAGGTAAACTCAAAGTAAACTCAAAGTAAACTCAAAGTAAACTCAAAGTAAACTCAAAGTAAACTCAGTGAACTAAGTGAACTGATGTTTACTGGACTCCTTCTCTACCATGAACCTTCTCCAACAGATGAGTTGTGAAGCCGAAAGTCCACAGCCCAAAGGCCATGAATTCTGGGAGCCCGGCGTCTACGTTTCTCCGAGCTTCAAAACTGCTCGGGACTACGCCCGGCCTCACCAGCTCTTTGGTGATGGGAACTTCTACCGCTGCGTCCTGAAGGCTGTCTGGGTCAGTTTTTGACATTTTGAATTAACACAAAATGATAAAAGAATGAACACTAGAAAACACATAAGACACTAGATAAGATATGATAAAAGAATTAAATGAAAAAAGAATAAAAAAGAATTCAACGCAGTCATTAGACAAATCGAATCAAATGAATAAGAAAGGGATTTGTTATTGCGTTGAACTCGAAAACAATGCCACAAAAATGCACCTTTCTGTTTGCGAATCGCTCCCAAAGTGTTCAAAGAGTATCTCGATCTTTCTCTCTCTCTGCTAATCGCTCCCTTTAAAGTTTAAAGTGTTCTTAAGGAGGCTCAAAAGAGTTCAATAAATTGAATCATTAAAGTGCTAAATCGCCTAATTACTTTGAAAGTGTGCTAATTATTTGAGATGTTCAACTCGTGTTTCACGTCTCTGTTCCATTCTGTTCCCCAGGTGTTGTACGATCCTGACCAAGTCCGCAAGGAAAGAGACAGAGGTGGTGGCCAAGTGCCTTGGCGTCCACTGAGATTTGAAGCTGAAACAACTTGAAACAACTTGAAACAAGTTATAAGGAAACTTGCTATCAACTAATTTACAAGCAAGGAAACAACTTGGAATTTAGTATTGGGATGTTAGCATTGCATTGGCACTCAGAGTTCCTTCCACTCCAGTTTCGCATGTTTTAACAAGGGAGCCGTGTGGCCCTCATGGAGTTGCTGAGCTCGTAAGGTCGTGATTCCTGGCTGCGCTGTGGTGATCGTTGGCGTGATTTTTTGTGCCGACGACCCACCGTTCAAAGGAGAGGAGCGCTTTGAAGATTGGCAAGAAGAGCCTTGGGAGAGATCCATCATTGCAACAAGGTACAGGAGACAGCACACGAGATAGCACGTGCAGAAATTTTTGGGAGAGACAGCACAGTGTTGAAAAAAATGGTGTTACACTCGTTTTGTGCACGAAGATAAGTGCACGAATATGCTGGTATTAGTGCACGCAGATTGGTGAACGAAGATTAGTGCACAAACACAACCGTATTAGTACAACGTTGACCTACACCCCAGCAACGAAATCAATTGCTTGACAGGGCATAGGATGCTTGAGCTGTGCCAGTAATGTGATTAGCCTCACACTGTATTCAAATGGTGGCAGATGATAATGCAAAGGATAGGATATCATATTGCGTCCCCCTTGTGCGTGCTGGTATCGCTTGAAACCATGGGCACTAGCTTAAAAAGGTCACAGACAGTGGTTAAGAGCCTTCCCGATTCGCCAAACACCGAACAAAGAACTCTGGACAACGATCTTGCTTGGGTCCATAGTTCAGGCCAGCATCCCCACCCCCGGCTGCACCTGCAACATACTAATTCTGAGTTTTTACTTTGATGATATTTGCCATTCTTGGCTCAGCTAGAGCTGAAGATGTTATTCTCGGGAGCTGAGACTGTGAGCCAAGGACCTAGAGGTGAAGCCTAAGAAGAAAGAGTTCTTCGTTGCTTGTCGCAACGGTCACCAACCCATTCGGTCATGCCTACAGAAAAAGACAGGGTCTCCAAATCCACAAATATCCACAAGTTGAATAGCCACAGCCATACACTACAGTAACCTACCACAATATCCATGCCATTTCCATGCCAGAGAACCTAGTCGTTCGGTTTGCAGATTCACGAGGACAAAAAAAGAGCAGAAAGGAAGAGAGAGGCCCTGGAGGCCTAGGCCTTTGGCCATCTTTGACATACTATCTATTTGTATATTCAAAGACATATTTTCACATATTATTTTTTGATTCGCACATGTGTTCGCATATTTTTGATATTCTTACTTTTCTTGGATCACTTATTCTCATCATATTCTCATCATATTCTCACATTGTGCAGGCCCTCCAGCTGGTCCACTTTGCTAACAGCGGGTTTTTGCCGTTGCTTGCCGTTGCTTGCCGTTGCTTGCCGTTGCTTGCCGTTGCACGTGCTACGAATAGATCCAATGGCACTGCTCCAATGCCCCGTTAGCACTGCTCCAATGCCGATATCAAGGCACCAACAAGGTTCTCAGTCTACGTCATGGACTCTCTTTCCACATTCTTCCACTATTTTCCACCGACTTATGTGGGTTATTCTAGGCTCTCATTGCCGGGTTGTTATCCCCTGTTATTGCTTACAACTATCCCTCGTTCTTGTTGTTGCTGTTGTTGTTGTTGCTGTTGTTGTTTCTGAACCATTGAAACCAGCAAGGGAGAGTTCCCAAAACACTTGAGTAGTGCAGACCATTTACCAAAAAGGGGAATAAATAACGCTATCCCATGATTGCTTCCAATCCACTAGTGATGATTCACACCAGCCATGACAGCGCTGCAATTTTGCCCAGACGCAGCCGCCACCACCAGAAGCGAATGTGGAGGCCCGGTTTGCCCAAAGTAAGGGCTTCGTTTGACAGCCATGAAAAGTGTTACTGACAGTTTGTTTTTTGGGTCACATACTTAACATCAAACTCTATAACATACTGAACATTGTACTACACAATCTACTCTCAACATGATATTTACACAGTCTACTCTTAACATGATATTTTCATAATCTCCAATACAAAATACATACAATTCTTCATAAAATCTTGACATCATTACTTCATCATTACTTCATCATATCATGTCATGTTTTGATGAAGTAATGATGAAGTAATGATGAACGCCAGGCCACGGAGCGCGAAGGATTGAAGAGCTTCCTGACGCGGAGCCGAAGCCGAAGCTGCCACCGCTGTCGCCATCGCAGTCGGCGCCATGGAAGTCGCAGCCCGATTCGTTGAGTGCCTTGCCTTCATCGAATCGTATCCCAAGCTGTTTGGGTTTTGTTTGGAGATGTTTCTATCGGCTGAACACATTTATTAAGATCGAATCATAGCTATCATATCATATAGTATGAGAATTATTGTTTGAGAATGGTTCGTTCTAAAAAGACTCGCCTCTAGTTGTCAGGAGGCTTTGCCTGCTGAAATGGTTTGCATAACGACTTTGATTGGGACGCCTGAGCTTTCTCGACGATTCAACACCTGAATGCCACAGGTTGCAACGGAGATGTGAGAAGTGCTCTGAAAAGCACACTGGAATTGATTTCTTCTCCCACTTTGGGCGACCAGAAGTCCTTTTGGGCGGAGCTTCCTACATTCAAAGCCATGCTGGAAATGTAGAGCAACCGGGCAGTGTCAACCAAAGAGTTGGTTGAGCATGCAGCAAATTTCATTTAGATATTGTGCCTGCATTCTGCAGTACCCATCAGTATCTGATCTACGGGTGCTATCACGAAGTATCCAATCGGTTTTTGTCAGTAAATGTTCAGTAGGATTCCTGTTTTTGACTCACCATTGTGCGTCTTGACACTGCTCATCTGGAACGTGAGTTCCGAGATTTGCAGTCCAAATAGTGAGAGTGGGCATCCTGGCCCCCGAAGTGTTTCCTGGCTCTGTACAGTTTCTGGGCCCCGGAGGATGCTGTGTGCAGCTTCGAAGAAAAACGTTCAAACACTGATAACAACTATGAATACCAACTATACTAACTACTGGAGCGGTAGTTCATGGATTCATTCAGTATGGTTAGTGGATTATTGGTATGTATTCATTCATCATGAATATTGGCAATGATGATTGTTGCGTCTCTTTCTGTTCCTCAAACTTCACTGTTGCCCTGAAGCGTTGGTCTAAAGAAAGACAGTTGAAAATTGCACAGACCCAACGCAGTCACGCTACCACTGCCCTATCAGCTGCAACCAATGTGGTCAGTGGAGTAAGAACTACAGAGTCGAGCTAGATCAAAACATGAACATATATATTTACATAATACGTATCAAAGTGAATTGAGGCACCCACAATCAGGATGTCTCCAATTGACCATTTTTCTTTGCACGAAATCCACAATTCCCATTCTGTAAGACACCCAGAACAGCCTCAATCACAATCTTCGCATTTGCAGTGAAATCAAGCACAAGTGCTCGTAGCCAGAAATGCAGGCACATTTATCTTGGTAGTCAAGTGCAGTTTATCCTGTGTTGAACAACACCGACTTTTGCACACTACACACTTTGGACGGAACGTCAAGATGGAGGACCCTGAATCCACGGAGAAATTCACTCGGCACATTCTCAAAACAATGCAGAACATTTTTGTGTTTTGCAGATGAACCTCTTTTGCAAATGTGGCAAGAAAGACAAAGAATTCCAAGAGCAGGCCATCCGAATCATCCGGTCGCAAGCGACTTCAGAATTGGCTTGGAAGATTGGGGTACTGCAAATGGTAAAACATTGAGAATATGATGAAGAATTGTTAATTATCGAAGAATGCACGAGACGAGTACCACAACTTTATCACAATATTTATAGAAACCAAGCTGACAATAGCAGGACAAGGTCAAAGTCGAAAACTTCTAATCGACCATGCGATTCTGTCTCTCTGATCCTGGTTGAGCACCATGCTTTTCGCTGTGGGGGGTCTTTGCATCTACCCAATTCTTACATTTCATTTATTACATTTATTACATTTTTCATAACTCATTTCATTGTTTGCGTTGATCATCGTTGATCCGCCCCTGTGTATCCCTACATGTCTTTTATTGGCCAGTTGTCACGTCAGCCCTTCCAAAGATCTAAACGACCTGTCAACTCTTTTGTTAAACCTGTCATATTTGGGGTCTTCGTTAGCCTCAAAATCCTCTTCGTACGTCATCCCAAAATATCCCAAAATGGTCACAAAAAAACCCTTGATTTTATCCAAACAAAAGTTTTCCCATTGTGGTGTACCCCAAAAACCGGCAAGTGTCCTTGCCGCAAATCGCCACCCTTTGCAGATCCTCAAGCTACAAGATGGTTTGGCAACGTGGCTGCATATCAATGGACCATATTGGACCAGTGGACTGGAGCATGCTGTCCAGACATGAAGCATTTTACTGCCCGAATTCACAATGCTTTATTCAAGTCCAAACAGAAAAGATTCTGGTCTCAAGAGCGCACACAATTATGGTGATATAACACGAGTTGATGTCATTCCGAAATGTTTGAGTGTCTACGTGATATCGAAAGATTCGCAAAGTACAATTCAGAGATGACATCTGTCATATGCCTCCCTACTAGCTGCCTGTCTTCTTGATGCCTTGCACAGCAAGGATGGTCTTCAAGAAGATATCTCCAGGTTGTCAAAAAGGCAAGAACGCATTTGCACAATTTTGCACCCACGTTCACTTCAGCAAGCTGACAACTGTGTAGCACAGTGATGCATAGTGTTGCTTTTGCAGGCTTGATGCTTCGATAGAAGCAAATTCGCAGGTTGGCATGTGCTTCTTTTTGTGTTTGTGTATTGAACTGTAACTGGGATTTGTTATCTATATAATGTGCATACTACAGCACCTTTGTATGGTCCACATCCACGTTGCCTTCAGCTTTGCGTCTACGAAGCAAACCTCTCTATGCCTTGGTAGCTTTGCCTCCTTGAAAGGCGTTGCATGTTGAATTTATCGAAGATACGACGGAAGCACTCGTGGCTCTCACCGGCCGCAGACACAGAAGGTTTGAGTTTCCCAAATTTCTCAGGGATTGGATCACGCAAAATTGTTTAGGATACATGACCAGTTTCACTGTGCCCCAACCGATGCATGTTTGGAG
This sequence comes from Symbiodinium kawagutii, assembly GCA_009767595.1. Classification (NCBI taxonomy): domain Eukaryota; class Dinophyceae; order Suessiales; family Symbiodiniaceae; genus Symbiodinium; species Symbiodinium kawagutii. Next base: position 73,571 of record VSDK01006058.1, read on the forward strand.
CCGGGGAATTCTCATGGATTCGCACTAAGGCCGCATTGAGCGCTTGGAGTCACTGAAGGATGGCAACCATCTTCAAAGTCAGGCTGGGAAAGGAAGAGACGATAAGAAACGTGTCAAATGAAGATGATTTTACTGAAGCTTATCATATCTTATCATTGCGCTTTTGAAAGTGGGCAATTGAGGAACCCAGCACTTCTTTTTAAAGTTGCCAGTTTGATGCTGACTGAGATGTGCCGCAGGAAATGAAGACCTTTAGCCGCGAAGTGCGAAACTTGGCTTCCAGGTGCCATGGGAATTTGGATGGCAATCGAAGTGATGAGGTGAAAATTTGGATTGGGCTTTGCACATGGGCTTTCTCTTTCCTATGCGTGGTCGCGCAGGGTAGACTTTCATGCAGGTCTCATTTCTTGATACCTTCTCAGATGTGCTCAGTTCTTGGCACTTCTCCTTTTCTGATTTGAAGTTGTCCTATGGTGATTTCTGAGAAGTTCCTTTTCCTGAGCAGTTCCCTGTATCTGAGAATCGACACTTCCCACTGCTTCAGGATAGATCGAACCGATGAGCGCCAAGTGACGTTGAAATCGGAGCTTGAAAAGGCACATCAGGCCGGGTAGTCGGAGCAAAGAATTCTAGCAGACTGGTAGGAGGATGGAAGAGATGCATAAACAGGTGCTAGATGTGAGATACAGCAGACATTTGAACTTGAAGCATTTCACAGGTTGCAGTTGGGGAAGGTTTTCATGCAGGGATGGAAGTAATGACCGGATTGTCAAAATCAATTGGATGAAAATACCAGCATTGCAACGATTTTTACTTTTTGTTCCTTATGTTATTCTGTTCCATTCAGCTTTGGAATGCTCATCATTAGCAGGGGTCCAAGGTCTTGACACGCAGCTATGTGGAGGTGAGCTTCCGTGTGCAGAAAGATCTTTTGAGTTGCCAAGCAGATCTGCAGAAGCTTCAGGAGAGAGCAGCTTCCGGATGTCGAAGTAGAACACAAAGCCAAGTCTACGCTTTGACTTGGTTTGTTGCTTCATAGTTTTTTCAGCACTACTGAACGCAAGTGTTTCCATCAATGGTCTACCGCCAAAGAAGAACTTGTTTCCTATGTTTCCTATGTTTCCTTAAGGTTTGGACTATCAAAGCCTTACAAGGTTCTACCGACTGTGTTTCAGACTCGGGCGTCGAAATTGCGGGCTCCTTCACATGCTGAGCGCATCCGGCAGCTTGGTGGCCCAAATCTGCAGCTGCAGCTCTTGTTCTTTGTGATCAGAAGGTGGTCAAATGCTGCGTGGTCTTCTCCGTGTTTCCAGAAAGTTTCAAGGGCTGAGACCAGGACGTTGTTGGCGGACTTCATTTCAAAGATGTTTTGCGAGCAGTGGAGGTACAGTTTCTATTCACAGTCTCGCAGTGTACATACATGAGCAAATCAATGGTACATTTGAGGATATCTTCCCTCAGCTTTACGAAAAGGTTGACCTCTTAGAGTACCCAAACAACGGATCATCCACGCTGGTCACTCTGGACGACGCGGTTGTCATCGTTGAAGACATCGGTGCCCATGCAGATGACCTCCCGACCTTTCTGGCAGATGACGAGAACCTCGAGAAATCCATTGGTTTTCCGGTGCCACATTCGTTGGAGCATGGCTGTTTCCGACCCCGACATCCTCGTCATGCCAAACACGGTTTCAAACCCGGTGGTGACAAGGCGTCGACACTTGTGCCAAGAGATAGCTGGGAAGACGACTTGTCCACAGAAGATCTTATGGCCAGATCAACCAAACAAGCAGATGGAATTTGGTTCAAGCCAGATCATTCGATGGGTTTTAAGGTGTACTCACGCACTGGCACCTTTACAGTCACCCGTCCTTACATGAACAGGTTTCCAATCGATCCCGAACTGAATGTCTGGTACCGGACGCACATGAGCCCAGGATTGATGCCATGTGCAGGCAAATGCTCCGGTGGTTCCCCACCACGATGGTGGAACGTGAATGATGAGTATCCTCCTTTCATCAATCGAGAGTTGGCGCGTACACATTGCGCTGGCTATTGTAGGATGGCTCGCAAAGCAGAGGCAAAAGGACGAAATTGAGAGATGGCTGTTCCAACAGTGGAGTATTGTACATAGCTCAATTTGTTTTTGAATGTTTTTAGCAATTGTTTAAAACATTACTTGCCAAAGTATGTGGTCTCATGATCACAAGCCGAGCCAAAACAGCTCAAGACTTGGAGGGCTTCTTGCGAACAAAAGTGAATGGCAAATTGAGTTCACTACTCTGTGGATGCATGAAACCGGTATGAATAGCTGGCATGGGACCATGGAAGAAGTGGAATGTATTTGTTTGCTTGTAAATGGAACATGCTTATGTATACCTATGTAACGTCAGTACAGTTGTAGGACTTATTGTGACGAAGGAGCATCCCTATGCACTGCATCATGATCTAACAAACACGCAAAGACACTCAGCTGATTGAGATCCAGAGAGTCGTGGTTTCCTTGTTTGGAAGCAGGCAAACCTGGACGAGGGAAAGAAGGAAACGGAGATCTCTGTGCAGGTTGTTGTCCTAGAAGACGTTTAGTGATCTCTTTGGAAAGCATGATGACGCATTATTCAGCAAGAAATGGACTACAGACATCGACAGCTTGATTGCAGGCACAAGTGCAGCAGCAAGAGAAGAGCCACTTAGTTCTGCTTCTTGGTGAAAGTGAGATGAAGCATGGCTGGTTGTCCCATGTCGTCCTTGGGTTGCCAATTCCATGAGTTGCTATAGTATCCACTCTTGATACTCTTGCTCGTTGGGTTATGATATTCATGTTTGCACACAACATATTGTGAGATATTATGAGTTTATTTTTGGGATATTATGTTTTGAATCGATATCAGTAACTTTTTACTGCGCTGTCAAATGGATTTGTTCTGACATGGGAGTTTCCAGATACTCACAAGGGGGATGACAATTTAATGACCACCTAGTTATGATTCATGTCGGCTTGCGCTGTGGTTGCCTAGAAGGGGCAGAATGTGCGAAAGGTGTCCTTTTTTCGCCAAGTCTGGAATCTTTTCCAAGCCCTGTCGAACATCAGAAGAGAGTTTCCAAAGAATACCAAAGATGCTGTCCGATCCAGGCATGAATATCCTTTTGATTCCAATATAGCACAACGCGGGCTCTTCTGCTTTTTGCCCCAGGCATGAACGAGCAGTAGCCCAAATTGATCAACATCGGCAGGCGCAGCAAGCGAGTCTATTTCTAGAGCCGTCGGAAACACAAGCGCACCTTGAATCCAATCCTCCAAGGAACGCAATTTCCCTCCCTGTCTCTCTCTTTTTGCTGTGCAGGAGTTTCAGTTTGCGCAGCAGAAAGTTCGGGAGGAACTGGAACAGTGCGAATCTCATCTGCGGTGGGTTGCACCTTTTCAGTTTCCATAGCAGTTCGTGGTAAAATCGCCTGGCCACTGGCTTTGTTTGTCATTACCTTTCGTTCGCTTGTTTGTCATACTTGTGGATGCGCTTTATTTTACTGCTGCCTTTGACTCAGCCGAATCAGATTTGAATTCACAGCTACTGGTCTTAGGGAACCAGCCAATACCATTGAAGCATGCAGAACCCCACAAACTGGCAAACTGTGACCTGGATGATGCTACAGCAGTATGTCTTCGGCAGTAGTTCAGGTTTTCGTGGAATTAGGATCTTGCAGTACTTCTTGTTGATTCAGCTGCAGTCTTTGCAGAAGGGCCTCGTCCTGCCTCAAGACTGGACAATTTCATCTTTTCGAACTCGCCATGGGCGGTGATGATGAAGTCCAGTGTGCATTGGTAGAGTTCCTTGGGAAGCAAGGGTAGGTTGCGTCAAATTTCCTGCACAGAGTCACAGAGTCTTTCAAATGTGAGTTGAAGACGAGGAGAATTCACTGACACATTAAATTCTGTTGAGTTCTCGATCCAAGATAAAGAAACATGGTGACTTTGTCTTGTTCGCGATGCAATTATGATCAAAAGGCCTTTCCAAGGAGCTGCCTGCTAGGGTCAACAAAAACTTGAGGTATGTTCGAGGCATCCGTGCAAGAAAGTGGAGCTTCCAGCTGGGGCAAAGTTACATCGTTGGACGCTCAGGCCAGGTGCAGTGCTTACGCCAAGATCTCGTCTCCCAAAGAAATTGTCCCAGTGTGTAGTACAGGTGTTCTGTATCCTGTGGGTCCACTTTCAAAAAGAACATAGCAGCTTGGGTTGTACGTAAAGACCAGAAGCAGTACTCTTCTGTTGAGTATGTTCAGCTTCTGCTTTTGGCATGTCCGCAGTGGCCAGGAGGCTGTGTTGACATCGAGATCGAGCACAATTCTCTGTCCAGAAAGCATTGCTCCCTGGAGACTTGGCTGAGTGAAGTTAGAGCACCCGAGCCTTCATAGCCTCCATCCAAACTGTGTCCAACTGTGTTTTTTTAGTCGAAAAAGGCCTTTGAAAGTCTTGAATTTTGAGACCGCATCTTTTCAGATTTGTTGCGTAGGCTCCTGCTTGAGGCATGAGGCATGCTGAGTCTCCTGCTTAGGCAATCACAGAGGTGGACGATGACCTGATCCTCGTAGCTTTGGATCATGGATCCACCAATGGCACCTTCATCAACAAGTCACGACTCGAAAAGGCGCAGAAACCAAGACTCTTTTGACAAGTCTGACTCACCTCATTGACTCATCTCATTTATCTTCATCATCTCTGATTCAGCTCATTCTCTTTGGCTCTTGATTGGTTGGACAGTGAAGCAGAAGGTTGGATCACTTCAGTCACTTCAGGGAAGACACTTTTGGGATAGCAATGGATCACATTAATTGCCATTTTCCACTCTTGAGCTGTTCCGCATCAGGGGGTTGGGGTGAAGATGAAAGTTGCAGATGTCAAGCACATGGTCTTCGGTGAATGTGACTTTGGCTAATAGAAGAAGGTGCTTCTGAATGATTTCCTTCACCAGTTTGTTATTGTGGCTGTCAATCTCGTTGCCTTCATGTTTGCAACACATGATTGCGCAAAACTACGCACTCCTGTAAGTAATTAAGGTGAAAATGGCTACAAATTCCTGGTCAAAGAGCCAGAAGAAAGTGTACTCGACAAGCCCAAACAACAGAAAGCACAGGTGGGGAGCCAAATATGTCAAGCAGAGATGTTCTGCTGTGTGTTCTTGGAAAGTTTTCAGGCGTTTTTCAGAGGTCCATTCGGTTTGAGTTTGGATGTGGCAGTGAACAAATTTTCAGAACTTAAAGCGAAACTAAAGTAACCATTGAACTTTTTAAAGTTTGATTTTCCACAAAAGTTTGGAGTTTGATTTTTGCTTTGGGACTTCAGGGAGCCGGTGCTTCAGCTGGTCCATCACAGTGCGAGCTGCACGTGGATGCTTGGGCCAGAGGCAGCACTGGGGACACAGGCGAAGCTGATGGGGCCAAGCGGAAACGCGGCCCGGGTGGAGGCCATTCCGAAGACAGCTCACATCTGAACCCTAAAGGGTAGGCAAATGTGTAAAGCAAATGATTGCGGCAAATGTGTAAAAATGTGTAAATCAGATGTAGCCATCTTAGGTAGATCTTAGGTAGATCTTAGGTAGATCTTAGGTAGATCTTAGGTAGATCTTGTAGACTCACATTTGGAGAAGGTTTGCAAAAGTAGACATGTTGGGCAAATTCAAACTGGACATCTGGAGACTGAAGAATTGTCAAAGATACATAGCAGAGTAGGTATAGTTCTTGCATGTTCTTGGTTTGTGCTGCATGACCTAATTCTTCACGATAGTTCTCTTGCTTTGCGTTTGCTGAGTGGACTGGATTTTCATCAATGTCAATCACATCTCAAACAGATTCCCAGCTTAGGCCCTTGCATCCATTTGCATCCACTTGCATCCCTTGCCGCGTTTGTAGGTGAGAAAAAGGACAAGCAGAGCAAGCCGGGCGGTCAGAGCGGTCCTCAAGGTCCCAATCGCCGAGAACGAAGAGCAGCAGCGCGCGGAGAGGCATCCAAGACGGTCCAAGACGGTCCAAGACGGTTTTCTTCAACGAGAGATCCAGTCATCCAGTCTGGACCAATACCTTTGATCTGAACGTGCCGTCCTCCTGGATTTCCTATGGTAGCTGCAATGATCATCAACATTGTGGAGCAAGATGAGAGAACTCTTGTCGGCCAAACCATTGTTTAATCCTCAAAGCAAGATCCCTTTTGTTTACATACGTTTACATATATATATATATTTTACATATATTATATATTCTGTTTAACTTTTGAATAAAAGATGTTCCTTCAAAGCCAATGCCGAGTTCGCCATAGCGGCTTCTCCAGTTGCAGGCGCCACCGAATCGCGATGCATCGAAGAGTTCCTGGCGCTCGGCGGCTCCGGAGGCCTTGGCCGAGCGCGTCTCGAAGAAGGCCCGGCGGAGCACCAACCAGGAGACCTGGGGCGGGGAGGGCGGGAGGGCCAGGGGCGGATGGGATGGGATGGGATGGGCGGATGGAAGACAGGCAGGAAGACAGGGAGGACAGGCAGGAAGATAGGGAGGAAGATAGGGATCACCATTCAGATCATTCAGGATCCAAACACAAAGTTGAGAATTTCTGACGCAATTTAAGCTGATCATTTGTTGATCCAGAAGTTGATATTGCTGTTGATCTTACAAATTTTAGTGGGTGCCTGGGGTACTCACTAGTTAAAATGGTTGCTTTGAACAGAGTACTTCATGATCACCTTCTACACTGTCATGCCGCTGTTGGTGTCATCTTGGGATCAAATGATCTGAGATGATTAAGAAGGTGGTTATCCCAAAAGAAAAGGGTAGAAAGTAAAACTCCCATGCTAGAAGCCGGCAGAAGGAGGCGGCAGTCGGTTGATAATATGCAGCCAACACTGAGCCATAGAAAAAAATGTCCCCTAGGCATCCGCAGACAACAACCAACTGGAAGCTCAGATGGCAAGATCCAAAAATGTCAGGGGAAGCAACACTTGGGTGGGGGGAAGCTTGTTGGAAGCTGTGCAACTCAATCATAAGGCGAGGGCACGAGAGTTTTGGCATCCCAATCAATTGTCAAACTCAGACAGAGGTTTATTCATCGTTGACCCTATTGGTGTTTCCACGTGTTTCCTAAAAAGGTGGGTACTTACAAATGGTCAGTCAGTTTCCTTATCCAATTGGTGAATATTTTCATAACATTTGACAAGTACGTCCATGGATCTTGATGGAAGCACAAAAAAGGTGGCATGGTGTGGTGCCCGGTGTTGCGATGGATATCGTGTCCATTGGTTCCCTTCAAGGGAAGCTGGGACTGCTGACTTGAGTCCAGTAAACTCTTTTGAACAGTGCGGAAACATATTTTGACATGTTGGGTGTATGTTTCGAAACATACCGTAGTTTAGTCAGTTGGACATATGTTGAAGTGGCAGAACACAGTGGTTTACTCCAGCGACATCGACGATTGGATTTTTCGATGCTGTTTTGGAACAATGTTTTGCTGCCTTGGCAGGACGCTCTCGACATAGAGTGGCCAGAGGAATGGAAATGAACATGGCAATGATGGCTGCTGAAGCTGAATGGTGATAGGAGAAATTCCCACAGATGCAGTGCTTGCGCAGTGCTTCAGAGAGAGATTCCCTGCTGAGAAAAGGCGTGCAAGTTCTGCAGTGAACCTCTTAAGCTTCCAGGATTCACCATGGTCCAGTTGTGTCTTCTTCCGTGTCAGTTGTAGTATTGTAGTATTGTAGTATGTGTTTAGTTTTTCAAACATATCCAATTGAGTACCATTGCAAAACTATGTGCTTAGCATCAATGTTTGACTCTAGCAGCCAGATTTGATCCGATACTCAGCTGCACTCCACTCCTCAGGCTGCGCAGTGAAAGTTTGGAGCATCTGAATCTGCAGATAGAGTCGGAGCGACGGGATGTGGGAAGGCCCAGTCTCCACACGTGACACCTCAGAAGAGGAGGACTGTGATAGCCAGAACTTCTTACAGCATGGGATGTTTCAGATTGGACGAACGGAAGAAGAACACCAACCCATCATCATTGACTGCAGAAGCCACGGTGCAAAGTGCTTTAGTCTAACTGCAAAGGCCTTGGTCCGTTTGCGAGAAACCCAGGCGGACGGATTTGGACAGAGGTCACAGATCATTGACAATTTTTCGAACGTCAGCATGGGGCGGGGGCGTCCAGAACTGAACGAAGAATTCAATTTCCAGAGGGAAACTAAGTGAAACTATCATGCTTTGTGAAGACTCCTCATGGACACCGCATTGATGTCTTGGAATGATTGAGACTGAATCCTCGGAACTGAGAATGCCCTGAACCAATCCTTTTTTTGATTTTTTGATCATGCCACACGTTATGTAACTTTTTGGTCCAATATCTCCATCTACTGTCCAAATCCACCCCTGAAATTGTGGTAAACTTGCCTTGGACACATTCGTTGGCCCTGCAGCTCCTCTTGAAGGCATTGCAAGAGTCGCAGCACCAAGAAGTGCAGCAATACTTCCGTGAATTCAGGCGCTGCAGATTTTTCTTCAAAGTTTCAAGTTCTGGAGGTTTCTTTCAGCTGCACTTCCAAGGCTTTTTGGCCCAAACCTCTCAGCGTCAAACATCCAAACTCCCAGCGACATGGCGGAGCTTGATCCGGGCCACGCTGCGCTGCTGGAATTCAAAACGATCATCGAACCCTTTCGCATCCACAGCACGCAGCGCATCCAGTTTCCCACACGACAGGAACGACTGGAAGCGATTCAGCGTGCAGGCGGCCCAAAACAAGACCGACATTTTTTGTACAGTTCAACTTTGAAGTCTTGTTAGAGTCTTGAGACGTTTTGCTGCTTTCCTTGTCGCAAGTCATTCAAAATGTCCTTATAACTTATAATCTTAGATTGAATGATTACGAATTCAAGGTGTCCTTTGACAAATGCATTGTATTTCTGCAGGTTGGAACCTCTTTGGACTGCGAAGTGAAGATGTGATCATCGATATGCTGACCGACAGCGGTACAGGTGCTATGAGTGCACGCCAGTGGGCAGGGATGATGGTTGGTGATGAGACCTATGCAGGCGGGTGCCCCAGACTTTCTTCGGCGGAGCTTTCTAGTACTTGACACGGATCTTTATAGGGATCGTTATAGGGATCTGTCATGATCTTTAAAGCTTAAGAACCTTCCACACAGTGTTCCATGGTGGGGGGTGATGAATGATTACGAGATGTTCATAGATGTTCGCAATCCTAATGCGTTTTTCGCATAGAATCCCAAGTCCCGAGGTTCAAAGTCCTTCTATGCATTCCGCGACGCGGTTCAAGAGATCACCGGCTTTCAGGAAGTCATCCCGACCCACCAGGGCCGTGCAGCAGAACGTATCCTGTTTAGCATCCTGGGAGGAGCTGGGAAGGTGGTACCGAGCAACACGCACTTCGATACCACACGAGCCAATGTCGAGTACAGCGGAGCAAAGGCAGTGGATTTAGTGATTCCCGAGGGCAGAATTCCTTCCAATGAGCATCCCTTCAAGGGCAATATGGATATCGAAGCACTGGACGTTTGCATTTCTGAGGCGGGTGCTGAGAATGTGCCCGTGGTGATGCTGACCATCACAAACAACAGCGGTGGAGGACAGCCAGTCTCACTTGAAAACATCCGTGCTGTGCGTGCGGTGTGTGATAAGCACAAGGTGCCATTCTTCCTGGATGCTTGTCGTTTTGCTGAAAATGCATGGTTTATCAAGTCGAGGGAAGAGGGATGTGCCAACATGACTCCACTCGAGATTGCAAATGCCATGTTTTCTTTGGCAGATGGTTGTACCGTGTCTGCCAAGAAAGATGGCATGGCCAACATCGGAGGCTTTCTGGCCATGAAATGCCCAAAGCTGGCAGCTCGCTGTCGCGATTTGTTGATTTTGACCGAGGGTTTCCCAACTTATGGTGGTTTGGCAGGATATGACATGGAAGCCATTGCCATTGGTCTTAAAGAAGCTTTGGATCCATTGTACTTGTGCTATCGAACTCGATCTACTGCTTACCTTGCAGACAAAGCAGTGGCTGCTGGGGTTCCCATCGTGAAGCCCGTGGGAGGTCATGCAGTGTACCTGGATGCAGCTGCATTGCTACCTGAGATCCAACGCAGTGAGTTGCCAGCACAAGCACTGGCTGTGGCACTGTACGTGGAAGGAGGCGTCCGTGGTGTGGAAATCGGATCTCTGATGTTTGGCGACTCAGCCAAGATGGAGCTGGTTCGTCTCGCCATGCCACGACGGACCTACACCCAGAGCCACATGGATTACGTCGGAGAAGTCATTGAAAGAGTTGCAGCCAAAGCACGAGCCGGGGAAATTTCCGGATACAGAATCATTGAGCAACCCTCTTGGCTTCGCCATTTCACTGCCAGGCTGGAACCCCTGAAGCCCTTTTCATGAAGGTGCCTTTCGTTTGAAAAGCGAACACAGAAGAAACTCGTGCATCAAAGAAAGTTCTGCGAAAGTGTGCACATGACATCCACAACTTTCCTGTACAGTTTTGAAATCGCTGTTGTACAGCATTTTCCAAAGATTTCGACTTGTTTGAAAAGTACAGCGTGTCGCCCGCCATCCTGTTTTCAATAGGACTTAGAGCCGGGCATGGCACAGCATGGTGTTGGAAGGTCTTGCAGATCAGTGGCACGAGAAATTACCGTGCCCTGTTTGCAAATCTGAGCCGCACCTCACTTGGAAAGCGAGACGAGCATTGCAAGCCGCTAGTGCCGCGAGCACATAGCGAGAAGGAAAATACGGCCGAGCCAGCAATAAACTGCAAAACATTATTCAGTTTCATAGACTTTTCTTGGACTAGCTTAGCTTAGCTTGTGGATGACACAATGACTAGATTTGGTGCACTCCTAAGGTCACTCTGCACAGAAGTGAAGACACATGTACAAAATCCAATGAGTCAGTTCAGTCAGTTGGCCATGTCCAGTGAAATTGAGCCTGCAAGCTCCGTTTCAACGGGGAGGATATGAGTTCTATGACTCTATGGTGTTGGTGTTAACAGAGTGCTGTTAGCAATCTGAAAGGTCGTGGATCGACGAAGAAGTTGATCGTCGAATGAGAGCAGCAGAGCAACAAGTCCAGTGCCCCTCTCTGGAGCTCTGCTCTGAATCTTCTGTTGCTCGTCAGGCCGTTCTATTTTGGCACATGGACATAGCATTTCATCCCTGCGAAGAGCTTGAGTTACACAAATGCTCCAGAACACATCATGGTGGCCAAGTCTGTTGACTTCCATGTTGCTCAACTGGGGCTAGACTGGCAATCCGGGATTTAATACCTCAGAGGATTTGATATCATAGTCCTTTGGGGCGCTATGCCCGGGTGCAGTATGTCAATTGCACTTGAAGCCATTGAATCCTTTCGATATTGGCAACGTCTTCTTGGAAAATGATCAGGTGGGGACAACGCTCATGGCGCAGCGACAGTAATTTGCGATGCCAAACTTGTGGAAAGTCTGAATCGGCTTGGTGATCCTGCCTCCGTCCTCAAGGCACGGCAGATACAACAAGCCTATTGAAGCACGGTCAATCTGCATCAATTCAACAAAATCATTAGCAATTGGAAGTAGCAAAGTTGAAAGCCGCTCAAACTGCAGCTAGACATACCTGCTCCCACCAGGAATTGACAATTTGCCATAGTTCGCACCCTGCAAATGGAGATGTGCAGTAGTTGGATATTGGAAAAGCATGTGTTGGCTAGTATGATGTCCCCTTGGTGCTTGGGAAGTAATTGCTGTGACTCTCTGAGAATGACGCTGGGCTGATCCGGGAAAGTGAGAAATCTGAGAAGCAACGATGGCTGTTACAGTAACCTAGCTATTCTATGTCTGTCTATCTTGTCATTACGTTTTCACTCTTCCTTTCATTTCTTCTCTCCTTCTCCTGATTCTACTTCTACTGTAACCTGTTTTTTTCTTCTTATTCTTGGAAACTAAGATCACTAAGATTAATTAACTACAATTTTCTTCTCTAACCTTCTAAGTTTTTCTTCTAACTTTTGTCTTTCAAAGTTTTTCTTCTACTCTAAGAGTTTGTTCCCCTTCTTCTATATTATGTTTTTCTTCTTTTGGGCCGCCTTTGGGCCTTGGGACTTCGGAGCTCCTCGAAGGGCTGCAGTTCTTGGTGATGAAAACCGCTTTGACAACAGAACTTTCGGAACTTTTTTCCCGAAAGATGAAAAAGAAATGTCTCCGAAATGTCTCCAGTTTTCCCAAGAAATGTCTAACAACTTGTCAAAGTTCGCGTAGCACTTTGCATTTTGAACACTTAGACACATAGAATCACATTGATTAAGCGAATCCATGTGGCCTGGAGGTACTTTCAAGAAAACTTCCTCTACGCACAGGACAGCTCTGCACCAAAACAATCCATTGTTCCCGTTTTGCTTCCAATAAGGCATACCAAACAAGCTGTGTCTGGAATCATGTCGATTGTCCTGATAGTTGAATGATGTGCATTGATTTGCTACATAGTCATGAGGAGATGTCAGATTCCACTTTCCATCGACAAGTAACGTGGCATGTCACTTGGCTCGATGTTTGGGCTGGTGGGAAGCAGTGATGGAATGATACAGTATCATGCATAGAAATGGAAGTGAAAACCGCCAAATATGCCCAGGCATTCACGATATATTTCATGCTTTCGACATCACCCGGCAATGAAATGATGATTACTGGAGGTTACCAGCCGTGTCGATATGTTTGTATATTCTGTTTGTAGTGGATAATGGATAATGATTAGAAAACGACTTTCGATATGATATGATGAAATCATTGAAGTAACATGACCTTTCAACAGTGATTTATGGTGGACAGCGGATGACGGGGAGGGCAGTGCTCAGTGCTTGGTTCAAAGGTCGTCAGAGCTGAGGTGGGTGGCATTCGTGAGAGACTCCGGCGCTTGGTGGAGTCCAAGGTGGCACTTGGGATTTCTCAGATCCACGATGAACAGAAAATACTTAGAGAATATGGATGAATAACGGAGTTGTAGCGGAGTTATAACGGAGTTATATAGTTTCATTATCGGTGTGTAATTTATTTGTATATAACTCAATTTGAATTCTATATATCATTCAATTCAAATACATGTATATAGATAAATATATATGCCGTGGACATCAGAACCATTCAGATTGCATTCAGATTGGAGTTGATGCAATGAACTTGGCACTTGGCACTCAATTTCAATTCAACAAAAAAGTGTCACAAAGTGTCATGGGATTCGCCTCCAGGGAACTCTGAGTTTCCACTCGCCAGAGCTGCATTTTGGCGGGCAACGCTTGGTTGGATGCCCAGTGGATGTCCAGATTGGCAATGTTGACCTTGGCGCTGGCAGCTTTCGCTCAGGTGCTGGAACTACAACTTCCAGCAGTGGAAGATTTGCAGGCTGAAAACATGTCACCCTGTCACACAGAACGTCAAACAGAACTTAAAGCGCATTGTGAAGCATGCAAACATGATCAAACACGTATCATAGACAATTCTTGAAGAAGATAGAACGTTCAAACCCAGACAAGGTGTGAAAGCACCGTATGATACCATAGGCAAAACGTTGACGTCCCTGTGAGGCAGCTTTGTCACTGGTTGGTCCACCACCAGCAGTACCTCTTCCTGGCATTTGTGCCGTTCGAATTTGGGCCAAGCCAGGCCTGTTTTGAACTGTGCTGCACGGAATTATTGGCTCATGCTGTAGGCTGGTCACGCGATGAAGAAAAAGTCTTCTGAAGATGAAAACAGTCTTTGACGATAACAAAGAAAAGAAAGAGTTCAGAAAGACTTAAGAAATACTAAAGAAATAGAGAAGATGAACAGGTGAGGATTGCAACATGCTGAAACTTGTTCATTCTTCTTCAACTTATTCAACCATCTTCAATCTTCAATCTGATGTCATCTTCAATCTTAATTTTATTCATCTTCACTTCGTCAGTTGTTTGTTGAATTTCAATTTTATTCACAAAGTTTGTTGAGTTTTGTCTCAGGTTGTTGGCTTAGCTGCAAGCTCCAAATGGGCTCGTCATCACGCAAGGCTGAACACAGCTTCCAGGCGCGTCCCCACCGCTCCCAACCAAAACATTTGATTCATCTACACTATGTACCAACGTATGCTAAGATATATTATCAAATATCATAGAATCTCTTGTAATTCATTATAGATCTTGTTATGATTCATAATTCTGAAGATATCATATGATTCATACGGATCTTTTTCTGGTTCTTCATCGTATTTGATCCTTCCTGGTTCCAAGTTTCCTGACTAGCTTCAAACCGTTTGACTTGTCTAAACCAAATGCATGTACCAAAGCATGTAATGTAGTTACAACATGTAAAGTTGCTCATAGTCGTTTTTAGCTTGGTCTTTTTCTCAAGGCCGGTGGTGCGGTGGATGAGTTTGGACGAGTGCCGTATCAGGTGCCACATGTAGGCCGGACAGGGCGCACTGGGAAGGTAGATATCTCGGCGCAAACTTCTTCCACTGCCATTGAAAGTAAGCCAACTATAGCCAAATGAGCTGATGCTAAAAGGATTGTAGACCTACTAATTGAACATACGATGTGTTTTCGTATCAATCTAATGTTGACATATTTCATCATATTTCTACACACTCGTATTCCTGTCATGGTTTCCATTCCTACTTTTTTGGGAACCGATTCCGAAGCGATTCCCGTGGCGTCAGGTGACTTCCACGAGTGTTGGGATCGTCCTTCGGATCGCTTGCAGCTGTCCCTCGAAGTCCTCGAGCTACGAAGAGAGAGGCCAGGTGACACCGACAGGAACTGAAACGGGAACTGAAACGGGAACCAAGATAGGAATCCCAACATGGGAATCCCAATAGAAACCAACACAGGCGGCAATATGGGAATCCCAATAGGAGGCAATTCCAATAGGAAGCAATAGGAAGACCTATAGAAGAAGCAACATAGGAACCAATCGGATTTGATAGGAACCTGGCAGTGTTTGCCTCGTTGTCATGCAGAATCGGAAATTCCGGAGAAACTTCTACGTAACCTTTGGATCCCTGCGCTTCCATCCAAATCCTTTTTAGAAAGAAGCTTGACCTCAAAGAAAATTTGTCTCTTGCCATCCTTCGTGAGGCTGTGATTGTAGTATGAAGGTAAGGACTTGAGGATGAATCCTTTAGGTACCGGCGGGATCCACGAAGAGAAGCAAGATATTGAGGATTGAGGATACTGACTCAGTTGATCATGTTCAAACCTAACTTCGAGACTTATAGATAATCCAACGGCCGCTGTTTTCGATTGTCTCTTGTTTGGGCTGCGAATCTCAGGGCTGCAGTGTCTGCTGCTACAGAGGCCAGGCATGCGATGCGTTGTTTCACTGCCATTCCAACCGCTTCATAGCTTGTGATGCGTTGCGTCTGCAGCGCGATGTTTTGGCCCAGGAAGAAGGTAGCCATTGGGATGAGCTGCACCTGAATTGAAATTGGCCAGTGGAAGTCTTTTGATGAGTGTTTGAGAAGTGCTTTAATGTATCATCAGCTGTTTTGAAAAGTAGTTTGTAGCTGAGATGCCATGTTTGCGTCGTCATCCGTGCCTTGTGACTACGTCACATCAGACTTGGCCTCTCAGGAGCTACACAGATCATCTCGCCGGAGAAGCTTTGGTGCAGGACTCTTTCACTTGGTCCACGGAGGTTGTGAGAAAGTCGAGAAGGTGTTGGAGTTATCAGCAAGAGTAGATCTCTGTTATCATCAAATAGCAATGTTTTTTGAAATATCCTGGATCCTGGTCAGGACAGATAGATTTAACCATATCTAGTATGAATATTTTGCATACATTTGGCTCTTGTATGAACCGTTGTAATAATGCATGCAAGATTGCAGTGTCTATGAATGATGTAGTGGAAGAGTTGGAATGCTAAAGTCAATTATACAATCATAACAATGCCATTGCAACCATTTTTGTTCGTTCTAAAACCTGGAGGCATCAACCGGAAATCTGCCCTGATACAGTTTTGCCAATAGAGGGTATATTGACACACACACACACACGCACATGGTAGAGATAAAACGAGTTGAGCAAACATAAAACGGATACAGTAGCGTCTAAGTGGTGAGAAGTTTGATGAACCATGAGTCCATAGTGACACTGATTTGGTTGATACTGGGGACATCCTCAGTGTACTTTCAGACGACATCAAGATACATCAAGCAGATTCCAGCAGTACATCCCTGGTGGCTGCAAATTTCTCATCTTTGTGAAGACTTTGCCGCTCAAAAATCTGACACAAGACTTCACATTCTGTGTACGGTGATGTGTTCATTTGTGTTGTCCTTCCAAGAGTCGTTTGAGAATCTGTGCAGCTATTTGTTATACTAATTAATCATAGCCATTTGCTATTCAGCTATTCAGAGGCTATTCATGTTTAGATTTTTGTTCAGCTATTAATTTCCATTGCAGAGGATCGCCTATCAGCAGAGCTTCGCCGTCTTCGTTCTCTGAACGTGCGTCGTGTTGAATGGACGCTAGAGAACTGCCACAGGCCATGGGTTGCCACGGGATGTTTGGATTTTGGAAGATGCAATGGATAAGTTTGTTTTGATTTGTTTTGCACTTGAGTCAAGTTCTCCCCGTTCTTCTGAGTCTAAACCAAGTTCTTCTAAGTCATTCTCCAACTCCAAGCTCTCCAAGTCACAACTTCCAGCTGAGGTTGTTGGAGCGCACGCAACCAGGGCACTTCGTGGAGAGTCCCTCCTTTGCCTTCGCAGGGCTCAGTGATTTGCAGCTGCGGCTCTACCCCAAAGGGGAGTTGTGCCAGGCAAGAACTTTCTGCTTTCGAAATTCTTTCTCTTCTGTCTATTCTCTTTACATTGACTTTTTGTGTCCTTTCCATTCACATTAAAGTAAATGTCTTTTGACATTCCTTTTCCTTTTATCTTTTGTTTCCTTTGTATCTTTTCTTCTTTCATTCCATTTTACATTGCATGAAATTCTTCTGACTCAGGGCACGGAGATTCCCAGTTGCGGTCTATTTTTGAACTGTCCAGAGCCGTGCCGGCTCAGTGGAACGATGTACATAGGCGCGGATCGACAGAGCAAGCACACAAACATCAGAAAGTCATAGAAAGCCAGTCTCTTTAACTGATCTCAATAGTCAAAATGAAACTCAGTTAACTTATAGATTCTAGATTGTTTCTTTTCTTTTGAGCACGCAGCTGAGGTTCCAGGGCCAAAGTTTTTGACTTTGATAGCGACAGCGCAGGAGTCGCTGGCGTTGGAAAGCATTGTGTCCTGGAGCGCCAGGTCGGGCGGGGAAGATATGGCAAGTCGACCATTTTTTTTATGACATAAGTCGTGAGTTTCTGAATCTCTTGATTTCTCTTCATCTTCGTTTTCTTCAGTTTTCTTTTTATTCCTTCTTACTTCACAAAATGGCTTTTGATCGCGAAAAGACTGTTGACAATCACTTTGGCACCAGGTCGACAGCAGTGACAAAGTTCTCATTGTCGTCGACGTATCTGAGGCCCGTTCACTCCATATTTTTTCAGATGTTTGCAGCACTAAAGTCCTATGTGTAAGTCTTCTAAATCTCTATATATCGCTACATAAATGTGAAATAGGTAAAACACAAAACATAAACATCTAAACAGATCTAAACAGTATTAAACAGTCGTCAATTTTGTATTTTTGAATTTCCAGTTCTTCCCAACGGTAACTCTCCAGGGCGCATCCCAGAAACCAGCCTGCTGTGTCATCAATCCTGCATTCAGAGTGTATGTATTTTGTATGTACATATATTACACGTTTATATGATATAATATATATATATAGCTTTGTTTCGATGTTCAAAGTTGCCGCTGCCAGGTGGAGCAGGATGTTCCGAGCGGGTCAGCTGTTTGCTTACGATCACGTCGCCAACTCAACACCCACATCCCTGTCACAGCCCTTGAAGGTATGGAAAAAATATGGACATATTACGGGAAAAGTATGGAAACAGTTTGGAAAAAGTTTGGGAAAGTCGGAATCACCTGAGTTTCACCCAGTTTCTGTTTGAGTTTCAGCTGGTGTCCAAGTTTGAATCTCCCAAGTTACAACGGATCAAATGGTGTCCCGAATCTCCCAATGATCAAATGCGACCGGTTGTTCCAAGGTCCGGAGCTCTTGCTGCGTCGGAAGCTGACGCCAGCCCCCTTTGAAGCGAGCGTCAGGCGCGACGTTTTTCCAAAGAACTGAGGAATCCAATTGGAATGATGAACTAATCATATGATTACTTCAAGATATGATATCATGATATGAAATAACTACATTTAGTTGATCTCGTTTGAATCATTTAGGTCACCCAATTTTATCATTGCTATACATGGATCATAGAATCATGGGGGATTTTGAAAGATTCAACAATGATGCATTGCCCCAACTATGTATGCAGGGCAGCAACTTTTGAGCGCTGTCACGCTGTCACACTGCTATTCTGTCGTGCTGCTACTGCTGCACTATCACTCTATAGACTGCTGTCCCACAACACTACGACAGCAGAACAGACTGCACAAAAGCAGGGCAGCAGGACAGCACAGCAGCAAGCAGCAGGCAGCAAGCATGACAGGACGACTGCAGGGAGCAGCCAGAGATAGCTAACGCACTCAAATGATGACTTTTCTGCATTTGGTAGTGCCTCCTGTGCTCGTCCATGCGTCAATCCTTTCTGATTTTTTCATTCTCTTCCATAGTCTCTGAGTCTGTGCAGAATACATTCCGGTACCTGAACAAAACCAATGGAAATATCTTCATTTCCCATTCTTGGATGGGGCAGTGGGGTATACGGTATACCTTTGGTTGTCGATAGGATCTACGTCTAAAGAGAATTCCATTTTTTGTTGTTGTTTTTTTAATATAAAGATATGTAATATATGTTTTTATTGTTGCTGGTATATCTTGGTATCTACACCGTTCAAAGAATCCTGTCCTCGCCTCAGGGTCCTCACAGCACAGGTGTCGTCCTGGAACAGCCGCCTGGAGTCGATTGCCTCTCAAGAGCTGAGCCTCCCGAAGTCCGAAGTCACAAAGGTGACAGGATGTGACAGGTCAGGTGGAATGGATAAAGATTTGAGGTAAGAAATGAAGTATAAATGGAGCTTAGACATACAAAAGTAAGGGATATAATCAAACGGTATGCAATGGAAAACGATGAAGAATGAGCAAGATTATCAACATAATCAAATGTGACCAATAACCATTATATTTTTCAAAGTATGTAACAAGAACAGACTGTTAAGGTGGTCGTAGCTTTCAGGCTTCCACCTGTGACGTCGAGGAGACAGGACTTGAGTCTTAACTCTCCACGCGAAAGAAAAACCAAGTCCTGAAGACTCTTCTCGTCCAGTCATGTTGGGAGCGTCGAGAAGACATGGAGAAGATGTTCTTCATTGTTCTTCCCTTGAGATGTGTGTGTTTGCTTCGCAGGCAGCTTGGCTCTTTGAAATCGGTCATATTTTTGGCCCTAAAGCTTGGCTCTCTCTGAACATACCAATGGACATATATGTACATATCATAAACGTAGAAGTCAAAGTGTTGCGGAAGATGTGCGTGTAAAAAGCATGCCATCACGTGATCACGTGATCATTTAATGTATGATTTTCTGATTTTTCATTCAACTTGCTTACCTGCTAACATCTGCTAACACTTCATCAACACATCCGAGCCCGTGACCCATGGATCAGGAGAGCGGCAGGGAAGGGCTAAGGGGTGACTTGGAAGATGTTGACGCGTTGATCTCGCGCCAGGAAGAGCTTGAGAGAGTTTTGGACACGTCATGGCAGGCCTTCAGGAGCCGAAGTCCACTGAAGTTGGAGAGACGCAGAGACGACCTGGTGACGAGATTTGCAGTAGTAATTAGTAGATGTTAGTAGTTAGTAGTACCTGTAGTACTACTATAGATTCTAGAAATTTCTAGATATTTCTAGATAGAAATATTATGATTGCTATTTCCCTTTTTGCAATTGCTTCAGTTCTTGATTTCTCTCAGGATGCATTTACTTCAATCGCTGCAAGGGCACGAGAACCAGGTGCAAAGCTCTGAGATTTGACCGTCCAAAGTGCTAAAAAGAAGGAGTTTTGGCACCATGTTTTTAGCGAAGACCATAAGGAGACCACAAGGAGACCACACCATAAGGAAACCTCGTTCGGTCATCCACAACTCCGAAAATTGAGACTTGAGTTCGATGCGCAGGTTGCCCACAAGCTGGACAACAATTCTCCATATCTACTCGCCAGCAACAGCGCAGAATGGGGCAAGGACTGGCACTGGGCTGTTTCCTTTGACCGTGTCCAGCTTTGCCATCAAAATATTTGTGTAAGATTGCATAAAATTGTCATATTCCAAGATTTCCTTCTCCAAATCATTGCTTCATCAGCCTTCTTCCATCTTCTTCCATCTTCTTCCATCTTCTTCCATCTTCTTCTCTTCTCTTCTCTCCTCTCCTCTTCTCTTCTCTTCTCTTCATCCTTCTTCCGGATCCAAACGAGTCGAGCCAGGACTCAGTTCCACTGGCGGAAATTTCTGCTTCGGAAGCATGGGATCCAGTTGAGACTGGGGTGGATTCTTTCAACCTGCCCGTGGTGGCAGAAGTGCCACAAGAAGTCGACCACAGCACTTCCTTAGACTCTTCATTATGTCTAGCAGGCGATGGGGGGATAGGAATGGCATGGAATGAATCGGAAAATTCATAAATCAAGTCTGGCTGCCCCTGACGATCCTGACGTTACGACATTTTCACGGGCAACATCCAAACAAATACCACGAAAGGCCCAGCACATCCCAGTAGGAAAAGATGGAAAACGGATAAAAATAGGTAATATGCGAGCGACCCATGTGCATGAGTGTGGTGTAGGTCCAATAGTTTTAGACGTCGTTACGAGAACGCAAACAGCAGGGCAGGGCCAATGGTCCCTTCGGTTTTTGCTCTGGCTTTGGCTGGGAAAGATGTTGTAAGATCAGAAGAAGATGTAAGATGGATTTAGATGGATTAAGATGGCGCTTCGCAGGTGTTTCATGTTGTTTCAATCGGTCCTCGGCCTGGGCCACATAGGTGCGAACCTGAACTCTGAAAGCCCAGCAACACCTCAAAGAGTAAATCACATACTGTGAACCACATTTACTCAAGAAGCAAAGAGTTATTCACTTAATAAGCAAAGAGTTTGAAGATTTTAAAGAGTTCGAACTGTCAAAGAGTTTCTTTGAACTTGACACTGGGGATAGTCTCGCAATGCTTGCAGCTCTGAAGCGTTTCGGAAGGTTTGCGTAAGCTGTGTTAATTCCATGCGAGGCAGAAGCCATACTGAAATGAATTTACCGATGCGTATGTTTCGCGTAAGTCGATGACAACAAAATGGGAGGCCGCAGAAGCTAAGACTGTGGTCGTCTAAAGAAACGGAAGACTCGGCGCAAACGGAAACTGAAAGGCCAAGACTTACAGGGTTTTTGACTCGGCTCCAGTGGCACTCATTGCGTTCCCATTGCTTTCTCACTGCGTTCCCCTCGTCTATGACAAACAAGAGGGTCGTACCTTCAGCCTTTGCGCTCTCCAGTGACCGGGGTCGGTGGATACTGCAGAGATAGGGGACAGTACTCAAAGAATCTCACAAATGTCACTTGGATGTATTTGAAGTATTCATCAATGACTGTGCCCGTGGGAACACTTTGGGACTGTAATTTTTGAAAAAGATTCCTTTCCTGTTCCGAACATGAACACACCTGCATTTCGCCGCGTCCATGGGCTTGGCATATAGACCCACAGACACAACCATCGCAAAACTGTGGACCGACTTAGACATTACTTCTTGTTGTGCAGGTGATGCTGCGACATACAACAACCAGGCTTCGTACCTTCAGAGTCGAATTGCACATCTGAGCTGCTTGGATGGCATGTTCCATTCCTGCGTATTTGTCATTGAGCAGTACCCTTTCGTTCTTCATTTGCGCGTCTTTCCTATGTTTTTCTCAGTTCTTGTGGGTAGTCATCATCTTCCTCAGCCAATCAAAAGGGATGGATGAACATCACAGGCCCGCTGAGTTACTTGGGCAAGACACACACACTCCTTGGGTAGTTCCTCTCGCTCAGCCACCACTGATCTCGTTTTGCAAATGTTGGGCTTTAGCATGGTTCACCACTTGAGATCGGTTAAGTTTCTTTGTGTTCCTCTGTTTTCGCACATGGGAGACTGGGATTCTGTCTGCGAATGCTTTCATCAGTCATTTAGCCACGAAGTCGTCGAAAACACTGATGGCATATTAATGAGATTCAACGAGACACCCTCATTTTTCAGTCTTAGAATTCTTGCTCATGTGTTCGTTCTTGCATATCTTTGCATGTCTTTGCATTCTTATGATCTTATTCTTCACATTTTTGAACTGAGGCATCGAGCAGCAACGAGCTATCCGGAGGAGGTTGCGCTTACGCCTTGGGGCCATTTCTGCCAGCAAGTTGGTCTCAGGGCCGCTTGGGTCACCAGCTGTGTAAACGGAGTTTAAAGCATGTTTGAATCTAACATTTAGATATTTTTTAAGCCATTGACATCACTTGACAATTGTTTTAAGTTAATGGATTGACAGTTCTAATCAGTTCACATGGGAGCGACAGCATGATTACGTCGCGGACCCATTCCTGGGGAATCAAAGAAGGAGTTCACTTTTCTCCCGTAAAGAAAGCCCAAGCGTGAGTATCATGAAGCTGCACAAGAAAACAGACATGCTGACGTTTGACCAATGCCTCAGCGACATAGACATGCTGACAGATGCTGAAGCACTCAGGAAGTCCTTACATGATGCAATCTGCGCCTTGGGCCTTACTCGCCACTTGGCACTTCGGGGACCTCTGTGAAGGAGTTCCGTGTCAACTCCTTCTAAGGAAACGGAATGGAATTTGAACTCAAAATTTGTAAAATACTTTTTCTTATTCTTTTTCTTAGTCCTTTTTCACAATTTGGGAAGAACTAAGCGACCAAAAACGTCAAAGAATAAACCCACCTGAGATTCCCAAAAACAACTCAAAATTGCAACAGCGGCAAGGACAGGGAGTGCGGATTCAAACTCCTTCAGAACACCAGGAGCACTGTAGCCTGAACACCCTGAAACCCTCGCACCATGCACTTGAAATAGCTTCAAGCAGTTGTGAGGTTCTAACTCTGGACTGAAAGCTCCAGAAACTGAATTTTCATGAAACTTCCCACAAAGGGTCCCCGGAATTAAGGGAATGGTCCGGTGAGAAAACCATAGCGACAAGCGCTGCACCTTGAGGTTACGAGCTGAAAGAGGTCAATGAACTGGTGCACAATCTGTCGGTTTTCATCGGCTTGTCCTTCTCAAACGCAAAATCCATGAGTTTCATCAATGAGGAGAAGAAAGTGGACACCAAGTGGACTCCAAGTGGATAGAGTTCCCATTTTTGTGCCATAGATGTGCCTCAACATGTGCCTCAAGATGTGCCTCAAGATGTGCCATGAGTTCGCTCCCTTCCCTTTGCGCAAGCTGCAGATGCAAATGACAACAGTTCAGAAAAGCGGCTTCAGAAATTCTGCGAAGCTGATGAAATGACCATAGATATTCCAATGACATTCTGCGGAAAGTCCTCAGATTACACTGAGTAGCCATCACATATTATCACAGAACAAGAACAATCGGCTGAGGTACCTCCAACTCTGTCTGGATTCCTTTCATCCCCAAAACAAGCAACCCATAGGGGGTGAAAACTCTACAAGATTCCTCAGACTCCTGATGTTTGGATGAGTTTATGGATGAATTTATATTGTCATCTTGTGTATACTTAATTTATCTTAATCTACTTAATGTACTTACAATATCTCCCTTTTTATACACATAATGGGTTTAGGGATGAGTTTCTTTCTGCTTTTGTCGCTGTGACCTGATGGAGCAGGAGTTCTTGCAGGATGACTTTGACCATTTCGGTCTACCAGCGTGGCAATGGCCCAAGTCTCTTGATTTCGAATGGAGGAAGAACTCGGAAGAACCTCCAAGAGACTTCAACTTTTTGAAACCTTCGAGTCTTTTGAAGTTCAGAACAAACAGGTTCACAATTGCCCAAGTAACATGTTTAACAGAGAATATGTTTGTGAACCGGTATACAATATCCCAGCCATTGCAACACCGTTGTTATAGGTCAGTTACTGTAATGGTTTTTAGTTGGGATCTGTATCTCCTGTGGTCCTCAAATCCCAAGAAAGTTCACAGAATACCCAGTTTTTGTGCTTTTCACCTCTCAGTGAGGAACGTTGGCGATATCCGCAATGAAAAAATAAGAATTATGTACTGGGATTACTTGTATTATCGGCTTTTAGCATCATTTGGGTATGCTGCCTTGCTTATCCACTAATTCATGGGGTTGTATACGTTGCAATGAACTTGGGCCCTGTCAACAAACCCCAGTTTTGATCACGAAACATGTTTAATGTGTGTGAATTCTTTGCCTTGAGATCCTATTAATTCCTATGAATTAATTTGTATTAATTCCTATTAATTCATTCCTTCAGCAGATGACACGAGTCGCTGGGAAGGTGTCGATGTCGGAGTGACAGCGTGACGAGGCTTCGAGAGTCGCTCGCCGGAATGACTGCGTTCAGCGACAAAAAGAAGAGACGATACGGAGTGGTCGCACTCTCAGAGATCAGCATGTTTGCAAACGAAGAATCTTGTTGAATTTAATTCAGTTGAGTCATTTAATCAAATTAATGTGTCTGAAATTGATGTTAGGTCATTGAAACATTTTTTGATGCTGTTGCTTTCAATGTTCTTATCCCCTTACTACCTTCTTATCCCTTCTTATCTCTTAACGAATCCGGAGTTGTCTCTTAAGGTCCCCGCGAAAGCATTGATGGAATTGCTGCTGGCAGTGGATGGAGATGTGCATCGAAGGACTGATAGGGATCACAGGCATAGACGCAAAGGTATAGAAGAGAGAAGGAGAGAAAAGGAGAAAAGAGGAGAGAGAAGGAGAGAAGAGGAGAGAGAAGGAGAGAAGAGGAGAGAGAAGGAGAGAAGAGGAGAGACCTAGGTAGAAAATGATAGAAATACCGAAATACCAAATATATAGGGAGATATAGAGAGATACATAGAGAGATATAGACAGCAGAGAAGAGCCATATAGAAAGCAGAGAGAAGAAGAGGTACATAGCGATGACGTCATGATCATGACTGGTACATCTGAATACGTCTAATCTAAAGTTGAAAAGAGCTCTTCTACATAATTGAAAATCATAATTGGATAAATTGGATAATTGGTCCATCAAGAAACACAGTTTGTTGAGAGCTCGAAGTTCACCTTGCCCTGTGAGGATTTTTGGTTCGAGCCTTTCCACCTTCCAAGCCATCCGAGAAGTTCTCCTGGCAGGTGACACGAACCGTAGCTTGGACTTTCATTGTCAGCTGAAGAACATGGCCAGCTCTACACCTCCAAGAAAGGGTGCTGCAATATGTTGCACCTTGAAATTTGGAAGGCCGATGTCAATGCAATACATGACATTTGCAGAGGGAGGTCCTTGGATGGAATCAACCTGCATGAACTATGGAGGGTGTTATTTTTGGAAAGGCGCAAATCTAGACCTTTGATATCCGTTCATTACAGTTTGGCTGTCGTTGCAATTTGTGACTTATTACTCCCAGACTCCCAGTATCTCCCAGTCACCAAAGTCGTGGCGGTTTTCTATTTTTGTTTCTGCTGCGGCTTTGCTGTTGCTGTTGCTGTTGCTGTTGATGCTGTTTTGCTTGTCTCGATATAATATATATATATACATGGTACCTCCCCCCAAAAAAGTCTACCTTTGATCAATGATTAATGAATAAGTTTGGAAATATTTAATAAAGTGGTGGGACCATTTATGTATATATAAATATATATACACCATCTCCCTGTGTTATTTAATTCTATTTCATGCGCTGTTTGTTTTGTACGTTAATCTTGGTTTATTTGATGAACTTTACAGAGTTCAGGGGACCAGGCGTGGAGGGCAGCAGGGGAGCCAGGGGAGCAGGGAGAGCAGGAATTTCCAGGGAGCTAAAAAAAAGTTCTTTTTTTTGAGCCCCCCCTCGTCTCTGGGGTCCCTGGGGGTCCCTGGGGGAGTGAGTGGAGCCTAGAATGACCGACCCTGGACCAGAGCTCAGTCCTTCATGTAAATTGTGGATTTAATTTGAAGTAAAGGCATGAAATTCAAATTGGCAATTTCATTGCCAATATTAGATTTAAATTACAAATCGAGATCAACAATTTAATTGCTCATATTAAATCTAAATCATCAAAATTTAAGATATATCAAATATACATCTATATTTTTTATATTAGATATATATGGTTGTTCGATGTTGTTCATGCTTCAATCTATCCACCCCAGAGCATCAGCGAATGATACACTAGTAAATGATAGGCTGCAACCAAATATGAATATATATATATATTTCTGACCACCCCATTGCGTAGCTGGGAGTGAAAGCGCAAATGCATGACAAATTGCATTAAAAAAAGTCAACTGATGCCACACTATGTTGTAGTATGATATCATATTCCACAGTATAGGGTTATATTACATGATATGGTGAAATGTGATGCTGTTTAGAGATAAAAGAGCATATCATGTTGTAAAATATTCAACATGTGATCAGGTAGCAAATGCTAAAACATGGCAAAATACGGTAACAAACATTACATCAAGCACCGGATGCTAAAGTATGGAAAATGATGGAACATTGCGCAATATGGTAAGACATGGTTTGGAATGGCGTAGCATGATGTATTATATGGCTTTATTTGGTATACAATGTGGTGTGAAAGGCTATAACATGGTATAGTGTTGTTTGAAAAATGTGTTTATGGAAAATCTGTGATGTTGTGAAATATATTTTAACAAATTGAATGGGATATTATACAGCAACAGATTGCAGGGTTGGAGGAAACAGCTTTTTTGAAGGGTAAAACAAAGCCAAAAATTCAAAGGTCAGATGTGTCACATTTTGCTTTCACAACGTAAACAGTGGTTCAGAAAGGTTCGTAAGCAGTGGTTCTGGGTGCATCGCTTTCTTTTTCATTATTGCTTTGCTGGCGGCCGGCCGCCCC
>VSDK01006058.1:100680-111820 GCA_009767595.1 Symbiodinium kawagutii
CCGCCAATGGACAAAAGCAACGGTTCAGAAAGGTTTGTAACCAGTGGTTCTGAGTGCATTGCTTTTCCTTTCTTTTTCAGGGGTGCTTTGGCGGCCGGCCGCCCAAAAGCAATGGCTCAGAAAGGTTCGTAACCAGTGGTTCTGAGTGCATTGCTTTTCCTTTCTTTTTCAGTGGTGCTTTGGCGGCCGGCCGCCCAAAAGCAATGGCTCAGAAAGGTTCGTAACCAGTGGTTCTGAGTGCATT
Source organism: Symbiodinium kawagutii (assembly GCA_009767595.1). Classification (NCBI taxonomy): domain Eukaryota; class Dinophyceae; order Suessiales; family Symbiodiniaceae; genus Symbiodinium; species Symbiodinium kawagutii. The sequence continues at coordinate 100,925 of VSDK01006058.1, forward strand.
GCTTTTCCTTTCTTTTTCAGTGGTGCTTTGGCGGCCGGGTGGCGGGCGGTTCCTTGAATGTCTTGTGTACCAGTGCAGCAAAACCTATGCGAACTCACGTGTCCAACTTGCTGCCCACGCATGCGTCGGCGCCCAAAGTCCTCCCCTGGGAACCTTGCAAAAGTCCAGACTGGCATCGCCGTCTGTTTGGTTGGCGGGCCTTCGGTAGACTCAGCAGACTCTTGAGGAAGATCTTGCTTGCGTAATGAAAATTTGGAGGGTCCCCTAGGAGAGGACCATCGCCGTTTTTTATTGATTCTACACAGCGAATTCATGTTATGGTCCCCTCGCAGGGGCCCCCAAAAAAACCAGTCCAGGTCCTGGATTGGTTTTTGGGGGGTCCCCTGGGAGGGGACCCTCCAGAAACCAGTACGGATGTTGAATTGATTTTCAGGGTCATGCTGCTGATGATTTAATTAAAGGGTTATGACGATGATTTGTGTGATAATCGGAAGTTTTCTGACGCTTCTGCTATACAGCTGCCGGTGGTGGTGATGATGATGATGATGGTGGTAATGAAGAAGTGATGCGCTCAGAACCACTGCTTACGAGCCTTTCTGAACCATTGCCTGTGTCCATTGGCGGCCGGCTGCCAAAGCACGACTGAAAAAAAGGGAAAGCAACGCGCTCGGAACCATTGTTACGGACCTTTCTGAACCATTGCTTGTGTCCATTGCGGTCGGCCGCTCGCTGGAGCACCAATTATAAAAAAACGACGTGCCCAGAACCACTGCTTACGAACCTTTCTGAAGCATTGCTTTTGTCCATGGGCGTTCGGCCGCCAAAGCACCAATGATAAAAAAGAGAAAACCATGCGCCCGCTTACGAACTTTTCTGAACCACTGTTTTTGTGCGTTGGCGGTCGGCGGCCGGCGGTTGGCCGCCAAAGCGCCAATGAAAGTGAAAGAGAAAACTATTCGCCCAGCTTACGAACTCTTCAAAGGCCAGGAGACCATGTTGCGTCTTATTTTGGGCTCGTGGTGCTCAAAGTTTTGCTGAGGGATATATGCTTGCTCGACCGGCTTATAACATATTGATTAATTATGATATAAGAAACATATACGGGACAGGTACTTGGGAGATTGACTTTGTTTATTGTCAAAACCTCCAGCCATGGATTGCAATACATAATATGATACTGCGACATATGGCATCAAATGGTGTGTAGTATGGCATAATTTCTTTGAATATAACGTGATGCGCCAAAAATATGGTACAATATCACAGAATATGGTATAATTTGGTTTTTAAACGGCTAAATCTGAACTGAGTTGGTATGATTTGTTTGACTATGGCATAATATGGCATTTTTCAAAAATATTATTTAATTATACGATGCAATATGGCTTAATTTTGCAAAAGCATGAAAGAATATGGAATGCTGTGGCAGAATATGAATTGAGAAATCAAATTGTTTGATATGGTATAGTAAAGCAGAATAGGGCAAAATATGATGCGAGATATCTTGGGGTAACATAGTGCTAATATGATGTATCATGGTATCATGTTGCATTATAGAACCTAGCATGGCATTTTATGGCAAACAATATTGTTTAATATGGTATGACATGCTAGAATATAATAGAATAAAATATGCTAGGGCGAAAGACTGTACAATATGTATGAGATGGCTTAATATGGTATGCTATACTATTGAGTGCCTTCAATAGGTTTTATACAAGGTAATATGCACAATATGGTGTACCATAGCACCTCATGGTTGTCTATGGTTCTATATGGTATTGAAGAGGTAATATGGCAAAATGTGGTGTAATGTGGTTTAAGATGATGTTATATGAGTTAAAAAATGAATAAATAATTTAGCAAATGGGTTTGGCCAAAAAAATGATAAACAGTAAGCTGAGCAGATTGACAGGGATGATTAGATACAAGTAACAGACAACTAGGAAACAAATATGGGACAAGTAGGTGATAACTGGGGACATTTAAGAGACAAGCAGCTGTCAACTAGGGGACAAGTAGAGGACAAGCAGGGGACAAGTAGGGATCAAGCAAGGGATAAGCAGAGGGCAGCTTAGGAACAAATAGGGTACAATCAGGTCAAGTAAAGGATAAACAAGGGATAAGCAGAGGACAACTTGGTGACAACACAACAAACTGGACAAAAAATGGTAGACTTTTAGGGAGGAAACGTACGTATATATATATATATTTATTTATTTTTGTTTTTTTTTGAATATATATATATACACATATATAGATATGTCTTTGTACCGGCCATTCTGTTTGTATATAGTTGTACTACATTTAAATAGATAATGCATTTTTATTTGCGTACATGCATACTATCCATGTATAATATAACTATGGTTTTTCTTTTCTGCATTTATTTTACATGTAACTCGCTGGCCCAGGTCTTGTCGCAGAGCTTACTGCAGTGCGACTTAATGATCTTGCTGCTCCACCAGAGAAATTGCCGCTGTGCAGAATCCATGTGTCTTAGGCGTTCTGTATGAAAATCTCGAAACTTGATTGACTGCTGATTTCTGACCAATCATGACATCATGTTTGTGAATCAAAAGGATGGTAAGGCATAATAAGGAATGCGTGCTGATCCCAAGACCAATCATCCACCATGATTGTGGGTTAATAGTTTTAACCCACATGGGCCATGGGGCTCTATATTATTCATGGAAGGTATGTTGACGGTCCCTTTTTATTCGTGGATTTGTTGACAGTCCCCTGGTTCCTAGGCGCTAATCTAGGGATATTTTCCAATTGGTGTGGCCAGGATCCCTCCACCTGTTGAGATGGTCACAAACTGATGCATTGGTACAAAGTGTTTCTCCGTGAAGACGAGTTCTCTAAAGTCTCAAAAATCAGGTGATGGATCATTGTGACATTCTGTGCTGAAAGTGGATGTCCAAAGTTGGTGTACGATGGTCTACTTAGTCTACGTATTGTTTCTAGTTGTTTGTGTTTTTTGTGGAGGCTATTGAACCAGTATTCTTCATTGAGCAAGTTTTTGAACCAAGATAACCTCCGAAGAACTGGACGACATGCAGAAACAGAAATTTCTTGATCCGAAACGGTCGTTTTGGGTTGGTGGAAGCTGAAGACAACGAGGGAACCTCTTGTGATAAGCTGAAAAGGTGATTTTGTTTTCCAGACCAGCTTTTTTGTCTATCCCTTTTGCGCAAAACAAAGCTCTTCGCACCTTGTGTCATCTCACAGTATGCAAAATCATTGACGCACTCTGAATTGCAGATCTTTAGCGATGGAGCAAGCCGTTTAATGCATGTTGAGAAATGGGAGGGCCCATTTGTTGGTGCCTTTCTCACGGCTTGCACTGTGGCCCAGTGCAAGGCATCCGCTTCTGCTCGTTGAGCCCGTGGTTGCATTTCTCATTGTGGGAAATGCTATCATGAACCTTGACGCAATGCCACAACTTGCCTTACACAACTTGCATCAACTTACCTCATCTACGTATTTCTACTTGCTTCTACTTCTGTCATCATTTTTCTAATTCTTTGACTCCTGTGAAAACTCCGGATCATAGCTGAGAATGAGGACTCACTCGCTGTCACCGCGTCTCCATTAGCGGCAGAATTTGAGTTTCCAAATAAGCCGCACTTTATGCACTTTCTAAGTCCAGTTCAAGCTGTGTTCAAAGTGAGAAAGCGTGGCTTCATGTACATGTGTGATGCCCAGGGCCCAAGTCTGCCACAGACTTCAACCCTATTTCAGCACCCCATTAGACTACCTTTGCTTGCAAAGTGTTGGAAACTTGTGGCATGTTCAAACCACCATCATAATGAAGTAAACGATGTGAACTCAGAATCCTTGTATTGAAATTCTAAGCGTTTACCCTCAGGATGGGATTCCAGACCGATCCGCGATGGGAGAATTGGGAGGGTTGGATCTACTTCGAGGCCGGACCGAGAAGCTTGAATTGACATGTTGAAATATGTTAAGATTATAAGTGATAGTCATTCTATTGCGCGGGGTGATCCTTTCAGCCACGAACCTAATTGATCAATTACTGTCGTCTTCACGGGTTCTATATGGTTCTATGACGTTGGAAAACACGACTTCCATGTAGACGTTGGAAGTGCCGTTGTTCACAGGTGACTTTCGCCTGTCTTTTGCTCGCCGAAATAATTTGCCGGACGAGATTTCAGGGCTGTCGGCAGTTTTGGTGTGGTCCGGAGGCCACGGCGACAGCATCTGCCAGTACTTGGTCATGCTTTGTCACATTTTGTCACTTGTGACTTTCTCAAAGTCACAGTGTCTTTAGACTTTGAGAATTCTCAATTTGTATCAATTTGTCATTTCTGTGTCTTTGACTTTGATGCGCTTACCAAGCACTCTGTCAGAGTTACAGCTGAGCTGAAATTCAAAGTTGATAATTTTACAGTTGTGCGGAATCCCTGGTCTAGAATCAGGTGCATTGCAGAAACTGTTTCTGACTTTTTGTCTTTGCAGGATGTGCCCTTTAGGTGGGGAACGACAATTTGAACGACATCCAAAACGACAATTGAACGACATCCAAATCTGTAACATGTGTGTAGTTGTTTATATGTTTAGTGACGTAGTGTTTATGATTTATATATTGTTTGTACGGTGCGTCTCTATATGTGAGCCAGCAACTGACAAATTTGTGCATGAACACTCTATTGTTCGTCCGGTCTTGGGGTTACAGATGTGTTCAAAAGCTGCATAACCGATTGGGGCGCACCCTGTAGATAATACCGAAACTTGGCAAGAGATGCAGATACAAAACCTGCAGGGGCCAATCTTGATTGTTCATGACCTTTTGGACTCGATCAAATTTCTTCCGGACATGTATCGCTCAGTTATGGTGTATTGATGTGTATGGATATTTTTCTTATCTATATATATACATGTGTGTGTGCGTGTGCGTGTGCGTGAGCATGCATGTTGCATCAATGAATATATAGGTATGTTTATGGTTGCTTATTATGTGTGCGAACGGGGGTTTTGTGTGCGGATGGAAACTGTTTTATTGGCATTGATCTGGCGCAAAGGGTGCTCAAAACTTCGCGTGTTCTCTCTGCTCTTTGTCTTGCTCTCTCCTCTCTCTCTCTCTCTCTCTCTCTCGCTCTTCGAGCTCTTTCTCTCTCACCCTCTCTCCGTCTATGTTTTTCTCTTTCTGGAATTCTCTCCATTCTCTTTCTCTCTTCCTCTTCTTTTCTCCCCCTTCCCAGGAATTGTGTTTTAGATTGTAGCTTATGTCTCGGTTGACATGGAAAGCGTTTGGCAAGAGATTTCTGTTGGAGAAGATGTTTCCAGAAGATCCGAAATGAGAGAACGACATCAGAGGTGCCAGGGTGACCACTTGTCCAGTTCGAGGTCGAAGAAATCGGAAGTTTCTTCTTCTTTTCTGAATTAAAAAAGTTTGTCTCAAATGCTCCGGGCAGAGCTGTAGAGTAGCGGGTCGCCTCCTTAAATTCTGGTCCAAATGAAGCAGACTCAAGCGCAGAGAGGTACAGAGGAAGACGGCCGCTTGGAATTCTGATGATTTCATGCTGGGATCAAGACTTAGAAGACGTTCGAAGCGTTTTTCTTTTTTGCGGCAAAAACATGATGTTTAATTAGTTTACACGGCCTCTAAACCACGAACGCAGAGTTTGCATTGTTTGCGCAGTCTTCCTGGAATTGCTTCGACGTCTTCTTGGCGGCAACAGGGACAATCGATGTCATCATCCGGGTCACTTTGGCGAAGACTTCCAAAACGGTTTCAATGATTGTGAGATTTTCAAAGGGTGGTTTCAATGATTTCAATGTGCAATCCATATGATTTGCCAACCATTCATAATATGAATCCTGTGGAATCCTTCGGATCCTTGGGAATCCTTTGATACTCTCATTCCGCAAGAAGCCTTTTCTGCACTGGACCAGCACTGGTGAATCAAATGTGAGGCTGTGATGCAAAATGCGCCCGAGATTTTGGGTGCTCAGTCTGTCCTGCGGCTCTGCAGATTGGTGCGACTCGTTCGTATCATCAAGGCCCAAATGAGCCGTCAAAACGATCCGTTTCGATATGAAAATGAATGCCACGTTCAGTTTGTTTCCTGACCAACCCCCATTCCAATCATTTCCAATTTTGATCTAAATCAAAAGATCTAAAGAAGTTTCAGGATAAAGTCAATGCGGTTCACAGTTCCAAGGCACGGTTTGGAAAGCAGAATTTCATCTCCCTCTCAGGCATTCAGGCTGAAGTGCATGGGCGATCTACGATTGATGGCAGCAGAGCAGCAGAGAATTGACATTGATGTCGCTGAGTTTTCCACGACGTCCCTTTTGAATTCGAACATTGCAAGAGACCAACGAGGAGTCCTTCCAAGGGAAAAACATGTCTTGTTCGAGGTGGATTTGGGAGATGAAGTGAAGATGGGAGAAGATAGGTGAATTGTGAAATGGTCTTTGGATGTCTTTGGACTGTTCGGAGCATTGTTTCCTCTTCCTCTGTGAGGTAAAAGGTTGGCTCGCTGGACTTTGGACATTGTCCTTGGCATTCACCTTGCTCTTCACAGTGATTTATGCATCGTGGCGTCAGAGTTCAGAGTTCACATATCGATGTTTCGAATGTTAACACCTTAGACGTCTAGAAGTATTTCAAAGTGCTTTCGATGGTTTCCCTTATATACTTTTAGTTTAATTGGTAGTTAAAATATGACTTCAATGTTTTCCCACGCTTAGAATGGTCCAAGGTGATTTCCGGCTTTGCCACCATGACGATTGGAAGCAGCCCAGAGACAGCGAAGTTAGGCCAGGTCAGACAATGCCAGACATGTTGCATGAGCTCCAACCTTTCGCTCTTCTCATTGTATATACTTTGGCGACCATGAAATGTCATGGGTTCTTTCGCGCGGGGAGGATTGAGATTCAGGATTAGACTGTAATCATCATTAGCATCCAAGGACCTGTATGAGATCAATGTGCAGTGGCCAACCTGGAATGTGATGCCACTAGCGAAGCTGTGAGCATTGTCGTAGATGTCGGGGCCACTTGAAACAGGTCACCAACAAAGTTTGGGGAAGCACCGAAGCACCGAAGCACTATCCCGCACTGTTTCTCTCTGAAGATTGTTGTCAGCTGCACGAAGTCCGGCGTGCCAAGGAGATGCAAGGAGTTGTGTTTGGAAATTGTGTTATATCTCACTAACCAATCAACCAACCAACCAACCAACCAACCAACCAAACAACATCAAGCAACAAACCTCAATCACCCTTAAGCAAACAACATCAAGCAACCGACCTGCATATTGATATTATGCACTTACCAAGATTGAACAGCGTATAGTTGATAGATGCCAACAATTAGGAGCATGGCAAGCAAGCGATCATGGAGAACCATGCGGCGTGTCCGCATGAAGGGCAGCCTTGTTTCAAAGGTAATCCGTACGTTCGAAAAATGGTCGTAGTTCTTGATTTCTTAATCGATGCCATCATTCCTGCCTTAGAGATGTGGAACCCCGTGTGCGTTTGTCCTCGCCCTTTATCAGCGCGCTTGTATACTCTATCGTGGCAGTTGCTAGGTTTTCGTGCGTGTTGGGCGGTGAATAAAACATGCATTCCATTGACATTCCATGTGCTGACTTACCCCGAGGCAGGTGCCAAGCTTCTGATTTTAGCGCAATGTTTAAGATGAAAATAGATGAAGGAAAAAATTATGCTTCAAATATGTTCAAATGGAATGCAATTTCAAATCCTTCAATTTAATGGAATGTATTTGTCGTTGCTTTGAAATGGAGCAGCAGCGCAACGACTTGATGTGTTCCCCGAAGCTGCTCAGTGTGGACTTCATCGTGCGAAGTGACAGAGAGATCTGGAGATCCTCCAGGAAGTTGTGTTCGCATGGAGATCCTTTGAGTTTCAAAAGATCCTTGAGGAAATCTTTAGGAAAGCATGATGCAAATCTTTGTCCCATTTTGTTGAGAGATTTGTGGATCTTGTGTGCGTAGAGATCCTGTGTAATGGATAGAGATAGAGGAGATGTGAAGAGATAGAGATTCTTACAAATTTCCCTTCCAAAATCTGTCAACAGAGATACCTGCAGGACAAGATTTTGTGGATCCAGTCTAGAGATCTCCCTTGTCTCCGATTCAGAGATACAAAGGTCTTGCAGGTCGCAGATATTTTGTAAAGAGATTCTGCATGCAGATTCTGAGCAGAAATCTTGTACAACAGACTTTGTGCAGTGATCAGAGATATTTTACAGAGGTCTGTGATAGCAATCTATTGCAGAGGTGTGGTATGGAGATGTACGATGATGTAGGCAAGATTGCTGCACAGAAAAACTAATCCTGTTCGAGAATACGAAGGGAGCGGAGATCGAATGTACAGAATACGAATGGGAGTCTTTTGTGTACACAGGAGATGTTGCCCACTGATCCTGTGCCATGGGTCCATGATGATCCCTTCAAGTCACTCTTCCCTCCTTTTGCTGGACGCTTTTGACGCTTTGGTCCGGTTGGGTCACCGAGGGTCGGCCAGCACAAGCTCAGGGAAAATCTTGTTTTCTTCTTTGCAGTTTCGGCAGTTTTTTGAAACACTGTTTTTCTTAGAGTATTTTTTGTAAAAACATTGCATTTTTGTTTTCTTTCTTTCTATTCCTTTCTCTTCTATGCTTTTCTTAAGCCTTGGGACTCTGCCAGGCCTCGAACCCTATTTCCGCACTTTGCCCGATGCGATGTTCACATCCTTTCGGTGTTTTACCGGAGAATGCGATCCTTGACTGCGAAAAGCCCCATCTTCCAGAGCTGGTTTGGGCAATGAACTGCCAGATCCTTTCACCAAGGTCAGCGATGGGGGCTTCCCAATTCATTCTTTGCTGGCAAACGAATTTGGCGTGATTTTCATCCTTGGGTATGTTGTGAGCTACATGCTGCTTGCCATTGATTTCCACCGGTGGGGATACTTGGAGTCACCTCAACAAGCTTCTTCAGGCTGTTAGCTGCTTGAGTCTTTAGAGGATTTTTTTGGGGTGATACGTAGTGTGATATTTCATGGATGTTCAGAGGTTTGTGGTGGTTGGTGCAAGCTTGATTGAAACAAAGATAGTTGATGCCATCCAGAAGACCCGCCCAGAACAATCCAGGATACCTTCTATTACCATCCTTCACCCATAATCAAGAAACCAGATACCATAAAATTTGCCTTCGCAAGTGCTTCTGTCTTGCTGCTGTGGATTGCAGTCCTCTTGGCTCCTCTCAATGTTCAGCGCCTTATGGGATGTATCCCAAGAAATTAAAGGGGGATATTCAAACAATTGGCATGCAAAGTCACTGGAAATCCTTGCCTGGCACCCCAACCTTACTGCCAGTTCAACCATCCAGCTTGAGTCTGTTCATTTTTCATTTTTTTTGCAAGTGACGGGGATCCAAAGATCATGGATTGAAAATAATTGCTAAAAGGAACAAAAGGCGAAAGAGAGGCGAAAGCGTAACGACAATTATTTCATCATCCTGTCCAAGATGCAAAAAACATTTGTTTGGCCCTGCAGGCAGTCACATTTTTCAGTGCCTTTTGGGTTCTCCCATGCATCAAAGCTTTCTCGGAACTAGCATCGCGGCCCCCAGCGTCTCTGAAGCCCAAAAGTCCGAAATCGCCCTTGGAACAGTGGAGTCTCTCAAAGCTTTGAAGCTCAGGTCTTACGTGTTACCCATGCAATCCCATTGGCCTACCAAGGTCTACCAATGCGGAACCCAACAAAGAGTGAAGTCAAGGGGACACTCTCAAGCACAGGAAGGGTAGGACTAAAGTAGACAAAAGATGCATATGGCACACCAACTTTTGCTTAGTATCTTGATACATCTTGATACTGAATTTCGCCTAGGTTTTTGGCATTCAAATCTGTAGGCCCTCAAGTGCAACACCTGATTCCATGGGCCGCGCTACCACCTTCAACCAAGCAACCAATTCATTCTCCGATGAAGATCAGATACCTGTTCTATTTATGACGCTCTTGTTCCTCGATATCCTGCATGGTGCTACCGATCGCAGCTACCAACAGAACAGATTGAATCAGCATCATTGAATCATGGTCGAAGGAAGTTTGGAAGTCAAACATCCAACTGATCGAAAGTTGCAGCATGCAGTTGGTCAGATTCAATAGAGAAGAGCAAAGATGCGCGCGTGTGTATGTGTGTGTGTGTGGGTGCGCGTGAGAGATGAGAATTGCGCAAAATGCTATGTTTGTTCCATAGTTTTGTGCTCCCAGATGCTTGAAAACGTAGGGTCGTCAAGCAGGCGGGTGCCAAGGTCAGGTGTGAAAGCGCCGCGCAAAAATTGCATGCTGTGGTGAAAAGCACATTTGCAAGTCAAATACGTAAAGAAACACAGATTTTGGAGGAGCGTTTCGAAGCTCAGATCTGCACAGGGTGAACGGCCCAGTGGCAAGAAGCATGTTTGGAAGTCAAAGTCACAAAAAAAAAACAAACAAAAACTGATTGGGAGATGCATCGCATAGGCGTGCTGAGCACCTGACCTAGAAGAATCATTGATGCCAGACCTGGCCAGAGAAGGTGAGCGAGCTTGACTTTTTTCATCAGGGACAGAGCAACATCAATACCAGTACTCCCCGGGCAAGCCGGGGGCGGAAGTTTCCAAGGTGATTTCACAATAAACTGAGAACAATCGTGCCTATAATTTTCGGAGCCATCAAGTGCCTATAATGTCGCAGCGCAAACAACAGCAACAACAACAACAACAACAACAACAACCAACAGCAGCAACAACAACAACAACGACAACGACAACGACAACAACAACAACAACAACAACAACAACAACAACGACAACGACAACGACAACGACAACGACAACGACAACGACAACAACAACAACAACAACAACAACAACAACAGCAACA
>VSDK01006058.1:111951-166446 GCA_009767595.1 Symbiodinium kawagutii
CCCACAACACCACCACCACCACCAACAACAACAACAACAGCAACAGCAACAGCAACAGCAACAGCAACAGCAACAGCAACAGCAACAGCAACAGCAACAGCAACAGCAACAGCAACAGCAACAGCAACAGCAACAGCAACAGCAACAGCAACAGCAACAGCAACAGCAACAGCACCAGCACCAGCACCACCACCAACAACAACAACAACAACAACGACAACAACAACAACAACAACAACAACAACAACAACAAGAAGAAAACCAAAGCAGCCAAAAGCAGCCAGAAGCAGCCAGAAGCAGCCCGAAGCAGCCCAGAAGCGGCCAGAAGCAGCCAGCCAGAAGCAGCCCAAAAGCAGCCAAAAGCAGCCAAAAGTAGCCAAAAGCAGCCAGAAGCAGCCAAAAGTAGCCAAAAGCAGCCGGAAGCAGCCAGAGGCACCCAGAAGCAGCCAGAAGCAGCCCAGAAGCACCCAGAAGCAGCCCAGAAGCAGCCAGAAGCAGCCAGAAGCAGCCAGAAGTGACAACGGTCACAGAGATCGTCGCCGGCACGAAGCTTTCGTGCGAGACTTCCTTCATTTTTCAACTTGTGAGTTTCAAAAAGCGACGACAGTCACAAGGATAGTCTCCGAAACGAAGCTCTCGTGCGAGACTTCCTTCAAAAACGCATCCCGGAGATCAATTTTTGACGCCAGTCACACGTGGCAAGCCCGAGGCAAGCCCGCGGCAGAGCTGAACCCGCCGTTTCGCGGAGCTTACTTTCAACGTCGGAGCAGCGCACTTTTCCATGCAAAACAGGCTATCTACCCAAAATCTACAAAACGAAGCTTTCGTGCGAGACTTCCTCACATTGTGCGCGTCGACGACTTCAAAAACGAAGCTTTCGTGCGAGAATTCGTTTATTTTTCAATTTGTCAACTTCAAAAAGTGACAGCAGTCATAGAGATCGTCTCCAAAACGAAAACTTCGCCGCCCAGTAGTGGAGGCGGGCATGCGTCGAGGCTTGGACGCATGAGCGGAAAGAGTTCACAAAGGAGATCCTGAACCCCAGTCAGGACAAAAAGAAGAACAAAGAAAGTGAAAAGATGCCCTATAAAGAAAAAGCCAAAAAAGGCAAGAAGACCCAATGGGGTCAGGGCCACCTCCCTACCCTCCTTTGCTTTGTGTTGCTGCTGCTGCTGTGCTGCGCTTTGCCTTGCTGCCATGCTTCCCACATGGCCGTTCCATGTGGGCGTCAGGTGGCCAGCTTGTCTTCTGTCGTCGTTACCGATGACTTCAACTTTAGCCCTGTGTGTGGGCTCCCGCGGTGCGATTCGGAGGGAGCAATGGCCAGCTGCCACGTGCCGATTCGCAATGCCGAAGTTGATGCTGCAGCACGGGAGTGGCGTCCCAATGCTAAGTGGCCTTTGCAGGACTTGCTGGGGACGTGGCAGCTCACTTGGTTTCAACCTGTGGTTACCCCAAACTTGTTTGACTTGGTGGGGATCATTTGGTTGTGTACTTTATGGTTGTGGCACCATTCACATAGGGTTGTCTGTAGTGCCAAAAGACGGAAAGGCAGGAGAACCGGAACTAGGAAACAGACCCCGAGGGCTCACTTCGCTGGTAGACACAGGTGCATAGGACTGTGTCGGTGGGTAGGTAACCGTCGGTACGCTTGTCGTTTGTGCAAGTACAGGGCCAAAGGTCGCAGGAAGCGGCTGCAATATATCTTTTGCGAAGTTTCACAAAGAATTCACAGAACTCAGTACAAGCATCAAAGTCATGCCACGGTTGAAGGGTATCATCTCCGAGAGTTCGAACCAATCCTGTGAACCGTTTCATTCACAGATGTGGTGGCAACACTGCCGCTTGTTCATCTTGGCTCCAGCACTGGTGGCAAGGCCGTCGAACTGCAAGTGTCAGACTCTTGGTGCTGCGCATTGCCCAGTGCCTGCGGGATTGGAGTCCGTGGTCAGAGTTGGGGAAGCTAGCCATCCTGGACCAGGAGGTAGTCGAACCACCATGAGAAAACGAGGTCAGGCGCAAAACTCTCCCATGAACCTCGCCGCTCAGCTCATGTCAGTTCTTGAGCAATATCAGTCAGGCAGAGAAAACAAACGAGTTAAGACTCAGCGCCAGCAATCGCCTGCTGATCACAGTCTTGCCCACACCTTGCTTCACATGTTGCAACAAGCTGTTACTGAACAATGGAGAGATGACACGGTTGCTGACACCTTGATGGAAACTTTGCAACCGTGTGTTCACACTCATGACGAACAGGGTTGGAACAACGCTGGGGGTTCTAAGTATGATTGGCCACGGCCTCAGAGTGGGGCATATGAGTCATGGCCTCAGTCTTCCACTCCTCCCGGAATCAGTCTCAGCCCCAGGGACGTTGGCAGAAAAACCGTTGGGCTAAACCTAGTGCTACCAAACACGTGTGGCGCTCAGAAAAAGTTGGTCAGTCACGGGCTTGGACTGGGTCATGGTCAGCGGCTCAGAAACCCCCAGCTGCTGCAGCTGGGCCCAAACTTGCGGCCAAGGTTCAAACGTTGGAATGGAGTTTGCGTCCCAACTTAGGAACTTTGAGCCAGGCACGTAAAGCTTTGGAAAATGGAGAAACCATGGACTTTAACCTCATTATCGCAAAGGATGCTGAGGTTCAGAAAGAAATTCAACGCTTGTGGAGTGCCTTTGCTTGTACCAAGCCTGTGACGGTTAAAGGTCAGCAAGTTTCAGTTTGGTGGGGTTTGAGTAAACTTCGAACTCGCAAACCTTGGCGGGGTAAAGTTCAACTTTGGCAAGTTGCTCAGGTTGCTGGGCCCATCCCGTTGAAAGGCCAAACTGTTGAAATTGACATCCCTGAAAACCCCAAACCTCCATTGTCCTACAGGAAAGCAGTGCCCGGCTTGGAGAGTCCTGATAATCCCCAATGGCTGATTGGTGAGGGGGCCCAACTCTTGGGTTGCCGCGCCACGGTGTTGTGCGGCGGAACCTGGCAGCAACTCCAACGCAAACACACGGATCACAGGTCATATAAAGACGGATCCTTGCTGAAAAGGCAAGCAAATTGTCGGGAAAAAAGAATTCTTTTCATCGCCAAGGTCAGCCTGCAAGGAAAAACAAGACTTGGTGTCCTGGGTTCGGAAATTGCCAGAAGAAAGTGCGGAAGAGTATTTCAAACGTGCTCAAATTCAGGCCAAGGCTAAGGGAAAGCCTCTGGTGCTGCGACAAGGAAGTCAAACAGATTTGGGAATCGCTGGAGTCACTGCTGGCGAATTGCAAAATGATCACCCCAAACAATTTGAACTTACGGTTCCCCGCGGTACTGGGGCCAGGACGAAATCTTGACCTTTTTGAAGAAAACTGGGTGGAAAGAAGCTGAGCTGAGATTCGTGCTAAGGTTCGGCGGGCCGGATTTTGCTTGGATTTTTAGAACTGCGCCGGCGCCTCTTCAGAACAATGATGATCAGGGTCTGTATTGGAGGTTTTGTGGCACTGGAGGGAAGTGCGCCTTCACCATCATCCCTGAAAAGAAAGGAAAAAGTAAAGAGGTTCCCTCCGCTTGGCTTAAAGCCCCCAAACACAACCGCAATTGGAATTATGACTGCCGCCCAACTAATGGTGGCGCCAGAGTGCCAACAGAAACTACTGAGGTGCTTGCTACTCAGATTGACTCTGCGTTTCAGAACCCGGAACAGTCGCCTAGTCAGGCTGGCCAGGAAGACCGACAACGATCTCCTAGGAGGCAGACTCAGGCTGCCGCCGCCCCCGCCGGTGACCCAAGTCAACAAGCTGCGAACCCAAAACAAGCCTGCCTGGTTGCTTACCCCGGTTGGAGCGTGGTCGATTGTCAGGGTGCGGGGGATTGTGGATTTCGCACAAGTGCCAAAGGAATCGCTTACAACCAAAACAAGCCCATAAGAGGAACAGATGCACCGTGAAGCATGCAAATTGCGTGTTCTTACCACAGGACATCTTCTGAACAACCCAGGTAAGTTTGAAGATGGCTGGACGGCTGCGCCAGGCACCACGGCGGTGCATTGCGCGCAAAAAAGACAGTCCGCAAGATTTTGCTGAATACTGTGTTGCGGCTGCCGCTCAGAAATTCTGGATGGATGGTCTTTTGTTGGAAGCTTTCGTGCTTCGTTTGGGAACCGTGTTTGTGATTTTCAAATGGTGCCCAGTTGAAAAATTGTGGATACGAACGGTTGTTGCCGATCGTTTTCGGAATGATAAAGCTGTGCCAAGTTCCAATGGTCCGGCTCCTGCTTGCATGATGTTGATTGATGACCATGTTTGGTTACTTCAACCTCCTGCGGCTGACGCAAAGATTCCTGAACCTTGGTTGTTGCGGACCTCTGCTCGCCCACGTGATTATTAGGAGGTGGTGGCAAAAGGTCTTCTGGGTCTCTCTCTCTCCCTCTTTCTCTTCCTTCTGAGACTCCGTCTCGTGCAGCTAGTGTCGGGTCCCGGAAAACTCGAAAACTGGCCCATGAAGGTTTGTCGTTGCCTAGTCACGCTCCTTCTCGAACGAACTCAGTTGAATATGATCCTTCCGTTCGTTCTGAGGTTGCTGTTCCTTTTCAAAGTCACACTCCTGGTGATCTCCAAGGTGGTAGCGCGCACGCAAGCATTCCACTTGCTCCTGAGGTCATCAGTGAACTTCAACAGGGTAACATGGTTGAATGGTGGTCATGCACTTCGTGTGCATATAAGATTTTTCACCATAAAGATTTGTCTACGGCTAGAGCTTATGAGGCCAAGAAAAGTCATCTTGTCAAGAAACATAATCAGTCATGGGCTCAGGCTGGGGCTAGCCGTCAGGACGTTGGCAAAACTCGGTCTGAGGACCAAAGAAAGGCTGCTGTCAAGATCTCTTTGGAAATGCAAAAGTTGCCAGCGTGAATTCCAATGGGGTCACGTTCCACATATATAGTAGTTGCCCTAAGCTCTCTGGATTGCTTTAATTCTTGAGACTTTAATTTTCAGTGCTTTAACTCTCTAGGCTTTAATTCTCATTGCGTTAATTCTCGGGACTTTTACTCTCAGTGCTTTAACTATAGTGACTTTAATTTTCAGTGCTTTAACTATCGTGACTTTAACTCTCAGCGCCTTTTCAAGATCGTGACTTTAACTCGCAGTGCTTTGACGATCGCGACTTTAACTCTCAGTGCTTTTACTTTTGTGACTCCAGCTGTCGTTGCTGACTATTGTGAATGTTCGTAACAGTGAATTTTCTTTGAAACTGCCTTTGATTATCGCCGCCATCATCATCGTCATCATCATCATCATCATCATCATCAGCAACAGCAGCAGCAGTAGCAGTCCTTGTAGCAGGATCGAAAAGCGCCAGAAAGAAGATGACAGAAAAAAACAGCGCAAAAAGGAGGAATATAGATACCAGGAGTAAAATCGCCAGAACAAACAGCAGCAGAGACAAGCGCCGAAAACAGGCCACCATTGACAACACACCAAACTTCCTGGTTGATTTTGTGTAGAGGAGCCAAGGTGATTTATCAGTCATCAATCATCAACCGTCAATCATCAAACATCGATCATCAATCATCAATCATCAACCATCAGCCATCAATCAGCAATCATCAATCATCATCACCGCCAATCATTCATCAATCAGCAACCACCAACCATCAATCACTAATCGCTGCTCTTCACTCATCAATCCCCAACCATCAAACATACAGTTTTAATTATTGGTCAGCCATCAACCATCAGTCGTCAATCATTAGTCATCTATCATCAAGAACATCATTAGTCATCAATCCTCCTCTTCCGCCGGCCTCGTCATCATCAATCATCAATAATCAATCTTCAATCATCAATCACCAATCGTTCACCATCAAGCATCAACCACCAATCATCAATGGTCAGCCATCATCATCTTGACCAGCGTAAGGATCATCGCCAACATGTATGTCACTTTTTGCCATGCGCCAAAACGTCATCTCAACATATCTCAACCTCTAGGCTACCTTTTCTGGAAATTCCCGCCGCGGCCTTGTGCGGTCCACATGTTAAACAGGATCAACGGAACTTTCGCTTGCTATTTTTTGGTGGATGCCAAGGTTGGTCTCTATGGGAATTTTCAACGTAATTCTTGGTGTTTACGTTGAGATTACCATGAAGGCGAGAGTTCAGCCGGTGGCACGTTCAAATTTGATACAGTTTTGCTGCTGTAACTTTCACCATGGCGTGATTATCGTGTAACGTATGTGTGTGAGGGGGCATATGTGTATTTGCGTTTGTGTTTGAGGTGTGTAAAGTTGGAACATGCCTTAAAAAGATCCAAGACACAGATACATTTCAAAGCGTAAATTCGCAGAACTGGTCAAAGCGGGACGTTGGTACCTGACGCTGTCAAAGAGGTTGGTGACAACATGCGACAACAGAGACTCTGCCGACTGGTATTCTCTTTGAAAGCCGAGAGTTAGGTTGGGCTCGCGCCAGGCAGCAAAAGAGAATGAACTTCACACTTCTGAGCAGCATGCCCGTGAATCCGTTCGCATAGCTCGAGTAACTCGCGAGTTGCTCAAGAAGTTTGCTGCTGCTTACAGTGCGTTCCAGGCATCTGGGTCAAACCAGGGTGCAGACTCCAGACATCTCCAGACAGGATTCGTTTTCTGTGTAACGTGTCACCATTGCCCGCCTTGAGAGAATTCCTGCGCCTCAAGGAGTTTGATGACAATGTCGCTCATGCTGCTTCCATCGCCAGTGCGGCGGTGGACAAACGGGTCTCGCACGACCCGGGTCTCTTTACCGATGATGAACTCTCCGAAAACTGGATGCACATAGGACATGATTCGTGTGTGAGACATGAAAAGGGACAGGGGTTTTGAAATATGATGCTTCCATACGCAAATCCAAGAAACCAGTTCCTCACCCCACGTTGTTTCAGAATCTTGTTGGTAGAGGGGCCTGACATAGCTCCATTCAAGTCAGAGCTGCAATCCAAGGACGATATTGCCATCACAAAGGAGATTTTCTTACTTGTGGTTCAAGACCGCCAAGTACAGGCACGCAAAGGTTCCCACTTGACCAGCCAGCTCAATATCGTAAATGCATGTACAGATATATATTGATGTAAATGTATTGGTACCCCAAATTTTATCGGTATTGATTTCGCGACCTTCCATCCCTTTGCGGAGGGCATTCTAGCTTCTTTCAAATGAGCAAGAGCGAAGCAGTGCCGCGCCAATTGCTTTGTGATTCTCCAACAATTTCGCCCTATTATCAGGCCATTCCATGTTTTGAGCCAGATTTTTCCCACAAATCACACGATACCCAAACAATTGTGAGGGTGCAAACCAAACAGCTGATTCAAGCATTCGAGCAGGTGCTGTTCTCATATTTAATCCGAACAGCATCGAGCTACATATCCAGGCCCTGATGAACGAGTTGGACCTGCCTGCAGATCGAGCGAACTTGCTCCCTGACAAAGAGAGACCGGGTCAGAAATGATTTGGTACTAGAACGGAAGTACAATTGAGCCATTGTCAATTCTCGAAGCTTTGGTACACAATGTTTTCAATTTGCAGCAAATTGTTAAAGCGATTACAGCAATTCAGTAATGCAGAACACCAATGTGAAACTCTTAGATTCTGTTCCATGATTCAGTTTTAAAAACATTTAGCTGGTGCAAACGTTTCGCTTCAGGTTCGATGCCATTGACGCAGATGGCAGCGGAACGCTCCAAGTTGCTGAACTCGTCCAAGGTCTTTTGAAGATCCGCGGGGAGGCGGGAGTTTAGCCGCACTTTTTTCAATCAAACCCTGTCGATCCTCCTTTGAAACTGTTTCGATGCAATTTTTGAGTTCTCTTTTTCGAACTGAGAGAATGATGCAACTGCCCACGTGAATCCACATGATGCAATTGCGCAGCTTGTTTTTTCGTGGCGCTGAGAGGTGGGCAAAAGCGATGCCGTGGCCTCACTCTTGGTTTCGAAATCAATTCAAACGATGATCCGAGAGATGAAGGTGGGAGGAGACCTTGCGCATCCTTGCGCCATTTTTCCCGATTCAAATTGGTTCGACATGACAGACGTGGGCCATGTCAAATGCACTTGGGCCAGGCGTGATCTCCATTAATTTCCCGTTTTATATTTTTTGTGTTCACGTAATGCCCTTGAAAAGATGCATTTTTCCAAGGGCACTTGATTCCTCGATGTGAATTTTGGAGGCGGAGCTGATGCAAAGCATTGCGCAATTTCGAGAGGCACGAGAGTCCACGTTGAGGGTTGGCAGAGAAAACTTCTGGGAGTCCAGCAGTGATTTCAGAGTGGGTGGCAGTGTTTGCACCTTTTTGGCTTCGCAAATTCGATCTTCAACATGTACATTCACACTAAAAAGTACTAGGCATGCAATTCATTTACTTTACACATTTAAACATGCATATGTGTTGCAAATTTGAAAAAATGATATAATCGAGTGACATGGATATACATCATTCTAAAATTGAAATTGCATGAGAGATTCAAACTTACCAGTGAAAAATTGCATCCAGCCCGTGCTGGTGTTCAGCGACATGTAAACAACCCTATCATGCAGAAATATCATGCAGATTCTCATATCATTCACGTACGTGATGCTCTATGTATCTCTTTGTTCCAAAGGAACACACTCATGAAAATGAATGAAATTATTTGAACTGAGTTTTACAAAGATTGAACCTACACAGATTTGGATCGCATCTCGACTCATCAGCACTTCGAGGATGTGCGTTTGGAACGAGACGAGTCCTCAACGCAAACATCCAGGCATGGAGATGCCAGCCTTTCAACATTTCTACAAAGATTCAATGCTTAAAGAGGCTACAAGCATTGGCCTAAATACTCGCAATGAATTGTAATGCAACTGGGAGATGTGTAGGACTGATTTCTTTGGACAGCCGTTTCTTCACGTGTTTCCCATTTGCAAAAACTGGTGTGGTCAGAGAAGCCCCTGCTGAGCGCTTCCCGTGTTGAGACGGTTTGATGTTTCCGCGGTTTCGTAAACGCAACGATGATAACGGTGCATCCTCGATCTGAATGACATTGATCATTACTTGCAGGCCGTGGCTCAGCCCACCGAGAACCCCAAAACTCGAAGATGTGAATTCCTTGAATTCCTTGAATTCCTTGAATTCCTTCAGTCCAATTGTGCAAAGAGTAAAGTCTCTTGGTTGCAGCCAGCATTATAGGCTGACCCCGGGGCGCAAACCATTGCAAAGATTGCAGGCAAATTAGAGAAGCAGTGTGTTCTTTAGCGACATCAGACATCATCAGACATGAAGTTGCGCGCTGGCGATTGGACACTCTTCGCAAAGTGGTGCTCGAAGGAGGAACAAGAATAGCATTGTCTAGTGTGTTTCCAAAAGATTCAGAGATCATCAGAGATCCTAATGTTCCACTGTTTCTGAAAAGCTGCGCCCAGGCAAACGAGTCTGTCGACGCCTCTTGATTTTAACGAGCGAGCGAATGCTGGATGCGAACCAAGGGTTGATCTGAGTGCATGATGAATCAAGGATTTCAGGAGGACATCTCAAAGAGTCATGTCATGTCGTGTGGAAGATATCCAGAAGTTTTCCTCGCAGCTTAAAATACAGACTCCACCAGGCTACCAATGACCAGGTGGTGGTGCGGTCTGGTGCAGGTTTTTTTCGGCGACACAAAGGAGTCTCAAGCCATGTCAAGCTGTGCCGAGGTTGCGTGCGACCATGAAACCAGAGATTTCGGAGGCAGTGGATGACATGCCACTGATTTCGCCATAGGCGCTGGGTGCTTCAGCAGATATTGTGGACGTATGTGGACGTGCTTCCGAAGTACTTGGTCTCGACAGGATTTTGATGCAGCTGAGTGATGATCTTACAGAATACTGCAGGGAACATTACCCACAAGACACATGCATTGTTGTGTCCCTGCAGAAAATGCTGCGAGATGCCAAAGATGGTCATGCAGGTAGAGAATCAATGAAGATCATAGAAGACACACATACATTGATTTGATATGATTTGAGCAATTTTGAGCACATGTATTCAAAACACACATCATATTCAAGATATTTCAAGATTGTATTTACCCTACTCGTACCTGTGCAAAGAATTCTGCTTTGGTATGTTGGAATCTCTGCAGTCGCATCGACCTCCTGCACTGGAGATATGTACTGTGGGCGTGCGCCAGGTGTTCCTTCCGGAAGCTACGTCCTCTGCTCATGATTCCATTTTTCGGCGACAAAGGTCATGGTGGCCCATGGTGGCTTAGTCCTGTCGCCTTTTTCCATTTGGCTCAGGAGTAGTTCGTGGATGGACTGGCAAAATAAGTTGTGGAACTGCGCACAAGTAGTCCTTGTTGACATTTTGAAAGATAGCTTTCCAACCATTGAAATCCCCATCTGTGGGTGTTGACCATCACAAGAATCCCTCAATCCCAGCTACTCCCAGCTATCTCTTGAAATCCCTTTAATACTTTAAAGGCCACTTTGGTGTTGAAAGCACCACGCAGGGATGGTCAAGACTTTGACGAGCAGTGCATTGTTTTCTGGAGCTCGTCGCAACAAAATTGACCATTTCTTGACTTTTTTGGCCTCTTACAGCTGGAATGGCACATGTCGGTACCACGTGGATCCACTTGGTGCGGATGCTATTTCAGCACGATTGAGCAGTGGTCAGGCTTCCCGGAGAAGCCGGTTTCATACTTTGCAGCACTTTCTTAGACAATACAATAAGTGTATCATATAAGTGTAAAAATTGCACTTTGATGCGTTACGGAGTATGTAATCGAAGGAGGTTCGAAGTCAAACTTCCGACTCATGGAAAGGTTCACCAGATAGCCCCTCAGAAGAGATGTCAGAGAAGAGATGTCAAAAGAGATGTGCACATGCAACTGGTAGGAATCGAACGACGTGCCATGTTTTCAATTAGTGTCGCGCTCGGGGATGTTCGAAAGGTAGACTCGGTAAAGCGGCGGGTGCGGAGATCTGTGGTGAAAGCCTGGAGCAAGAATTGCATGTCGCTCTGGCCAGAAGCACGTTTGCATGTCAAAAAATGTCATGCTTGGACCGCTTTTGGAAGTTATGATTAGCAAGAAATGTTTTTCTGATAATCCAATAGCGACAGGCAGAGATCAACAGAATTCGAAAGCAAGATAGATAGAGATCAAGATAGATATACGTTCATACATCTATATTATATATATGAATGATTCATGAATGTAAAGATAACTAGGCAGATAGGTAGATAGATTGGGACAGAAAGACAGACAGACAAACAGACAGACAGCCAGCCAGACAGACACATGGATACATACATACATACATCACATCACATCACATCACATCACATCACAGTACAGTACATTACATTACATTACATTACATTACATTACATACATACATACATTACATACATACATTACATTCATACACTACACTACACTACACTACATTACATTACATTACATACATTACATACATTACATACATACATTACATACATTACATACATTACATACATACATTACATTACATTGCATTACATTGCATTACATTATATCACATTACATTACATTACATTACATTACACTACATTACACTACACTACACTACATTACATTACATTACACTACATTACACTACACTACACTACACTACACTACATTACATTACATTACATACATTACATACATTACATACATACATTACATACATTACATACATTACATGCATACATTACATTACATTACATTACATTACATTACATTACATTACAATACAATACAATACAATACAATACAATACAATACAATACATACATACATACATACATACATTACATAAATACATATACATTACATTACATTACATTACATTACATTACATTACATTACATTACATTACATTACATTACATACATTACATACATTACATACATTACATACATACATTACATACATTACATACATTACATACATTACATACATACATTACATTACATTACATTACATTACATAACATTGCATGACATTACATTGCATTACATTACATACATTACATACAGCACATACATTACATACATACATACATACATACATACATACATACATACATACATACATACATACAGACAGACAGACAGACAGACAGACAGACATACATACATAAATACATACATAAATACATACATACGTACGTACATACATGCATACATACATACATACATACATACTTACATTACATTACATTGCATTACATTACATTACATTACATAACATTACATGACATTACATTGCATTACATTACATTACATTACATACATTGCATACATTACATACATACATTACATACATTACATACATTACATACATTACATTACATTACATTGCATTACATTGCATTACATTATATTACATTACATTGCATTGCCTTACAATCCATTACATTACATACATTACATACATACATTACTTTTTTTTCTTTACATACATACATACATACATACATAGATTACATTACATTACATTACATTACATCACCTCACATCACATTACATTACATCACATCACATTACATTACATTACATACATTACATACATTACATACATTACATACATTACATTACATTACATTACATTACATTACATTACATTACATTACATTACATTACATTACATTACATTACATACATTACATACATTACATACTTACATTACATTGCATTACATTACATTACATTACATTACATAACATTACATGACATTACATAACATTACATTACATACATTACATACAGCACATACATTACATACATACATTACATACATTACATACTTACATTACATTGCATTACATTACATTACATTACGTTACGTTACATTACATTACATTACATACATTACATACTTACATTACATTGCATTACATTACATTACATTACGTTACGTTACATTACATTACATTACATACATTACATACTTACATTACATTGCATTACATTACATTACATTACGTTACGTTACATTACATTACATTACATACATACATACATACGCACATACATACATACATACAGACAGACAGACAGACAGACATACATACATACATAAATACATACGTACATAAATACATACATACGTACGTACATACATGCATGCATACATACATTCATACTTACATTACATTACATTGCATTACATTACATTACATTACATTACACTACACTACACTACGCTAAACTACACTACATTACATTACATTACATACATTGCATACATTACATACATACATTACATACATTACATACATACATACATACCATACCATACCATACCGTACCATACCATACCATACCATACCATACATTACATTACACTAGATTACATTACATTACATTACATAACATTACATGACATTACATTGCATTACATTACATACATTACATACAGCACATACATTACATACATACATACATACATACATACATACATACATACATACATACATACATACATACATACATACATACATACATACATACATACATACATACATACATACATTACATACATTACATACATACATACATACCATACCATACCATACCGTACCATACCATACCATACCATACCATACATTACATTACACTAGATTACATTACATTACATTACATAACATTACATGACATTACATTGCATTACATTACATACATTACATACAGCACATACATTACATACATACATACATACATACATACATACATACATACATACATACATACATACACACATACATACATACATACATACATACATACATACATA
Source organism: Symbiodinium kawagutii (assembly GCA_009767595.1). NCBI lineage: Eukaryota > Dinophyceae > Suessiales > Symbiodiniaceae > Symbiodinium > Symbiodinium kawagutii. Next base: position 125,735 of record VSDK01006058.1, read on the forward strand.
CATACATACATACATACATACTTACATTACGTGACGTTACGTTACGTTAAGTTACGTTACATTCTTTTACTTACATACCTACATACATGCATACATTACATTACATTACATTACATTACAGTACAGTACAGTACAGTACAGTACAGTCCATTACATACATTACATACATTACACACACTACATACACTAATTACAGTACTTACATTACATACATAACATAACATAACATAACATTACATTACATTACATCACATCATATTACATTACATGACATTCCATACATACATTACATACATACATACATACATACATACATACATACATACATACATACATACATACATACATACATACATACATACATACATACATACATACATACACTTATTCGAACCTTTATATGTAACTATACATATATTGTTGTTTTTTGGAGAGAGATGTATTTTTATACTCACATATTTGGGTATAGATAGATGGAGAAACAGTTGGTATAGGTAAACACATCGAGAGATAGATCGGTAGTGAAATCAAATAGATAAATAGACATGCAGACAGATACGAACAGACAAATTACAGCCATCCATTCATCGCATACAGCCTCCCTCTCCTACAGGTTTCTTCCTTTTTTTTGGAATTTCCGCCACCGCCGAAGGAATGGTACTATTGGCACAGACTTTTCAAATGAGCTTCCTAAATCATAAACAACCCATTACAGGCTTAAAAGATTCCTCTGAATTGTAGATCTTATTAAGAGATTATAAACGAAAATGGTTTGTATTTGTTCTTGCTCGTGGGCGACGCTGATGTTCAGCTTCGCAGACGAAGCCTCGGCCCTGCTTGATCAGACCAAAATCCTACCCGCATTTTTGCTGCAGGATAGGTTCTCGATGGTTCTCGCATTTTGCATTTTTTGTTTTAGGATATGCCAAGAGAGGTGAAGGGTCCTAAGGCAGACCTTTCAAACTGTTTAAACTCTCCTGAGGTTTGCTCTAGATGGCCTATGTCATGAAAATGGCAGTGCAAACCAAACCTCTGTGGTCTTTTTCTGCTGAACTCTTTAAAAGAGAAATGACGACGCAGCTTCCTTGGAGAAGAAACAGAGCTCCCCGAGGCGAAGTAATGCATCATGTCATGAGCATCATGAGGTGGTTTGGTCCGGGATTGTCAATTTGCATGGCATCCCCCAAATTCGCTTGAGTGATCGAGCGAATAGCCATTGAAACATTTGAGTGTCAAATCCAGTTGAAGTATAATTCATGTTTTTCTTACAACATTCCAGCAGGCCGTGGCTCTTGATGTCTTTCGTTTGTCAAAGAAAACCGGGTAAGACGTGTGAGTCACAACCTACGTAGCAGACTGTATTGGTCGAAAACCAACCCCTCTTCGACGTCCTCTTCTTCAAAAGTTCAACACTCCTCGCTTCAAAAGTCCGTTTGCAATCTTTCTGATGTGTGCTCCAGCTGTTTGGAGAAATGACCCGTAAAGTCAAGAATGTGGGAGTGCTGCCTTTCTGGACGATTTTTGAGTTGTGTTGGGCAATTTCATACTTTTATTTGTGAGGTTGGCATTTGCTGGCATTGAACCGTTTTTGTTTTTGAATCTTGTTTCAGATAAGGACTACTTTGAGATGTGGGTCTGCCAAGCGTTGATGTCGAGGATGCCACTCTTGTTCATGGATGTTTGTGTAGCGAATTTTCTCAAGCGTGCGGCGTTGGAACCGCGCCGCTATGTTCGCTGCTATGTTCGCAGCAGGAAAGCTCAGTGCAAAGACTGGCTGTTTGGTATTCTTGAAGCAATGAAATTGCATGCCAATGCGACCTTTGCTGTTGGTATTTCTTGGACTAGAACATGTGATGAAACGTGTCTGCGCAACCATAAGCCTTTCAACTTGAAAGGTGAGTTGGACGCGCGCGTATTCGCATACACTAATGATTGATGACTTCATGGATTAAGCTTGCAATGCAGGGGACTCAAAACAAAGGCAGGCTTAGTGTTTGGTGTGCTGCTTGCTGCTTGCAAGGTTTGTGAATGGCTCTGGGTCATCATAGTCCGCATGTGGCTCAGTGAGGAACCGTCATGCAGAGAAGAACAACAAGCAAGCTACAACTAGTGGGATTCAGGGACACAGCGTGATCTCTAGATGGTTCGCAAATTTTCCAAAATGATCTAAATGCCATAGTGATTTCATGTTGTGAGATGCTTTTGGGTCATTGTGAGGGGATTCAGGGGTAGTTGCTGATCAAAAAGGCACATGCGACTCATGGAGCGGCCGTCACAGCTACGCTCAAGTTGTGCTGTGTGTTGTTTCTAGTTGTGCTGTAACATTGTTGTTGTTGTTTCTTGCCGCAGCCTGGCAGAGGTTTCTGTAGCGGCCATGTGCAGCCAGAGCCAGAGGCGCTCCTTGTTTTTTGGGTGCAGTTTAGGTTATCGGAGATTGGGTTCCGCTGCTACTATGTTGCCCACCGCTGGGAACCCTTGGAATTACAGTTGCTGGCAGAATCAGCCAGCCAGCCAACCTGTGTGCGACTTGCGAGTGCGCCGCTTACTTTGTCTTTGTTTGTCATCGGCAGGGACCATCTTGATGGTGATGAGTGATATGACAAGGGTTGGTTTGTTTAGTGTGACTTCAGTTGTGAAATATGCTGTGTTGGCATGAGTCAAGTCGGGCCAAGTCTTGGAAGAGGTAACGTACGAATCGACTCATTCTGGTGTCGTTGTTAAGAATTTTCTGGCCAAATAATGTCGCAAGTTGGTGCTGCGTGCGCCTGGAGGTAGAAGTCGAGGCTGGGTCAAACTGTTTGTTTCTCGCTTTGACGCAAACATTGTCAGGACTGAACGTCGCAATGTCATAAAACTTCACATGCCAATAGGTCGCTGTTTTGATTGCCGAGACCTCCTCTTCTCATGCCGCCCAGGCGGGCTTTAGATCCATGAGTGTCATGAGGAGTACCTTTTATTAATTAAGGTAATGTTGCGGCGAGAATTTGGAATAGGGTATTGCGAGTTGTTCCGGTAGGCCTTTCTTCTTCCGTCAGACACGTCCCACACTCAGCATCCACATTGCGCGCGCTTTCACTCAAGTTCCATGTTTTGCCGCAAAACCCGCGCATTGACAGGAGCTTGGAAGAAATCTCGCTGGATGATGATGCTCATTCTCCCCAGGGCCAGGTTGGCGTCTTGCGTTTAATGCATGGCTCAGTTATGTTGACAGTTGACTGGAGGTGCCTCGCGAACCCACGCCAAAGCACCCCACTGGCGAGGCGCGAAGGGCAACAAAACCTGCAAGCGTCCTTTATGTCTCCAGTTGTTGTGGCTGTTCCCCCGTGGCAAATACCCGTTCCTTCGCAGGAGGCGGCGCTGCCCAGGGTGAGGCGCTGCCCAGGGTGATTGATTGGCAATGACCCTTAGTGTCAAACCTTTGCGTAGCTCGGCCAAGTCCGGTTGATTCGTGGCAGATTGCTGGAAAAATTGAGTTGAGGGACACGGGTTGACGCACAATGGTAGATGAGGCCATGGTTCGAAACGGGGTTCGTTCTAGGAGGATGGCAGTCCAAATGCAGTTTCTCTGACGCACGGTCATGGCCAGCATCAGATATTCTTGTTTTGACTTCTTTTCCTGGCTCAAGGTGACTGCAAGACGCTTGTTGTTTTGACGCACGGGCATGAACAGGGACAACCGCAGGAAGTTTGAACGTTCACAAATCCGCGTTTTGATTCAAAGTCTGTCAGCAGGGCTTGGCAACACAACCCGCACGATTAGCTCATGACATGTTTCAGCGGATGTTTCTCCAGATGGTGGGCGGCGTCAGGCATGGCGCCATTTGAGTCCGGGCGTATCATTTTACTGGCATGACTGGTTCAGGTGGACCCGCGCAGGCGAAACCCGAAAATCCTCAGCTCGCAACCCAGGACTTTCATTCGGGGAACTTTGCAAATCGGATTGCTTACAGCGCGGCAGCGCTTGAACCAGCCACTTCATTTCTTTCATCGATTTTTGTGTTTTGGTACTGGGTTTGACCGCAGGCCGGAAAGTTCACGGTCAACTTGCGCTTCTTGAGTTTCAGGTCAGTCGCCCGCATTGTGACCATCTTTCGTAGCTTGGTGGAGGACAGAACATTTTCCAAATTTCTTGCAGTGTCAATTCGGACATGCGAACCTTGTGGGGTCTAGTTTGGCCAACTCATATTCTAGTTTTCTTCCATCTGTGGCCGCCGCCAAACCTCATTGATCATTAGGAAGACCGGCCATTATGATCAATTGAAATATTTTGGTCGCCCACCCATGGGTTTTCCCCAGGCTCTCAGAGAGCCTACAGCATCACCATTGTTTCGACATGCCAAAGCCCTCCACGTCACCACCTTTTCGCCCTTAGTGGCCTGGATGTGGACCGGCTTGGCACCACGAACCAAACACAAAGACCCCGTGCTGCAAGAAAGGCAGCCGGATCACCATTCAAATTTTAGTGTATGCCTCGCATGCGCACTTCAAGAGTTCGTGGTGAGGGCATTTTTTCAATGATATCAAAAATCGTTGTTGGGGCCGGTTTTCCCAAGTTTGGGTGCCGGGGAAGGGGGGTTGGAAAGGAAAAAATGGGTTCTGAGTTTTGTTTTGGTTTTGTCAGGTGAAGTGAGAGCGCCCTTTTTTTCTGGATGAAACACTTGTGGGACACCAAGAATCAAACCTAAGAATAACATTGTCATAGGTAACGTCCATAGCCCGCTGGTAAAAGACAGTCCTTAGCCAGCCGTCATCATGGTTGACCACAAGGAATTTTTAGCTCAGTAGTGGGCAGCGTTTGAAACAAGAACAGTCGAGGGTCCATGGCCGAGAGAGAACAAGATTGGGAAAGTGACATGGGGCCAATCCTACCCGAAAAAATGGGTTTTAAAAAAACGTTATACTTAGGGCGTGCAGAACTCGGCCCAATGCGTGTCGATTCATTGAGACTTAGAAAACCTGTGATGTTGGTGTGTCGTCAAGGTGTTGGATTGTTGAGCGGCAGGAGAAGGATGACTACGACTACCAGTATCAGCTCTTGTGCCAGAAGGAACCGAAACCTATCGAGAAGGAGCCCTTCAGAACATGTTGCGGTTTCTATGCAACGTGCATTTTGTGCGCATGGCTGCCAAATGCTTGTTTTTGGGTTTGTGAAAAATGCAACTGATCCCGAACTGGTTTGGTTTGTTTATTTCTATTGTGGCAGGAGCCGTTGAAGTTGCGACCTCAAGTAAATCTGGCAGAGATCTAGGCTGATTTGGCATCCATCATTTTTAAGTTTCAAAGTTGAGCACATGCGACAAGCAGCTTCTGAGATGCGTGGGTTCTCCATCTCTTTCTGTGAGCGAGGAAGGTGAAGAACATTTTGGAGGTGATGATTCGTTTGAGAAAGGCCTTGAAGATGTCCTTTCTGCTTGCAGAATCTTGCAGACACTGTTCAGAAGCAAACAGCGATATGATGCTGTTGTGTTATTCCATCTCCGTTGCAAGGCCAGCAATGGTATAGAGGTTGAGTCGCAACATCCTGTCCAAGCCTCAATTTTTGATCTCGTATGATCTTTCTTTCGAAGCGAAGTTTGAAAATCTTGGCGCAACCTTGAGACGCTTAGTTGATTTGCGAGGCGATGGGAGATGCATTGCAGATGACACCCAGGCGCCAGTAGTGATTGGATTTGGTATGTGGGTGAAACTAGATCTCTGGTGGCAGGATGGCCATGGACATGGATGACATTGTGAGAGATGCGAAGGTGGGTGTTTTTGCGATTGAAGCTGAAGGTGACACCAGCCAGACCATGGGGTAACATGATGTTTACATACTTTGAAATTGGCACAGCAAATGGGATTGCCGGCAAGCAGGAATCTCATGAAGGACACTTGGAAAAGCCGGTTCCGAGGCTGGGAGAGCTGTTTGGTTGTCAACTTGGAAAGGCCGTCAAGACACTCAGCGTAGGTTGTCACTGGCTTCAACCTGTGCAGATCTGGAGGAGGCAAGCTGTGGCAGTTTCAAGCTAGCCTAGCGGGGAACTTCCAGCAGGCTGAAATTTGTGAGGACAAGGGGTCCAACTTCAATCTTTCGGATGTGCTCCACCACTTGGATCCCTACACCGAGTGTCTTGCCTGAGAACTTGCGTTTTGCCTGACATGTTCGTGTTCCTTTCGCGATTCTTCCCCTGCATCTTCATCTTGCTTCCGCGTCCTAGGCCAGTTCTCGCGACATCAGGGATATTGACTTTCCTCGCAGAACCTTGCTTGCAAGATTCTCGCAAGTCAAGTCTGGGTTTTGCGTTGTGCACGTTGTCCAGGTGTGCATGGTTCTTTGCTCGAGGTTTCCGACTTCGCTCGCTTTCAAACAACTTGCCAAGACCTCTCAAACAAGAAGGCGCATCGGTGCACTGCTTTGGGGTCGCATGTTGGTGACAAACAGTTGCCTGTTGTTGTCACCGCCTAATTCGTAGGGTTGGATCAGCCTCCCATGAGCCTCTATTAATTTGTAAATCTATGTAAATATGATAATGTGAGGAAGTAAATAGTAGCAACTCTAGCTAATTACCTTTGAATCATCCATGGATGGCTGATGACCCCGCATTCGCACATTGGCATGAACGCAGTTGCAGTGATCTGAGCTACGACTTTCGTAACCCCAGCCCTTGGTGTGAACCCTCCTAGAGCCGGCTCTGGCTCCGACTTGAACAGGGCCTGCTTCAGCATTGTGAACGGCTGATGAATCTTCGCAGGTGGCGGGTCCTGAGAGCCTTTGGTCCTTCGCTTGTTATTTCATTTGTCCCTATAGAGAGACCATGTGAAATATAATGTCTGCTAGAGTTGGACATGTTTTGACGTCTTGGGTGATTCTTGTGGGGCAATCGCGCTTCAGATTTGTTTGCTGACATGCCTGCGCAGGGATGACGTGCTGCTGGGCAGAGCGGAACTGTTTGCGATGGAAATTCGTGGTTGTAGCAAGGAGGAGAGACTTCAATATCGAAACGACCATCCCCGAATCGAAGGCCGGTCATGCCAATCACATGAGCGTCGCCTCCAGCCTCTAAATATGTCCAATTATTTTTTTTGAAACAAATGCCGTCAGCGGTCTTAGAGGATTTTTGCTTACGGGAATTTCTGCTCACCTAACCTGGTAGGTTTCAAATGCATTGCTACTGGGATTCACCATTGGTTCAAAGCTGATGCGCAATCAGTGCTGCGGGCTGCAAAGTGCTTGAGGGCATTTTGCTTCAGGGCCAACCAGCCTTTTCATGCTCGCTGCACACTCTGGCCTCCAATGACCCATGCTTTTCGGTCCTCTTGCAAAGCTCTGCGTCACTTGTTTGCCAAAGATGTGCTTCAGATCTTGCAGAGTGGTGCTTGTGAAGACCGCCTTCATGCTTGTCTGTGTCTGCAAGAGGTCACGTCTCCAAGCAAACTTGGAAGATTCGACAATGCCATTGTGAAGCAATTGGCAACGGTGGCGGGAAAACTGAGCTCAGTTCATCGTGAAGCCCGAGAAGAAGCAATTGCAGCTCTGTTACACTTGCTGCCAGCAGACGCATTGAGAAGATATCCATACCTTCTGCCCTTCTTTCAACGTCTGCAGCAGAACGCTGATAGAACTCGCGCCAAAATTACGGAGTTGATTGACAAACTGGAAAATGAAATCATGACCGTCAGCATTTGATCGTGGAGCACGTCGGAAGAATGCGCGCAGCCGCACTGCAGTGAAGAGTTCGCTATGATGGAGGGGAAGAAATAGTCGAACTTCAGGAGGATTCAAATGGATCGAAGGTGTGAAACGGCCTGGCACTTCGTCAACTGCTCTGAAGCTTCCAGCATGTTGGCAACGTCGTTTGTGGATTTCATCATGGGACAGAGCTTCTCTCCCCGTGGTGTTGAACCATGTGGCCATGTGATGGCGGAGATACAAAAAGGCTGGTGCTCGCCGGCTCAGCAAGTTGGTGCTGTCAGTTGAAAGTGACTTTGATCTCGGATGGTTTCAAAATGTTTCAACATGTTTCAAGCGTGCGTGAGATTTCTTGATTCTCGTGGTCGCTCTTGTCCCTCTTATCGCTTTTAATATTTCACGGGATTCGACTAGTTGCTTCAGCCGTATTGCTTCTGATGGATCAACAAACTTTGCATTTGGTTTCATATCAAACTAGAATTAGAACATTTACCTTTTGATCTCATACAAACCATCGGCTGGACACAAACACAAAGGACACAGAGAAGGAGGATAAATGGTCGCTGGAACGAACAACTGGTTGAAGAGCAGACAACATGATCGAGGGCAGCCACAGCAGTCCCAACAAACAAGACGACAAACTCAACAAACCTGCCCCATTCGCTTCCTGCATTTTCCGAGAATGTGAATCAAATTTGCATTGACCTCCATGCTTCTGCAAAGTGACTCGCTCATTACCAGGCCTGAAGAAAACATTGCAGGCAGCAGTTGTTGAAACAACGTTTCAACCATACCAATTTGTGTGTCAAGATGCTGCATCAGAGCGCCAAGAAAAAATACACTTAATTACTCAACTGATGGGTAAATAGCAGAGAAAGATAGAGAAAGTACATTCACTTGTTTGATGAGTTCGTTTCAGGAATGGAGAGACGTCAAAATGTGCACTCTTTACATGTTGATCATGTTGCTGCCTCTTTGTGTGTTGGAATTGGATTGCAATGACTGGAGCAACGATTTTCCAATGTTCAACTTGTGAGATTCATAGCATGAATTTCCATGGAACACGTTTGTACAGCGACAGCCATTTGGTTGTAGCGGCTGGGGGGGGGGGGGCCGGCCGCGGACCCCCCCCAGCGACAGCCATTTGGTTGTAGCGGCTGGGGTCGGGCGCGCCGCCGTAGCACCCGCCGCGTGATGGAACAGGACCGCTCAGACCACCAGCCAAACGTCAAACACGTGTGGTATCCTGTGGTTGGAAAGTGAAGCGATTGGGAACGAATTCGACTATCCTAAGGTCTTGAATGTGCGGAAGCTTTTTCACTAGTTTTCAGTGAATTGGTGTGGCTTCCTCTCGGAATCGGGCTATTGAATGACCCTTCAAAAGATGCGTTCACAATGCCCGCATTGTTGGTTGTTGATGAGATGCTTTGAGCTGTTTGAATATTATTTCACTTAGAAAGAAGTTGTTTGAACATTGTTTAACATGGTTTAAGACATTAAATTCTTGATTTTCTTGAATTGAAAACAATGTGTTTTTAATGTTATCATCTATTCAGTCTATTCTTTATTGTTTGTTTATTTCCTCACTTTTGATCTCCAGGAAGTCTTGGAGAAAGTTCTGGACGCTTCGTGGTGTGTTTTCAAACAACAGGTGATCCAGCTGCTCGAACTGGCGATCCTGGTTGGACGGCGTTCTCGGGATTTGGACCAACACATTTTTCATTTGCATGACGCTTGGGGTCCTAAGAACGCGCCTTCATGGACTAAGACAAAATGAGATTATATGAGATTCAAAGAATTGGCACATCGGGATTTGGAATCAGAAAGAATCAGTTCTTCAATCAACGAAATGATCAACTTCACGTGAAGGGAGAAATCGGTCCAGCTGAAAGACATGCATTGGAGTCCGCTGGGACATTCACACAATTTTCTTAATCACAAACTGGGAGGCCAAGATTTGCGCGAAAAAAAAAGGGACAATTCTTTTCGGATTCGACGACTCCAAACTTATGAACGCGTGAAATGGGAGAGTTCGGTGAGTGCGAAAGTTTCGCAGACTCTGTTTCTTTAGCAACTGCCATTGCTTAATGTGATCAAAGGTCAGAAGGATAGAGTGTCTTTGAATTTAAAGACAGGTTTGTTGATACATAGATGTATAGATATGTATAGTGTGTGTATAATACTCTATATATCCAATGATATCAGCCAAAAGCACCTGCCGTGATGTTCTTCTGTGGCTTCTGAACTCAGGGAATTCTTCAGATGCATTGAACTTTTGAGGTGCCAGGTATATTCCAACCGGTCGAAGACTAGCCTGAAAAAAGTATGTTCTAACAGTTCCAATGATTTCCGGATGCCAAAGTCTTCTCCAATTCTCAGGTCTTCTTTTTCAAGCCACTCACCATGAAGAAAAGACAACAATTGACTAAGAACCCGATTCTGCGAGAGATGTACCGTTTCCTTTAGCATCCATTGATGTCCAATTGTTCCTGTCCACCGCTGTCCTTTCAACTTGCCCAAGTTGCTAATGACATGAATGAGCTCATATGACCTCCGACCCGCCCCGGTTGAAGCAAAGAGCAAACAACTTCCGGGCCGAGTGAAAGCGGCAAAGGCAGAACAGCGTGCATAACTATAGTGACCAGGCAATCAAGTCCTGAAAGTTAAACATTTTGTTGTTGACGAGTTCTGCGATGCGTGTAATATTTTTGGCGATATCAGGCGTTCCATCGGGTCCTCATTTAGTATTTGATAGGCAGTTTATTGGCGAGCGAAACAGAGGTCTCCAGACAATCTGTTGGCATGCTAGCTGCTAATGTTGTGTGACGTGGTAGTGGAGACTAGGGATCAAACGGGCACTTTTGCTCAAGCAGGCTGTAACAGTTGGTGGGACATCGCCATTCAGAAGGTGGCATATTATGCACGTTCGAATTTCATGGGTTACACTAATCAAGATAGTTCAATCATTGGCATGTGGTGAGTTGTGGGTGCTCTGAAGGCCAAACTCTTGCCAGAAGATAAGATTGCTCCGAGAACCTATGCTTCACATGCAATATTGGGCGAACGCAAGGGGATGGATAAACAAGTTGCGGGACACACAATGCTGTTGCACTGCAACGTTGCCTGTGCGCCTTGACAGCGGTACTTGCGATCTGAGGTCCATCCAAGCAGTTTCTACTTTGCCAATTGATGCGAAGGACGGTTCTCGCAATGCTTCAGGGTCCCAGAGATCTCATGAATTTCATGTTCAGAGAGAAGAACAGAAAGCAGTTGTGAAGTTCTTTCGAGTCTTTGGAACAATTTGTGAAGTTCTTTCGAGTACATCGAGGAGTCTGTCTCGGAATGTGGAACGGGCACCAACCTGTCGCAAATGTGGAGCCGCGGTGTGCCTCGGCCAACGTTTCGAAATGAATACACCATCTCTTTGATCCCAGGCAAAGCAGTACAAGTACTTTCCAAAGAAGCACTTCACTTTGTTTACTTTATTAGATTTATTTGATCATCAACCGTCAAGTCTTCAGCTCACACTGGGCATTCGAGGTCTCCCCAGATATTTACATCCTGGACTCTGCGGCACCTTCAGAGATTCGGGAGGATCCAATGATGGCGAGAATCTCATCTGCGTCACAAGGCTCGGATCGACAGAGTCTCGAGTTGCTGATCCGCTGCTGGAGACTGTTGAAGATGATGTTGATATGACGGCAGTGATTTTCTCAGTTGCCATCTTGCGACTCTGTTATTTCAGAATCTGTCTACAATTGGTTCTAGAACTTATTGCCATTTGTGGCCACAAAGTTCTTAACCGCAGCATTTCTATGGGGCTGAACCCAACAGCGCACAGTTCAGCGGTTGGAAAGTTTTCTTTGAAATCGAAATAAGACTTTTGTCCTGTCAGTAGCCCTTGCCTTTGTACTATGGTTCAACATTTTCAAACCTAGGCAGATTCCTCTTGCATCAGTTCGGTCTCATGGTGAAGCCTAATGTTGCTGAATTTAGTTGCACTGCTCAATGACTTTCCAGTTTTTTGGGATACGCCATCAAGGGATTGAATTATTGATATTATTGACTCAAGAGATCACTTTTCCAGGTTCTTGAGTGAAACTCTTGGTAGCATCAAGCACTTGAAAATATTGCAAGACTTTCTTTTTTAAACTTCTCCAGTGCCTTGTTCATCCTATGCCTTCTTGCCTGGTTGATCCCTTCTATAGCCTGGTTTATCCTACTTATTGTTAAGGTCATCCTGATGTTATGGTAAGCTTATCCAAATTACTTCCTTCTATAACGTTCTATAACTTCTACAGATTCTACATAATTCTTACATCTTCTTACATCTTCTTGCCTTGTCAACCTCAAGCTGTCCCGAAGAGCTCCTGTTGATGGCTGAGCCGATTATCGCTTGGATCGCTGGTGCCTCACTGCAGCTGTCTTCCCTTGAGCTTCAACTTCCGCAACTCACTTCACACATCTTCTACACAGTTCTACGCATTACACTTCTCTTAAGTCGAACTTTTGGAAACGTCAATCCTTAACTTCTGTGCTCAAGCACCGAGAGGGGAAGCTCTTGCTCAGTAGCTATGAGTGTCCAAGACCTGAACATGACCTTGCAACGAAGTGCAACGAAGTGTTCCTGTGAGTTTGCACCGCTTCACATCGGTTCACAGCATCACCCGGAGACTGTCTTCCTTTTTTCCCCACCAGTAGTGTTTCACCGTGCTGTTTTTCATGGTGCCGTTGAAGAAATTCTCACAAAGCTATCAGTCCAAATGTGCCTTTGGGGAGCGCACCAGCGTTTTGCAAAGGGTGTCAAATTTTTAAAAAAGATTTCAAAGGAGATTGCAGAAGAGAGTCACTCAGATTTTCTCACCCTTCTTCTTGGGGATTCTTGGAGCTTTGCACCGGTTAGAAGAGAGTCCCGACTGTGACCCATTTGTTTTCTTGAAATATAGTTCAGTTAAAACAAATGTTGATTTTGTATAAACATGTGGAAAGACGTTTAAACATGGTCAAACATGGTTAAAACATACACTGCAAAGACAACTTGCTTCTTGGAGAAAGGAAACTCCACAACTTGCTTCTTGCTTTAACTGTCGAGGCTCTGCTCAGATTACATCCCGTGAGCAAGCGCCCTATTTGCACTCCCGGCTTGAGAACACAGGTGCAAGCTGCGAGCGCCGACTTTCCGATTGAAAACAACACTGAAGATTGAAACACAAATAAAGAAACATATTGAATATTGTTGAGTTTCAATCAATTATCACAATGATATTGATGGTGCTTCCAAAGCTTCAATTTCATAAATGCTTTTGATAAATTGTGATGAATGATAGGGCTTTAGAATGCTTTCGATGCGTCACCGTGTGGCTTTCTCGAAGCTTCATTCAGCTAGTTCTCGCGGTGAACCGTGGAAATTGGTGCTCTCTGAACTTTGACAAACTATGTTTTTTTTCACAAACTTCAAAAAACACACACACACTGACTGACTAACTATATAACTAAATCTAATCCTTAAATCACTTTGTCACTTTGACCCACTTTGAATCCATGATTTGCTGCACGCAGACCCCACAGCATCTCATTGGACGAGGCAAAGACAACGCGAGAGCCATCCGTCGTCGCTTACGCCTACGATTGGGTGCACTCTCAGCAGCCAAGTGCGTCTCAGGGACCGCCGTTGAGTCAAAACTGGTTGAAGCAAAGCATCAGGGAATCAACGATTGTGGGACAGTTTTTCTTTGACTCAAATCTCAATTCTAGTGGTGTTTGTGAGCTGTTGGTTCGGTGTTTGCTCTCAAACTGTTCGCGTCCTTTGGAACTGTTCTCTCTTCTTCACATCGTTGCGCGGGCGGTTTCAGCGGGGAGCCGACCCGAATGATCTTTCAAAACCTGACACTCGTCCCTATTCAGCTGGGCCTCAAATCAAGAGTCAAAATGAAAAGAATTGCATAGCATGCTACGAGAGCATTTTATGGCCTTTGTTCTGGGAGACTTTCAGTGTGGTTTTGTAGTGGAGAAAAGAATCGGAGATGATTTGTGTGTGCCTTGTGGCTCTCTTGGTATGTGACGGGCAGTTTCTTTTTCTTTTCTTTTTTGTGTACTTGTTTTCTTTGTACTTTCTTGATTTATTTTTTTGGAAAATAGATGTCTCTGTTTTTCTTTAAGAATTTCTATATTTTTTCGTTTTCTTTCTACATTGGTTATGTCTTGTTTTTTTGGTTTCAAAATTTCTCCAGGAGATCTCTGCATGAAGCGGTCTCAGCCTTGGGCCTGACACGCTACAGCCTGCAGGTGCCACTGTGCAGTTCCGATGTGAGAAAGGTAGGGAAGCTGTGTGCTGCGTGCTGCCTGCTGCGCCAGGAAGTGAGCTCTTTGGTGGATCACCTCGCGGGTTTCATCAATTTACGTTTCGAGAAGAAGGACGTGAAGGAATGGAATGATTGGACTGATGCCCCGGTCTCCTGTCAACGCGGTGTCAACATCACAATGTTTCGAATGTTTCACTTTCTCGAAGTACGCTATCCTTCACTTCAACTGTTCTCCGGAGCGCGAACTCGTACCATCGTAACAAATAATTTTCTGACCTACATGTTTGGATATTTGATGGTATCATATTTAATGAATTTTAATGATATGTGTTTGTTCAAAAATGATTTGCACCTTTGACAGCGATAGAAACTTCGCCTGTGAATTTCTTGTGACCGAGGGTCAACCAGTTTGGGAGTGGCCTCGGTGCCTTGGCCATGGTTAACATGTCAGCCATGACATGTCAATGACACGTCAATGACATGTCAATACATTTCAAGAACGAAATAACCTGAAAGAATCTGAAAGAATCTGAAAGAATGTGTAGAAGAATCCGAGATTGTAAAGGCAGACTGTAAGGCAGACTGTAAGAATCTGTAAGACTTGAAGAGAGGCAGATGCAGCCATGAAAGGCTGAGAAGTGCAGACTGTAAGACATGAGGAGAGGCAGAGGAGCAGAGGAATGAGGAGAGAAATCTGAGGCTCAGGGAATCTCACAACATGACTTCGGCCAGTTGGATGGAGATGGAAAGCCCAAGAAAGCTCATTGGAAACGTTGTCCCGGTTCAAGCCTTGATGGAGATTCTGCTCGCGGAAGATGGCGATGCGCACCGAAGGACCGGTGGCGGATCATGGATTGGCTGCGCCCTGTGCAGAGCAAGATATGTAAAGCGAGGCCAACAGCCAGCATGGCTCAGCAAGGCTATGGAAGCAAATGATAATCCGAGCACCAGAGGCTGTGGTCATGGCTTGTGATTAGGTTATTGCATGATTTCCAGCATACAACCATGTGGAGCTTGTGTGCTGTGAATATGTTCAATTGATTGCACAAATCATCGCTGATTGGACTTCACAAGATGTGGTGTTTCCTTGGCCGGTGAGGATTTTTGGTCAGTCTTTGCCCGCTTTCCGAGCAATTAGAGAGGTTTTGCTCGCCGGTGACACCAATCGTCAGGGCCTTTGCTGTTGCACTGTGAGCAAACCCAAAGATGCATTGTGCTGTTTCTCCAAAGATGAACAACTGGAGCATCCAAAAGTGAAACGGGAGCGTCTTTCTGAGTTTTTCTCTTGGAGCTTTTCTCATGCTGGATCTACTGTAGCCCCAACATGGACATGGTAGTGTTGACATGGGGGTGTCGTTCACAGCTTTTAGCTCCTGGAAATGTATGACGATATCCCACATGCGACGTGAAGAAAGCTGACAAATCAGCAACCAGCGAATTCCAAAGAGGAAGGAGAGGAGGAGAAGAGAAGGAGGATAAGGAGTACAGAGCAGGAGGAGAAAAGAAGCATGCTACCTTGCAGCTTGTGCTGCAGTTCTTTGCTAGATGTTTCTGACCCAGATATGTTTGTTGCACAATGCGGGAATTGCATATCATTGAAGAGTCTACTTCGCCTTTTTGAAGGGATGGTCGGTGTCCATGGATTGAGAGATTGAATGAGATTGATACCTGTAGCATCCTGAAGCAATGCAGATGCAATGCACATCTGATGTATATCCACATATGTAATCCACATTGCTGCTTCATCCTGTATTCACATGCTGCCCTAAGTATCGATGCATCCACGGTGTCGACCCTGGGCAAACCTGACAGGTTTGGTTGCCGAGCTAACTTTTGTCAGGCAGGGGCAATGTGGGGAACGTGCAACTGGGGGAACTGAATTCTGCAATGCTGGCTGTTCTGAATTTGATATATCATCTACATATTTTTGAGACAACAAATTTGATGCAAGAAAAAACAACTTCTTTTTTTGCACATTTCACTTGTGATTTACCATGCTTTGCCAGCCTTTGGCCTTCTCAATGCCTGACTCGATCATGTTCTCCGTGTGAAATTCATGAAACTTACTCAGTTGCCTGAAAGTCATTTCTGAATGTAATCACGCAACTGCAATTCATTCTTCAATTCTTACCTCGTTACTATAATTCATACTATTTCATACTTGAATTGACTTCTTGAATTGTCTTACTTATAGGATCTTATAGAATTGTCTTATTATACTTATATATAGGATCTGATAGGATCTTATGATCCTTATATTATATTGACAGGATCTTCTCATAGGATCTTACAGTCTTCCTTCGTTCTGCACAGTGCCTCGGTGAAGTTCTCCGGGACTGGCAGGCTGAATGACCTTGCGGCTCCGCCAGATCCAACGCCGCTGGGACAGGAGAAACAAAACGGAAGAACTTCGAAACAAAGAAATTATTATATTATATTATAAGATTATATAAGATTTATATGATTCATAAATGTCTATTGACTATTCATTATAGATTATAATGGAAACTCTTATTAAGAGAAGAAACAAATAAGAGAATAAAACACAATTAGTAATAGACATA
Source organism: Symbiodinium kawagutii (assembly GCA_009767595.1). Classification (NCBI taxonomy): domain Eukaryota; class Dinophyceae; order Suessiales; family Symbiodiniaceae; genus Symbiodinium; species Symbiodinium kawagutii. The sequence continues at coordinate 142,270 of VSDK01006058.1, forward strand.
AGAAGGGAAGGAAATATGAAGACATAAGAAACTGTAGAAACTTGACAAAAAGGGGAGACAGAGAAAAAGATAGGAATATATTATCATTTGTCACCTTTCGGAATGTAGAGAGAACATTTGGAAAGGTAAGAAAAAGTAGATGAAAACGCCGGCTGCACAACAGTTCGACATGCAGAAATTCTGAAAGGTTCACAAGTGGCAAAACATGTCACGAGCGATTCAAAGTGCAGTCTTCGCAGTGTAGCCAGCAATACATCTCGAAACGCAATTCATTGTGTTTCGCACCTGCAAATGAGTCGTTGTGCCCAAGCCTTCTAACAGTCCAAAAATGTCCAAAGAGATGTTAGAAATCAATGTCAGAAGTCATTATGAAGTCATCTATCTTCCAGACAAGTTGCGTTTGTCCCTGTTCGCTTGTGCAAGGCCCCCGCTACTCTTTGTTGAGGGGATGATTACTTGGGTAATCATTGCGAATGCTGTGATGAGGCTCAACTGCAGAAAGCTGGCGGTTGCTACAAATTGCGAAATTTCGGACGTTTTGTTCCAATGTGTTTCCTCAACGCTGTTTCCTTTGGTTTTTTCTACATTTGTTCTTCTGTTTGTTCTCCTCTCTGAGGATGAGGATGTGTTCCATGTTTTTTCATTTATTGGCTCCAATGTTTGTTCCAATGTTTGTTCCTTTCTGAGGATGGGAATGCAAATGGACCCTCGATATTCGGATTGGACCGGGTGGTTCTGGTGCGAGTTGGCTTTCACCAGCTTATTGCTCCTTGAAGTTGGGCTGCGAATGACGATTCTGGGCTGCGGTAAATTTTGGTATGGCCCGCAGGCAGGCCTGCACTGACAGCAGCATGCTACAGCGATCACATCTGATCTATTGTGAACTCAGCTATCATCACCTCCTGAACTCATTGGAACTCTATTTTTAGACATTAGATGTTCTTGTTCTCGCACCAAAGCATGGCTTTGATCCGAATTGCCTAGTCCCGACATGCCAACTCCAGCACTTACTTGATTCGTCTGAACTCAATAAGAACAGCGGACTCACAGTTTCAATCGAAAGCCGTTGATCAGCTTTGGATTGTTTGCAGGTCTATTGGAATCTTTTTGACATATTTCTGCTTGCTTGCGCGTTGACTGATATTATCAAAGAGGTGCCACGTTCTGAGAAATTTGAAAGAGTTGCTGACTATATAGAAGGAAATTGGTGTTTTCTGATGATGCAGAAACCAAATGAAGCCAACGTTTCGCAAGCTTTCTGTTCGTTTGGTGCTTCGGCAAAAGTGCTAGAAACGAAGGGAGAATGTTAGAATATGTTAGAATTACATGGAATGATCTTAGGAATAATTTTAGATTTGTTTAGAGATTGGGAAGTGCTTACAATAGAGAACGAAAGGTGTTTACAGTAGAGATTGAGAAAGATTTCAATGAAGATTTCAATGAAGCTTTCAATTTTTACAGTCGAATTTCTTAATGTAACAGATTTTCCCATCGACGAAGTGCCGTGCGTTGCTTCAGATCGTTGCCAGCGCGTCAACGGCTCTTGCGGGCTCTTCGCTCTTGCGCCTCTGTCGGCTCGTGCGTTTGGTGCGAATCGTGAAGGCAAGGCTGCAGTCTGAGAACTTCAAACTCTTTGAATCACTTTACTCACAAACTCTAGAAAGGAAGCAAATAATCGAATATATATATATATATATATTCATATTTATATTTGAACAAATCCGTGGAAAAAAGTATCTTTGAAGAAAGAGATCAAGATATCTTCTAGAGAGAAGCAGTGTTCAGACGCACTCTTAGGCCTTCCGCTTTAAGTTCCTCGGCGAGCTGCGACTGATGGTGTCTCGATGGCGCTGTGAGCCGGATTTTTTGCAAAAATCAGCAGCTTTGGCAGCTTCAGCAGTCTCAGGCATCTGACACTTGAAAGACCAGATTCAGCCGTTTCGGCCCTTCCCTGTTGATTCAGTGTTGATTCAGCGTTTCTTTTCAGACTGCACATTGAATTGGTGCCGAGGTGAAAGGGCTCATTGCTGGGATCCGTACCCTTTCACTCGCCTTCACTTTGCTCTTTGTGGTTTTGTATGCCCCTTGTCGAACACCACAACTGTGAAAAACACAGCTCGTGTTCTGAATTCTTCACAACTCCAATGTGTCCACAGAAGATTTGGTTCACATTCTTTCACATCTATTGCCACATGTGTCGCATGGGCTTGTTTTTTTGCAAGTTTCTAATCTCCGCATCCTCATGCCGTTCGTGAGGTGATCTCGGGCTTTGCAACTTTATCCATTGGGAGAAGCCAGGAGGCTGAAGCATTGGGCATCTTGGCGATGTGAATCTCATTGGATCTCCTTTGGATCTCCTATCTTTCCACAGCTCCGATAGCTTCACAAACACCGATAGACCAATCCATCTGAATCCGAGTTGTGTTTGGTTGTGTTTGTACACTGGCTATTATGCAACACCTTTATGCAACATCATCCGCCCTTTCCCTTCAATCCAACAAAATAGGTTGATGTAGACTTGTGGCTCATTTTCTTCGACAATATATGTGCTGGTTCAATCTCCATCCATGGAAAACGTTTCTGTAACCATCAAACAACCTTGAACTGTTGGTGCACAACGGCAAATCACGTTTGGTTAAAAACTAGATGCTACAATCATCACATATTTGGTTGGAGCGTTCGCTGTTACAGTATTAGAGTTAGCGATAGATAGAATATAGAAGATGATGCAAAAGGAGACTGTCTCTGCATATCTCTCTCGGATCTACTCTTGAGTTTGGCTGTGCTTTACTGCACCCATCCAAATCTCAATCAAATTCAATAGAAATAGATCGTTCCAAGAGGTACACAATGAATTCACAAGGGGATGCAGCATGACGCATCTCTAAGAGATTCTGCGCGACGCTAACCTAACAAGTCAATGTGTGCCTTACATTTTTTCAGTGCTCGACCGGCAAAACAAATTCTGCACACAAATCAGGCCTGCAAGCTTTACAAAATTGAGTAGAAAGATTTGGAAAGGAATAATATATCAGCTCATAGTGGATACAGCATGCATTCTTTGAACGCTCCCGTGGACTCATAAGACATATAGCATGTGGAGACGACGAAGGTGTGTTGGTTTCCTGCCACCAGAAAAAGAGAAACCCTTCCGTCAATCAAGAAAACTTTGTATTTGTCGACATGTCTACACTTAACGCAAAATATATGTTCCTGTTCATTCATTCATGATCATGATATTCTGCATGGGTATGCTACAGTAATCGGGTCAGACGCAATGTTTTTTGAAACTATCTTTCAGACAAGGCAAAAGAAATCTACGTGCGGTTGGTCAAAGGGCCTGTGTGGGTCTGTTTGTCTTAACACGTCAAGACACCATGAATGACAGCAAGTCTTCACGACGTGAGTCATGTCGCAAAGATCAACTCTGAGGTCTGTCAGGCTACTTCCACACATTGCCTGATTCCATGTTCACAGCCTTCCGTTGCTTCACGGGTGAATGTGTGCCTTGGCGACAGGGCATCAGGATTGTCAGATTCTACGCTGCTCAGCGTTTTGTTGAGTGTGGCGAATGTTTTACATGTAATGTGCATCAAACGTTCCTGTGTGTCAATTTTTTGGAGACGGGCGCTGGTGAACATTTCGTTCCATACGTCCACCCCCTTGTTCCATACAACCGTTCCATACCCTGTTCCATCACGTTCCATAGATGTAAGGCTGCATGGTTTATCCAATGTTGAATTTACATTTCATCGAGCGGGTTTTGACACCTTTGCACACAAATCCAATAGTTTGTGGGTTGCCGTGCAGCACGTCACAAAATACTTCCATTCCCTCATCCATGCATTTCCCGATTGTTGCGAAAGACTCTTGTCAGCTTTGGAATTCCATCTTCAGCCTGGAAAGGGCTTTGATAAGTCCATATGGAAGTCGCGCAAAAGGTCCTTAACTTTCGAAGTTTAGTATTCGATGACCTTTCATGTCATGAACCCACGGTTCGCGAAAGTTGTTTTTTCGATGTCTTGAAAGAACATTTTTTCTGGCGAAAGTTCTCTGGCAAAAGTTAATCGTGCAACGTATTGTAAGAACAAATATCTTTCAGTACCAGTCCAAGCTCTTGAGCGATACTAGGTTCTCTTCTGGGAATTCAATCCAAGGCCACGCAAGCCCTCGTGGATTCCCAAGGTTTGGAAACGTGAAAGTTTCGCTAGGGTCGGGGCGAAAGCAAGGATAGCAAAGCGCGCCCTCCTATTAAGCGAAAACTGTTCTGGGAGATCCTCAGATGGACAGATGAGATGTGTGAAGAAAAGATGAGCTAAGACAGAAGCATTGCTAACTTGAAGTTTGATTGGCAGGCTAACATGTTGTTACCCATGGCTGACATACTCTCTTCTAGCCAGCATAACAAGACAAGATTATTTTGGGCGAAGAATGGCCATTCCAGGATCAAGGAATTTTGGTCAACACCTATGTTCACTCTTGAGGTCAAAGCCTTGAGCGAACAAGGCGAGTCTTTTCTGTAGCGCTTAGGGCAGGTTTGTTTGATGACCTTCAAGCCTCAGCCTTTGATGGCACGCAGTTCCCGAAAGCGTTGAGTGGCAAGCAATGTCGGGAATGGTTTGGGCTTGCGCCGCACCTTTTGTGCTGACACAAGTGTCATAACCCCCTCAGTCCAGACCCTTCAATCAAAACCGGGGGCTGGGGGTTTTGCCTATGCTAGAAAGATGAGGTTGGACGCACAGCGGTTTCGTGATCATTGAAAACCGTTGGAGCATGTAGGAGCTGTCGCTGCCATGAGTCCCCCTAGGTCAACGACAGCGGTCAGCCTCTGCATTCCTTACTTGCAAGCGAGTTTGGCCTGCCATTCATCGCCGGCTATGTCGCAAGTTATATGTTCATTACTATGGGCATATTCAACGTAATTTTGGCTGTATACGTGGACATCACAATGAAGGCAGAGAGAGCAGCGGGAGCGGCCGGGAACATGTGTAATACCAATAACCAAATTACTTTTGTTTTATTAAGGATGAAGTTAGGTCCAGTCAGGTGACACATGCGTGTCTTGCAGCCTGGTTTGCTGAGTCATTTTTGTTTCAAACATGCGCGTTGTGCATTGTAGGAAAACAATGTAAATCATAAGGGGCAATTTGCAAATTTGAAAACCATTGATTTAAAAACTTGCCGATGGTTGAAAATCGAACCACGCGCAAATGCAAACCAACGTGCTGCCATGTCTATTAAAATTTGACCTTATGGTAACGATGAACACAATTGCTTGGAGGGTGAGATAATAAAGTTCTTCGATGGGACATAATTGAGCCAGTTTATTGCAAATCTGAAGTACTATACAAGCCTGTGGAGAGTGATTGTCTAGAATTTTAACGATGGTGACGAAAACAATGTAGACAGATTTGGGTGAAATTTCAGACTTTCCTAAAGGAATGGAATATGGCACGTTGATGCATTGCGGGACTAAAAAATGTGAAGTTCCAAGGGGTGAGAATTTTGATGGAGAACAGGATAGGGGATCCAACTTTCAACAGTTTGCAAATTCCATTGGAGCCGTAGGATGCAGTCCCACCGCACTGCTAATTTCCTTTCGAATGAGGGTTGAAATGTTCAAATTTTGCAAATGAAACGTGAAAAAACATGTTGTTTTTTGTTGCAATGAAATTTGCAAAAGTCGGGAAGAAAACTGCATTCATTCTCCGTTTCAGGCAGCGAAAGAGAACGAAGCCTTGACGGCAGAGCAGCATTCACGTGAGTCCATTCGCATTGCCCGTGTGACACGGGAGTTGCTCAAGAAATTTGCAGCAGCCTATCGTATATTTCAGGAGCGCTGAAGAATTTAGGATGAATACGTCGAAGATGTGGTGATAATAGTGGGAAGACCACGCGAAGATTGAGACTGTGATGGAATTCTGATTGTTGACTAAAATAGAAATTGCAACATATTGTGAAACACGTCAAAGCATGCAGACACCTCAGAAACGGATCTGCAACAGTGACGCCATTGCGGTGCAATTAAGTGAAATGAATTCTTGCAGGACGACTCCACGCAGCCTTGCTTGGCCCGCTTGGACACCAGCATGTTCACGGACGACCAAATACAGGAAACTTGGATATGGAAACAACGCATGTTCGAAGTTGGATAGACGTTTGCGTCAAGGTGACATCCTCATAGATTTCATTTGCACTTCAGATTCAATTCACATACATCTCAAATATATTTCACATACAATGTCAGCTACTTTTCCGACATTTCGCAGTGTTTGCGCGGCGCCTCTCCTGAGAATGTTTGGGGTGCATGCCTTCAAGCACTGCAGCGTAGTTTCTGTCAGGAGAACATTGCTATTACGAAGGAACTTTTCCTGCTGGTCATCCAAGATCGAAGTGTTCAGGCTGAGAGTCCCACGTGAGAGAGATTCACCAGAGCCTAGGGAATCATATCAATGCACACGTGGATTTTATATTTTTTCTTGTCGTGGTTTGATTGCATAGAAACATTTGTTTACAATTGCAGATGCTGATGGACGACCTTGAACTGCCACGGGATCGGGCCAACTTGATGCTTGTCAGCATGTGAAAGCTGAGAAGCGAGAATCGTTCTTGGAAAAGGCTTCATGCAGACTCGCAGCTGTAAGAATTGCGACTTAAAGACACAAAATGTAGTGTATCTGGACGTTCTTCATTTTTCCCCTAACAGCTTGCCTGTTGGGGTTCTATTGCGCTTTCACGACTTGAAGCCAGTCGCGAGATGATTTTGGCGCCGCTCACTTTGCTCCCACTATGTCTCCCGCCGTGTCTTTGCTACGTCTCCCACTCCTCTGTGGGATCTTGTCACGACATGGATCTGCCCTCCAATTTCATTGCGGCCGCTCCAGCCAGAGCACGACGCCCCGACAGCTCCAGAGCCCATCCGGTCCTAGTGGGCAGCCTCTATGCCGATGCACATCTGATTTTTCAGCCGCCTCGTTTCCTCCAAGAGGAATTTCTTCCGTGCTCCTTCTGTGCAGCTCCGGAGTGCGCCATCCATGGTGATAACCATCATGTTGATACTTGTTTTTCCTATTTTCCTCTTGCCCAACACGGGTAGTTAAGATCATGTTACAACAGAACATGAAGGGACACCGGATCTGGCTTTGTTTCCCACTTTGTCTGCAACTATGTGTCCCTCCATGTCGCCGACTCCTCTGTGGGATCTTGTCACGGCATGGATCTAGTTTTGTCTCCCGCTTTGCCCCCGGCTCCTCTTTGAGATCTTCTCGCCATTTCTCGCCGCATGGATCTGGCTTTGTCTCCCACCATGTCACGGTATGGGTCTGGCTTTATTTTGTCTCTCAGTATTTGTCTCCCGCTCCTTTGTCGGATCTTGTTAGGTCATGACATTCATCTGGCTTTGTCTCCCGCTATCGTTCCCATTTTGTCTCCCGCTATGTTTTCCACTATGTTTGGCACTCCTCTGTCAGATCTTGCCACGGCATTGCCTCCCATGTTGTCTCCCACTTTGTTTCCCAGTATGCTTTCCAGGTTGCTTTTGTGGGATCGTATAAAGACATGGATGTGGCCAATATCGCGTTTTGTCTCCGGTGTGTTTCTTTCTTGGTGAGATCTTGTCACAATAGGAACTGATTTTTCTGCCGCAACATGGAGCGGGCGGCGCGCAAATGCTGACTAAATGCGGAGCCACTGCTTTTGATCGCTTCAAGCAATTGAGTTTTGCAAGTTGCTGGAATGCGGCTACAAAATGATTTCTTGGGCACCACACTTTGCGCTTGCCACTGCCATCTTTTCGATGATTCGCGTCGTCGCGGTTGTCGCGCCAGCTTGCGTGCTTCTGCTTTGATGTGCCGCGTGCAACGGTGCCGCTTGCAATCCTGTTCGAGGTTTGAGATCATAGATGCTGATGGATCTGGAACTCTCCAAGTTGTTGAACTTGTGCAAGGGCTTTTGAAGATTCGGGGCGAGGCCAGAGCAGCAGATCTGTTCATATTGTATCATATTTCCATGTTTTTTCTGATTTGCGCGCGCTTGCCAGGTGAGCAAGAGCGACACAGTGGCATCATATTTGGCTACGAAGTCCTTGCAAGACACGGTCAATGACTTGAAGGCGTTGGCCTTGCTTGTGCCTGACATAGTTGCGTGCTTTGGAACATGGTTAGGTTTGAAAGGACATGGTTCTAACTGGGCCACTCTACATTTTTGCTGCTTGCTATTCTAGCAATAGTACGGGACAAGAAGGCGGAGGAAGTTTCCAAACTAGAAAGCCTAGGACCAGAGAGGGTTGGCTGAGATGACGTCATAGCGTGCAATGGGGTATGATGATGGTGGTGATGATGATGGAGTTCGTTGGGATTGTGGAGGGTGGTGGGAGATGGTCATGATGATGATGATGATGATCATGGTGACGATGATGATGATGACGATGATGAGGATGATTGCGAGGGTGGTGAGCATGAGTGATGACGATTGCTTGCTTGATTGGTTGATTGATTGATTTGTTTGATTGATTGATTTGATTTGATTTGATTGCGATGTTGATTTTGATTTGATTTGATTTGTTCTGGTTTGATTTGATTTGGTTTGGGTTTTTGGTTGGTTGATTGTTTGATTGATTGATTGGTTGATTGATTGATTGGTTGACTGGTGGGCTGATTGATTGATTGATTGATTGATTGGTTGACTGGTTGATTGATTGGGATGACTGATTGATTGATTGATTGATTGATTGATTGATTGGTTGGTTGGTTGATTGATTGATTGATTGATTGATTGATTTGACTGGCGGATGGATTGCTTGATTGAGTGATTGATTGATTGAGCGATTGACTGATTGATTGATTGGTTGGTTGGTTGATTGATTGACTGATTGATTGATTGGTTGGTTGACTGGTTGATTGATTGGGATGACTGATTGATTGATTGATTGATTGATTGATTGATTGATTGATTGATTGATGGGTTGACTGGTTGATTGATCGATTGATTGGTTGGTTGACTGGTGGGCTGGTTGATTGATTGATGGGTTGACTGGTTGATTGTTTCGTTGATTTGTTTGATTGATTGACTGGTTGGTTGATTTGTTGATTTGTTTGATTGGTTGGCTGGTTGGCTGGTTATGGCTGGTTGATTGATTGGGTTGACTGATTGATCGTTTGATTGATTGATTGATTGATTGGTTGATTGATTTGACTGATGGGTTGATTGGTTCATTTTGATTTGCTCTCATTTTGACTTGCTATGATTTGATGTGATTTGCTTTGAGTTTGACTTGATATGATTTGATTTGATTGGGGTTTGATTTTGATTTGATTTGATTTCATTTGAGTTTGATTTGATTTCATTTTGATTTTGATTGTGGTTGTATTTGATTTGATTTGCTCTGCTTTGTGGTGATGTGGTTTGAATGGATTCTGATTTGATTCGATCCGATGTGATGCAATCTGATTTTATTTCTGATTCGATTTGGTTTCAATTTGTTTTGATTCGGTTCGATGCGATTCGATCTGGTTCGATTTGATTTGATTTGATTTGGTTTGATTTGGTTTCAATTTGATTCGATTCGATTCGATGCGATTCGATCTGGTTCGGTTTGATTTGGTTTGATTTTGATTTTGATTTTGATTTCGATTTCGATTTTGATTTTGATTTTGATTTTATTTGGTTTGATTTGATTTGGTTTGATTTGATTTGGTGATTTGATTTCGATTTGACTTGACTGAATTTGATTTGACTTGATATGTTTCGATTTGATTTGGTTCGAGATTTGATTTGATTCGATTTTTTTGATTGATTGAGTGGTTGAACGGATGATTGAGTGGTTGAACGATTGATTGATTGGTTGATTGATGGTTGATTGATTGAGTGAGGTGTCTTATTGATTGACTGATTGATTGTTTGATTGACCGATTGATTGTTTGATTGGTTGTTTGGTTCATTGATTGATTGATCGAGTGATTGATTGATTGATTGATTGATTGATTGATTGACTGGCCGGGTGATGGCCTGCAGGTTGACTGGTTGATAAGGCATGATGATGGAGGGTGCATGATGGATGATCCATGATTGTTGATTGACGAATGATAACTGCTGACTGATGACGTTTGACTGATGATTGATGATTGATGATGGCTGATGATGATGACGACGATGCTGATGATGACCATGATGAGGAGGATGACGATGATCATGATGACGGTGACGGTCGTGGTGTGTTTTTGTTTGCTGTTTCGGTTTTTCTGTTGTAACATCAAAGACGGCCGGTACAAACCAATGTGTTCAATTGTGTTTTTGGATTTGACTTGCACATGTGGTTTTCGGCACAGCAGCGTGCACTTTTTGCATCGCGACGACTTGAAGAGAGGCCCAGAACCGGCACTATTTTCGTCACAACGGCATTCCAAATTTGCAGGTATGAAGTCGCAAAAGTGGTTCGCAGCCGTCAATATTAACGATTGTTGTTTGCAACGGCCCTTCTCACCACAACTGCCTGCATTTTTACAAATTTCAATTTCTTGAAGTGGCGCAACGTCGGCTTGCAATTTGCACATGTGTTTTTTGCCAAAACTGCCAGTAACTTTTGTCTTGCCCCGGGTTTGCACGGGTGACCTCCAAACCTGCCGTTGTACCAAGCCTACTGTACCTTTTCCACCATCCCTGAGCAGATCAAGAACACACGGAGTTTCGCTCGTTTCACTCACGCACGTTTCTTCTTTTTTCAGCCTTGTTCTGAAAGATTGTTTTCTCCAATTTTCCATATGTCGGATGTCCGAATTCCAAATTTCCTAGCCATCAGCATGCCGTGCTGTGCTTATAATGTTTTCATCACAAGACAAATCCCATCACTTCTTGCGATGTCCCTGACGTGAAGTTATTTGCTTTGGCATGCAGTCTGAAACAGTGGAAACAGCACAGTTTTTGCATCGGTCAGGTAGACTTCAGCCGACAGTTTGCAGAGCTCCGATCAGAGTTGCAGCAGCGAAATCAGTAACACAGCAGCAACTGCATTTGCTTTGCAGCTGGTGCTAACGAACACAAAAACACTTCCATCCGTTCTGAAATTTGCGAACAGAGACAAAACAGAACAACTTTTGCCTCCAGCCTCGCAATTCTACAGGCCTCAAGTATAGCCTGAAGTCATTTGAAGTCAAGAAATATGTTGATTTGATGTTGTTGTACGATCATCCTGGAAGCCACCTTGTTTTGATCATTTTGATTACATTCTTCACAAGTTTGTCATTGCAGGATCTATCCCACCTCGTTTCGACAGGATAAATTTCCGTCGGCCAAGGGCAGAAATTGTGCAAATGTGTACAATTGGTGACTACCAGAAGTCTACGAGACGTGTACAGACAGTAGTACGGAGCATACTAGAAAGGTACACACAGAACAAGAAACATACCACAAACAACCAAGACTTCATATTAAAAGCATGCAAAACAAAACAACACATATATTAGAGGCATACAGACAGAACAAGAACACTACCTTCCTCCTAACTTGGCTTTCGATCACCCCCCTGTGCCTGAAGTGGTATTGGTTTGCAGCCGCTTTGCTGCGAGGTATTTGGAAAAGGCTACTGTGATGAGTGTAAAGAGTTGGGGCGATGGAGCTGTCAACAAGAGTCGAACAGCGAGTCGTAGTCCAAGCAATCTACTTGCAAACGAGCACCTTGGATGCCGTCACCTGATGAGAGAACGAGAGATCCATCCCTAACTGGAGAGAACGAACTTGATCACAACTCATTTTGGAATCCTTAAATCACATCCGACCGCTTTCCAGTGAAGATGAAGCTGTGCCAAATTCTACCGCCTTCATGAAGCTCTCTAGCTATTCAAAATCTGTAAAGGGCAGCGAGAACTCTGTATCTAGCATCTTCATATTTTTGTTCTTGGCTTTGAAGATGTTTCGAGATGTTTCACTGTTTTGAGGCGTACTTTGTCAGAAATATTGCCTGTCTATGGCGCGTCACTTGGCAGTTCCCACGTTTCACAGCACGCAGAAGACCCACAGCCTGAGCTGCGGCACCTCGGAAGGCCATTGACATCGCCACGCCAACTGGGAAGAGGAATACAGAGCATATGACTTAAGGAAAGCCTTAAGGAAAGCCTTAAGAAATGCCTTAAGGAATGCCCTCAGAAATGCCTTAAGGAATGCCTTAAAAAAGGAAGACTTTGAGGAAAACATAGCAAAGGAATACCAAGACAGGAAATGCCTTAAGGAAGCGCAACGGCGCTTGTAGATTTTGAGTCCCAGCATGGAGGGTTCACAATCTTGGGGTCCTAACCAAAGTCCCGAAAATATTGGTACCATGTGATTGTCACTCCACATTCACAGTCAAGCGTTTTGCAACTCAGAATACTGAGAATCGAGAATTGTCTTGCGTTCCAAGATTTGATCATCGGCAAGAGACGTGAATTGCCTCAGAACTGAATCAAGATGTAAAGAGAATAGAGAGAACAACAAATGAAGTATGCAAGATGATGCGTCAGACTTTGAGTCACAAAGGGAGTTGCTGAAGAAGGATCTCTGTCCCTCAGGTCACCAGATGTGGACCCATTGAGACTTTCTTCAGGGAAAGATCTGCGGCACGGGGACAGGCAGCCAAGTATTCAGCAATGTTTTGATACTGCAGTTTTGTTCCAAGATTTTATTTTCGGCGAGAGACGTGAATTGCCTCAGAACCGTATCAAGTTGTAAAATGAACAAAGAGAACAAGAAATGAAGTATGCAAGATGATGCGTCAGACTTTGAGTGCCAAAGAGAGTGCCAAAGGGAGTTGCTGAAGAAGGATCTCTGTCCCTCAGGTCACCAGATGTGGACCCATTGAGACTTTCTTCAGAGAAAGATCTAGGGCACGGCGACGGGCAGCCAAGTATTCAGCAGTGTTTTGGACGCAAAATTTGATATGACACTGCATATGGCACTGTATGTGGTGATGTGTAAGGTGTAAAACCTGTAGGTCCGTCAACCTGTGTACTGCAAGCGACAAGGTTGAGACCCACGGTGAAGCCAGAGGTTTCTGAGGATGTCGACATTGTTCCTCCACCCGTGTTTGCAGGCGCGCAGCAAGGGCACAGGGTCAGTTCTTCGGAGAAAATCGGAGAAACCTCTGATGTCTCACAGTTTCTCCTCAAGGTTTCTCCCCTCCATCTCGATCCCTAAGGTGTTGAAGGGTAAAGTGTGGCAACGGCAATGGCGCAGACCGGTGCAGTGTATCCCCGAAGCCAGTTGGATCCGAATGAAGAGTGGATGCTAAAGTGGATTCCTCCAAAAGTGTAAAAAGATCCATAAGAATCCTCTAAAACTCGGTTTCTCCCATGGATTCCTTGGAGATTCCTCGGGTTTAGAGGGCCTCGATTCAAGTCTGGGTTCGCTTGGTCGGCCATGCGAGGCCTCGTTCCAGTTTGCTTTCTTGGCGTAGCATCACTTTCAATTGCAGATATGGCGTTGTGAGCATCACTTCAGATATTTGTTGTCAAAATCACATAAAATCACTTTCAATCAATTGTGATTCTCGATTTCATGCAATTTAGTTTGGTCACTTGGAGGCAAATGCTGAGTTTGGAGCTCGAAGTTGAGACTGACACGGCAAATTGACGCATGCGTCTTGACACACTGGCAGTTCTTGCCGATGCTTTATGTTGAATTTTGCCAACGCTTTGTCGGCTGAGTGATGTAGTTGCAGACGTGCAAGACAACCCCTAAGCATGGAGAGAAGAAACTGGAGAAAACAATGCACCGTAAAATTGAATTGTCAGCAACTCTGCCGCAGAGGTTTCTGATGTTTTTTGGATTTCTTTGGATTCTGGGTTGAAGGGCGAAGCCATTCTTCCCCAGAGAAGCAATTTTTGAAAATTGGGACACAAAAACTTACAGGTTTCAAGCTCGTGAGCTGGAGTCCCGAGCGTTTGAAGGTGTTTCAAGTTTGAAGTTGGATTCTGCTGTCCGTTGATGTCCGTCTCCCGGAATCTTGAGGTGTCAATCAGTTCAGAGAGTAGCAAGTGATAGCGTTTATTTCTCCTGAATCAAGAAGCCCCAAGCACGTTACGCCAAAAATGTTTTTTTGATTTTTTGCTCGTGCGGGATCCTCAAATCAGCAAACTCCTCAAGCAGTCCCCACTCAGAAATTTGGATAAAATGGGGGCAGATGTAGTGAGGACTAAAATTCTGACATGTTTGTTGAGACATACCTGTACCGACATCGTTTTGATGTACTTAATTACAGACATACAGGATTTTCTGTTGTGTCATGTAGTGTAACATGGTGTAAGGAAGTGTATATAGCGTGGTGAGTTTCATAGTGAACCTTAGTGTAAGTAACGCAGTGTAACGCAGTTAATGCAGTGTAACGTAGTGCAAGGTAGTGTAATGTAATTGGTGTATATAAAGTGGTGTAGCGTAGTGACATGTCTAGTGGCTAGCTGGACTTCCGGACATGTGTCCTAATGCAAACATCTTGCAGATCATCGAAACTCGCACCTACACTCACAGGCCACTTGAGGACGAAACCAATTGGTGGATCTATATAAGTGTTGGACTATTTTAGACTCATATACACTGTGATCTGATGTTGTGCATCAATTGTGCATCATTATCCCGCAGGCAACCCCATAGCCAGTCAACTGCGTAGGTCCATGGATATGGATCTACAGATAAATTGACATTGGTCAACCAAACTTCGGGCCCAGGGCGGTTGATACGGTGGTTGAAACAAATCGTGATATAGTAACATGTAGTAACATATAGGAACATATATTCACTGGTTGAATCTAATTGGAACCAAACAAAGAATATGATTTAAAAAGATAATTAGATAAGATATCGCTCATCAATTCCATTACCATTGCTTGCCTTTAACCCGTCGATGAACCCTAGAAGGAGCTACGGACCCCACTATTCCCCACAGACCACGTTGATGGTTGCCATGCCTTGCACCTCCAAAATGTTTAAAGATGACCTTGTTCTACTCTGTGTGTGTGTGCGTTCCATTTGTCTTTTGTGAAGTGTTTTGGAAGTATGATGCGCACCGATGGACAGATTGACAGGTCCGCCCCTCTGACATACATGATTGTCCAGTGCAGCCCAGCGTAAGGTGGGCAACCCAATGTGTTTTTTTGCCGATGCTGAGAACATCAGTGTCGTCAGAGGTCTGCCTGGTCCCACTTGAGCACCAAGAAGGTACAAACACGGGGATCAAAAGGATTATTTGAGCCCACCTAAGCAGGTTCCAAAGGTTACTTTGGGGAACATTGGAACCTATGAGAACCTGCTTAGGTCTCAGCATCACAGCAGTCCCCTTTTCGGGAGCTTGAAAGCTTTGCTGAGGTGTTATATAATCCAGCCATTGACTCAGCTAAGTAAGGTTTTTGGTGCGCTGTGGAAGTGTGATGTATTTCGCAACAAGTGAGACTGGGGACAGCACCTGATCCTGCATAGATGCTCCCTCAAGCCGCTGTCGGAAACTTGACACGGATTGACACGGGACTGATCTGCGCCTCCGCAAAATGTGAAGCGCCTGATCCTTCTGATCCTTCTGATCCTTCAGATCCTCCTGATCCTGCTGATCCTTCTGATCCTTCTGATCCTTCTACTATACCATCTGAACATCCATCCCTGGACATCACTGGACGCGGATTGAAGCCTTTGCCACTGCATCATGTGAGCAACGTGTTTGACATGTACGAGGACAGTTGACCTGTGCAGGCACTCCCAATGCGTGAGTTGGACTGCGCGAGAAAAAACTTTTAAGATGTTTGAATATGTTTGAATGCCTTTGCAATGATATGTGTCAATCATTTTGAGAGCTGCAAGGGGATTGAGATGGATACCAGGCCTTCTATGGCCTTCTATGGCCTTCTGTTGTCAGTGAGGCATGATGTGTTTGAAAGTGTGCGAGCCATGGAGTGCCCTTTGGATTACGCGTTCGGCTCAGAATTGGTGCATCGCAATTTTGAGTTGACAGTGTGAACATGTTTGAACAGTCCCTTCAGAACAAATACCTTACCGTACCAACAATGTCGCACGTTGTTTTGTGTGACCAAAAATTCTCTGCAAATTAAGCAGAACAATTCATTGCCTCGCAGCGCTCTGCAGCGCTCAGTGCTTTTGCTTTGATCTTTCTGGACCGCGCTCACAAACGTGAGAAGCTTCGCGGCATGGCGAACTTGCTTCATCCAGACAGGCCTTTGGCCCCTTTAACCTCCGATATTGTGCAGTTCTTCGGCCAAAAATAAGACTGGAGCCAAATCATCATTTTCTGTGGATGAACTCGAAAAAAGATCCTGTTTGCATGGCTGAATCAACTAATCTCCAAGCCTTCAGCGAAAACCTGGAGCACAATGAGATTCTTGTGAGCCCAGCACCAAGGTTTTGTTGCCAGCTCTATTTTGCACAGGAAGGCGAATCTCCTCTGATCATTGACTCTTAGAAAGACTTAGATTGTGCTTTGTAAATCTTTGCACATCTTTGCACCTATTGTTAATGCATGTCAATGTTATTTTGTATGTCTCTGTGTATGTCTCTTTAATGCTCTATTCTTTGCTGTATTCTATTATATGTTTATTTTTTAAGTCTCTTTGTTCAAAAAAGCTGTCGCTGTCGCTTTGCCTCCGAGGATATTATGCGCCTAGGCTCCCTCAAAGGGCGTTGCAGCGATGCTTGGCAGAAACCGCAGCCTTCGAATTCGAGAGACGCTGACGTGTTATGTTTGACAGAGAGATGCAGAGAGATGCAGAGAGATGCAGAGAGCTTCTGTGATTTCTTAGGTGAAGTATCATACCGAAGATGCATCTGCGCTTTCGGGTCGAGAATTTGAAGCCTGTTCAGGCGGAGCTTGGACTGTTGGTGAGTGCAGGTCACCCGTAAGACCTCCAAGCGATGATGTTCACACTTGATCTCACTTTTCAGGTGAGGGTTTTTTTGGGTCTTCTCTTCGTTCTCTTTCCTTAGCCTTTTCTTTGCATTTTTTCAATTATCTTTCCTTATCTCCTCTCCTTCCCATCTCCTTCCATCTCTTCCAAAACAGGGCTACTGCCCTAGTGGCGCTGATCCCTTTTGTTTAAGGCTACGTACTAGTCTCCACCTTAGCTTTTCTATGCTTTGGTATGCTTTGGTCATGTTTGGTCTGAAAGAGAGGAGGTTTCATTGGGAGAAAAATGAGAATTCAAGTGTGAGACTCAAGTGGAAGACAACTGGAAATGCGCGAAAACTGTGGAACCTGAGAATTTGTTGGAATCACCATGACAACAGCTACTGTTCAAATGTATCCTTCTGTTGGTTGAAGTATATTTTACGCGGGTTTCATGTTGGATATTGATACATGTCTACGTACTACTACGTTGTTAAGAAAAGATGAGTAGGTGCATGAAGTTGTACGGGGTTAGAAATTTGCGGAAACCATACGAGGTTTGGAAATGCCCAGACTCCGGAAACTTTCCTCGCGATGCCCGCGGGCTTTTAGAAATTAAACCCAACAGTTTTTTCTGTGGTTCGAGGTTGCACAACTACGCAGCCATGTTTTACACGCTTTAATTCCTTGGTGTGTTTTTATCTGAGTAGGCTCTTCAATAGCGTTGCCCCAAAAAATGTTTGAAATCTCTAGGAAGATCTGATCTGTGACTGACACCAGGAGAGTTGATCTTTGAGCATGGAGAAGATGCGAAGGAAATCAGCATCGTGGAGAGCCCAGAACAAAGAAAGCAGCGAAGTGATGAGAATAATGAGAAAAGAAGGGAAAATGAGAGGGAAATGAGAGAAAGAAGGGAAAATGAGAGGGAAATGAGAGAAAGAAAGAATGAGGAATCAGAAAGCATAACAAAGGAGGGAACGCACAAGGGGACCAGGGAATACGAAGGAGACCAAAGGGACCAAAGCGATCAAAGGGATGTGGAATACGAAAAAGAAAGGCAAATGAGATATAATGAGATATAATGAGATCATTCAGAAGCGCGAAGAGATCTCGGACAGTCTCGGACCTAAGAGATGCAGCGAACACAACCCCTGTGTCGAAGCACAGCTCATTGACATATATTTGACATATATTTGACATATATTTGACACAATCATTGACATTTGTATTGACATCAAAATACGAAGAGAACTGAGAGCTGGAGCCAGGCAGGCTTCACGAAGGGGCGACGCTGTGTGAAGCGCTGATGTTTCCGCTTCAGGTCATCAACGATGATGACAATTGGTCACCGTCCACCGAATTTCGCGTTGTTTTGACCCATCCGCAGAATTGCAAGTGCAGACCTCAAGCTGTGCATCAACAAATAGCAAACTGAGATTGTATGTAAACCAATCGTTTTACACAACTTTAAACAAGAGTCTTCAATAGGAGTAGCCATTTTTTTGAATAGTAAGAGTCATGAATGAATTTGAGTAGTATTTTGTTGAATTCAGAATACTGGCGGCAGTCCTTGATTTTTCAGTAGTCCTTTGTTGGACGAGGTTGGGACAAGATCTGCAGCAGTGCAGAGTGAAGGCGCGGGACCCAAGTTTGCCTTTGCAGAAAGGTATAGAAAGGTTCCAAAGGAAAAGCAACGATGGAAAGGTATGGAAAGCATTGGAAAGCAATGATGGAATAGGATTCGATCAATGTGAGTGTAGATGATGGAATAGGATCGAATCCTTCGTCCCTCGCTTGTTTTACTGGCTCCTGGGATAATCTGGTGTGTTCTACAATGATACTAAAACCGACAAGGATTATTTATGATTATTTGATGATTTGTAAACTGATATCATGCATTGCTATACCCGTGTCATCAATGATGCACGGACACAAATTATCATTGCCCTCGGCTGAGATCATTGATGATGACGCCTTTCCGGGGAACAAACACCGGGAAGAGATTGAGCAGGGTGAAGACGCGATTTGGAACATCAGTGGCTTCTCCCTCTTCTTCGAGTTCTTCAGGTTGAACTTCATTAGAAACTTGGACATCTTGGACCGGAGTTTGAGTTTGGGATGTTGGCGCAAGCAGTGGTAGAGCATTTTTTTGCTACACAACATGACATCACATGACTTTCAATAAACATCTATATGTAACATGTAGTATGATTAATCAAACCTTTTATGCTTTTGAACACTGCATTAACAACTTGGCTGTTGCCGTTTCTGATGTATCACGGCATTTGATTGATGAATTCGGCTGACTTGGAGTGTAGCGGTATGGTTCTAGCTTCACTCACTACCCACAGGATAGTTGTGATCGCAAAGACAAAACAGTACTGCGCACCCTGTTTCTACTGGTACTTTAAGCTCAAGAAGATCACTTTGCGCCAAGGTGAAGGCATGGGATGGAGAACCATGTTGACACTTTGCTTTGACCAGTTGAAGATGCCTGACTGCATCGGGCTGCAGTGGTAAGGCCGCAGTCTCTGAAACTGCTACACGAAGCCTGGCTTAGGAACGGATATTTGATGCTCACTTTGGGCATGAAGACTTACCTCATCAACGTGCCTCGACCGGGAGTTTGATGTGGCAAATTGGGTGCGTTGGAGCCATGCCACAAGGATTTCCTGCAACTCTGCCACAGTTCCAGTGGGGATGAGGTTGTCTTAGATACCTCAGTGGGGGACGAGCGACTCATTCTGCCGAATCGACGGCTCTGTGTTGCTGGGCGGCATGAGATTGACTCAGCCTTTGCGCCTTCGAGCTTAACATTTCAGGTGCCAAGGTAACAGCGATGCAACAGTTCCTCCAAGGCCATTGTCATCGGCATTCTCTACATTTTGCCATTGTCGGTGCTGCACTTTTGGGACTACTACAAATTATCCCTAGATGTTCAAGGACGCACAAAGAAGCTCGAAGTGCACTGGAGCCTGTGGTATTGAGAAATGTGGACAAATCAGAAAAGATACGTCAAAACACATTGTCAACTATAGCAAATGTAGGGCCAGCAAAGGCTATCTTAATGCATTTCATATCATTTCATTGGTTTCGGATTATTCACAGGCCGCTCTGGACCTGCATCAACGTTCTGAGGATGTTTATTCAAACCACGCTCTTTCGGAAGTACCTCAACTACAGCGAAGCCTGGCATCGGTGACTAACAGATCGCACCTGCCCCAACTCCGAGTGTCACCATTCTTTCTTCAATTCACATGCCGCCTCAATGAGCCATGTGAGATAGACCCACATGCCACACATCAGGCCTCAATGAACCATGTGAGATAAGACCCACATGCCACACATCAGGCCTCAATGAACCATGGTGCTCCGTAAGTTGCAATTGACTTTTCGTTACTGGCCGATCCAACGACGGCACATTTTCAAACCTACAGTAAGAAGGTTTCATCATGTCAAGCAGCGTCACGCGTCCGTTGAGGAAAAGTCACGTCGGTCGATGACACCCGCTCAGATGAATCATGCAATCACGCAGGACGGGTCGTACTTGCCTGAATGAAACAGGCCACTTCAACACAGTGCTGGACTTGCCACCTTGGCTTTTGCTTTGCTTTCTAACATGTTTCATCCTTTTTCGGTCGAACATTTCACAAGAAAATAAGATAACATTTTCCCGCATTTGGTCAAAGCTTTGAGACATTTGATACTCGTGAGGCTCCTCGAATTCTGTGTCTGAGCCTGTCTCAATAATTCTTGACACATGAAAGTGTGACTGAACGGAGGCGTTTGTATCATTTTGTATCGTTACAATATGACATTCGTATATAGATATGCATATTTACATGTGTTGATATTCTATATATATATATATACACAGGTTTCAATCAAGTTATGTAGTACTTTCGGATGCCAAGATGATCTCCGATCGCAGCCTATCCCTCCCATGAAAGCATTACGCTGTGACTTGAGACAAATGGAGCTTTGCAGGAGAGCACAGATGTGGCAAGTGCTTACAGCGCTGTGTTTCCAAGTTGCAGTGTACATCAGTGTACCAATGAAATCGCTTCAGCTCCACTGAATCTGAAGATCTTTGAATATTCAGATACAGAGCATCATAGAACATGATCATTTGCATCCTTGGAAAATGTCAGACCTTGTGAGAAGAACAGAGCCGAAGTCTTAGAGTTTGAACAGAATCGAGATGAACTGAGGCTTGAGGTGATGCGCATGTCTGGCCGGATTGCGATTTGGCATCGCAATGGACAGAGGTTTTTGATGTCATCCAAGTTCTCCATTGCGGTTTTGATGGATGGTGTTTTAGATCTCTTGCCTTGAACTGAATGCTGATGCTGAGTATTGTTGAAATACTGAGTTGTATTCAGGTTTGGTCAGGTTTGTAGTTGTGCATTGTGCATACTGCATGCTGTACCACCCCTTACGCCAAGATGCTAAGGTGTTGATGGTAGCCTTCACGTTGTTTCAAGATCCAGCTTGCTGGTGGGTGGTCGCATTGATGCCGTCTTTGATGATTCTCTTTGGACTTTGTCGGGGCGATGCCATGTCGAAGGTCCTGCACTGCCACCGGTGATCCCATGATGGGTTTGGGCAGATTGTTGTGTCGATTTGGGATCCCCAGTCCGCAGAAGTCCATAGAAGTCCTGTTCTTTTGGCAATTGTTGCAAGGTCATGCAAGGTCCAAGAATTCTCTCTTGTTATTTCTTTCATGTTGTGTTAATCTGGGAGTATACTATGGTATACCTACCATGTCGTGCGGAGTTTATGATTGAGGAGAATCCAACCCGATACCCTTTTGCTCCCAACATGGCTTCCCTTCGACTCATGGCTTCCCGTCAGTTGAAGCAGTGCAGAACGGTGCATAAACACAAGAGATGATGAATGCCTTGAATGCCTTGAATGCCTTGAATGCATTGGATGCATTGCATGCAACTCCTTATGCTTCACTATGCTTCCCTATGCTTCACTCCATGAAGTCCTTCTTGGCACCTTGAAGGCTCTCTTTCCACTCTATTTCCACTCTGGTTCCACTCCTTCAACTTGCTTCACTCATCTTCACTCCTTGCTTCACTCCTTGCTTCACTCCTTGCTTCACTCCTTGCTTCCATTGTCTCAACTTGCGCAGGTGACACGTGTCTCAGGCACTGTGCGAGAGGCTGTAGTGGCTTTCGTCAGTGAATGTTGTGGGGGGTCCCAATGTCAAGATGGTTTCAACACGGTCAGCCAGCGGTTCTGGGACTCAAGCTTCGAAGATATTTGAAGATAGTGGTGACAATGAACTTTCTCAACCGGGAGTGATTCTCTTGTTCTTTTTGCACTTGATGTGCTTTGAGTCCAACAAAGAAGCAGGTAAGCGAGTTGAAGCAGTGCTCTTGATGTGTTGTTTTCTCCGAGGTGACAAATACAGTTTGATTGCTGAGTACAGCCGTCGCCCTGCCATGAGTGACATCTTTGAGAAGAAAGCTAACCTCGTCCCTTGCAGCAAGATGCATTCTGGGACAGCTCCGAGTGGATTGCAGCATTTGCATGGAATAATTCCGGCAGCTTGCAAAAATTTTAGATACGGTAGAGTACATTCTTCCATTTTTAAGTCCTAGGAAAAGCATGGAAAAGCAATCTGATTGATTTGGGAAGTTACTGTCATTTTGAAGTGATGATAAAATCAACAATGCGTTCAATAAGCAAGGGTCCTATTGGATTCGGATCCATGTGTTCGGGGGATAACAGTGCTTTGTTCATGGTGCTTAGCAACTGTCATTTCCATACAGGCTTAACACCCTTCAGGTCCACATAGTTTGCATGATCTTTTTCAGCATGCTGCTTCATGCATTTGCCTATTTGATCCTATTTGATGCTTTTGTTGTGCTTTTGTCTTCAGCATGCGATCATGTCCTCGGAGTCCTTGTTGATGTTTGTGTTTCTGCGGTTGGTCTTCGATGGTGAGGCCCGTTTGTCAGTGATTCCGGAGCAGCAAGTGGCACTGAACAACAACTACTTTCCGTCCCTCGGCATCCCCAGTCTAAGATGATGCAACGCGCAGAGAATTATCACCTCACTTTGTTCTCCGAGATGTTCCAGAACTTCTTTGGTTTGTTTTGTGGCAAAATGCTTCTCAGTAGTGTGGTTTCCTGGTTTTGATATGTTTTGATCAAGTGGTCATGCACGTGAGTAAGTGGTAAGGTCATTGGTTGCAAGCCCATGAGACAGGTCGACGTCCTACATCCTATGGTCCTGAGGCTATGATATTCCCATAAAAGTCCTAGGTTTCCACGGTTCATCAGACTTCGGGTAGCTAATTTGTTCAGCAGTGTACCTTGTGATGCATTTTTCCCCAAACAGTGTGTGCACTATAGGGGTTCTGACGGTAGTAGAAAAGCTCCTGGTGTAATCGAGGTGTGCGCCGGCGCTTGCGGCTAATTCGCTGACCCTTTCGTCAAAAACGTTCCCTCATCTTTCGTTTTCGACAGAAGCCTCGCACGAAACTGTTGCTGCGGCACCTCTCTTCCGGAGCTGCGTTCTCGCCTGCGTGCCGTGTCCATTTTTTGATCAATGTGCATTTTACGTGGCAGGCGCAAGGGAAAGCTCACTTTTGTCCCTCTTGGGCATTAGGAATCTGTGGCAGGCGCAAGGGATTCGATGCATTTCACAAAACGTGTAACTGTCGTCGATTTTGCGACGTTGCAAAAACGTTGACAGGCGCACACAAAATGAGCGTGTCCGAAAACATCGACTTTTTCGTGACAGGTGCAGCATTTCGTGATCTTGAGCTCTCTTTTGGCGACCTCAAAACGCTCGTTTCCTGAGACTGTCGTCATTTTTGCATTTGCTATGTCGAGATCATTTTTCGTGACAGGTGCAGGACTTCGTATGCCTCGGGATCACTTTTTCGTGGCAGGCGCAGCATTTTGCAACATAAACGCTTGAAATCGCAATTCGCACTGTAATGGAGACTTCAGGTGCCTTTCATACCTCTGTTTTTTTGTGTCTCGCCTGCGCGCGGTGCAAATTTTGATTTCGCTCGTGCAACCCTCTGCGGAAATTGTGCGTGTCGGATCGCTCTCGTCTGCGCGCGGTGCAAATTTTGATTTCGCTCGTGCAACCCTCTGCGGACTTTGTGCGAGTCGGATCGCTCTCGTCTGCGCGCGGTGCGAATTTTGATTTCGCTCGCGCAACCCTCTGCGGACTTTGTGCGTGTCGGATCGCTCTCGTCTGCGCGCGGTGCGAATTTTGATTTCGCTCGCGCAACCCTCTGCGGACTTTGTGCGTGTCGGATCGCTCTCGTCTGCGCGCGGTGCGAATTTTGATTTCGCTCG